>CM054126.1:29869671-30469671 GCA_028751855.1 Ambrosia trifida
GTGAGGCACGAGAGAGAGAGAGAGAGAGAGAGAGAGAGAGAGAGAGAGAGAGAGAGAGAGAGAGAGAGAGAGAGCGCCCCCGCCGTCACCACCACCGTGCTACCGACAAACAGAAGTGATGACAGTGACAGTTTCGGGTAGGGTTTCTGTATGACGGTTGTGGTGGTGACGAGTGACGACGCTAGTGTTGTGGTGTTCTCCGGTGAAATAAGGTAAAACCCCCCATCAAACACCTCTCTTCTAATTATAAGCTAAGTGGATTATGATGATGTTAGTAGTGGACGGGTTTCAACAGGTCATGATGGTGGTGCACTGGTGCGGATGGTCGATTGCTAGAAGTTATGATGATAATGATATTATAGGTTTGATAGTGATGGTATTGTCTAAGATGGGTTTTGGGGTGTTTAAAAGGTCCGGTCACATTGGTCAAGGGCTAGTCAATCTCAGTCAAGAGATGGTAAACAGCAGTCAACGGAAAGTCAACCAAAGTCAACCGACCAGTCAACTGAAGAATTGAGAGGTATAATCATGAACTAGGGACATTTCTAATAGTTGAATCTATATTCATGTGTGACACGTGTGGACGGCGACGAACTCATGAACTTGACCCGACTTTATCTGGCTAAGTAAATAACTTATATGTATGTATAAACTAATACAGTAACCATTTGAACAAGAGGCTATTGGACTATATAAACTATAGTATATGAACTAACAAAGTGAATAAACATGTAATATGACTGTATATAATATTTGATGATATTAGTGAATAGATGACACGGACATAAGGTTGACAACAAACTCATGGATGGACTATTTGAAGTATTGAGTAAAATGGATATGAGGCAATAAGTTGATATATGGAATCATGGATCAATCGTAGTACATTATTCAAGTGGGATAACTAAATATTATTATGTAGTCTAAGTGATGCCCTTAAATTAGTATACTATATTTGATAACCACTTACATGTGTATGCATAAGCGAATAATAGAAGCTAAGAATCGACAATTATAATTAATGGCCAAGGGTCCTAGTCGTCCACACGTGTAACCGTGATGTTCGGTTACACCCACTGATGCTTGTAATTATCATAGGGACCTTGTGTACCAAGGATAGATGGGCACCCGACTTGGGAAACTATGTGATGGTGTGACATGAGATAATATGCAACCAAGGTGAGTTCCGTGTACCATCCCCTCTTTGTAACATCGCGTGATTTTTAATATTCTTGTATTTTAAAATTCTATATTTAACAAACAAATTCGCCTTTATTCGCTTCTTGTATGTTACTCCTACCAATTCGTGACGAGACGTCATTATAATTTATCCTAATCAATTTAGACTTTATAGCAAGAAACTTATTTAGTTAAGATCTTAATATATATTTATTATTAATAAAACATATATATATAATAATAATAACACAAAAAAAAACATGAAAAGTCATGTAACAAAATTGCCGTCCATTTTATGTTAGTCATTTATTTTTATTTTTTTTTCTTTTGCTTTAAGATATAATTACCACTTAATTAACTTCTAACCACCCTAATTAATTCATTAAATACCCAACCCCTTTACCCCAACTATAAATACACCACTTCTACCCATTCTAACACTTGCTCATTTCTAAATCATCTCTAATCTCTCAAGAATTCTCTCAAGAATAAGTGAGTTTCTCACTTCACCTTCAACCTCTCTTCTACTTTCTTCACTCTCCTCTTCTTTAAACCCTTTGAGGAAACCTCTAGGACCTCTCTCCTATTTGCCATGGCAAATAAACATGAGTAGGGCACCAATTTGAGGCCTCAAATGTGGTCATCTTCTATTATCTTTTATGCACTAAGTTGTTAATAATACCAACCAAGTTCACCAACAACTCAATGATGGAGGGACTTGTGTTATGGTTCATGGTTGACAAAAGGAAGGCCAAGGCTCATCCAAACTAAGTCACCATACCCTACTTTCTAAATTATATTATATAAATACTAAATTATATAAACTCTACTAATTTAATAACTCGGAAAGGTTTGTGGATACATCCCTACCTTACCAATGCTTGACTCTCATAACCATCCGAATCACCTCTATGGTGGTTTGTGTTTTGGTTTCGCCTAAAAGGCTTGCTTGACTCTTATGACCATCCGAATCACCTTCATGGTGGTTTGTGTTTTGGTTCGCCTAAAAGGCTTGCATGACTCTCGTGAATCTATAATCTAAACCCGAACCTAAGACCCTTTATTCTTTAATTCTAGATAACCAAGGCTAAAGCTAAACCTACTAAGACTTACCTTTTGGAGCTCTATCAAACGCACCCAGAGGTGAGTTCTTACTTGTCCCCCTTTTATTCTTTATTCTTTGGGGCTCAACATGTATCACTATCAAAACTTAAACGATTTCACACTCTTAAAAACTATTATACTCAATCTAAATGCTATTATGCTATGCCATGCTAGAATTCAAAGTCTTACATACAAATGTACGATTAGTTAACAACCCACCTTACATGTATAGCGCTATAGGTTGACACGCCGCCCCCTTTATGGGTCATGATAAGATGAAGTCTTTTGTGTTATCGAGTGTTGTTGCCGTTTGTATGGTTCTACGTGCATATGCCTATAACATGATGATTCGAGTAGACTTTTCTATACTATGTACTTAGACTCAAACTAGTATGCTCACCAATGCTTTATGTGTTGACGGATATTTTATACATGTTGCAGGAAATGTTTAATGCAGGTTTATCAAGAAATCTACTTAGGATTGGACTAGAAACTCACGCTAGTTTAAGTTCTATATTTTGATGTTCTATTTTTTTTCTTTTCGTGAAACAATTTGTATTATGTTATCTTTTTAGACAATGATTATGCTATGAATGAAATTTTATCTTTAAATTATATTATCACGAATTCTAGTGTCATGAAGTCTTTGAACAATCTACCACTAAGTCTCACCTCGATGATTCCGCCATCGGTTGGGGTGTGACACTCTTTTTGTGTTTTAACTGTTTTGGGGGAACATATGCTTTTGTGTGTGTGACTGAACTGTTTTGATGTGACAAGATACTTGCTGCCAGCTAACCATACTGACACTCATTAACCCATGGGATTGGGCCACTTAATATGTGGGTAGTACTACTTGGGGAAACCCCCACACACAGTGGATCCGGAAGCCCGGAAAACCCTCCACTGAGGTCCACGGGGCCGCTGTGACATGTATTTTGCCAGGGAAATCCATAATGGCAGAAGATGGATTTAGTGTATAGGTTTGAGGTGTCGCTTGTACATCACATGTGTTGAACTGTGTTGAACTGTGTAAACTTGTTTATGAACTGATAAACTTGTTTATGAACTGATAAACTGTTTTGGATCCACTCAATACTTACACGGACTCACCAGCATATTTGCTGACCCAAACTCTTTTTAAGCATGTGTTCAGGTACTGCATTCGGATGATTATGAAGCATACGGATTGTGTTCATATGATGCGGATTAGAGTTGATGATCGCTAGATGACTTGGATAGAAGATTCGGACTATAATTGTGCGGACTAGAGCATTAGAGATAAGCGTTGGTAGAAGTATGGAACGACTAGTGGATTACACTCTTCAACTGCTTCGACGACCGCCGCGTCTCGTCCCTGCATAGCTATTAGGCTATTTATTTAAGTTATGTAATTATATTTTTGTATTAGAGATTGTATAAACAAATAAATATTTGTTATCGTTGCTTCCGTTGTGCAAGTCTGTTACCAAACTGTCGTAACGTCCAGCCCCCTCCTGGTCGGGTTGTTACACATATCTCAAGCAGGTGCAAGTTATGTTGTAGCATCCTTGATCATCTTCTGGTAATTACTTTTCAGTTGTTATCCGAGAGATAGCGGTCAACGATGAAGACAACCTGAAAGTGGATACCATGGATCAGAGAGATTCAAGCTAATTAAACTCATATCTCAAGCCGGTGCAAGTTATGTTGTAGCAGTCAAGGTAGATCGTGGAAATCAATTACAGTTATTTGGAATGTTTCTGATCATTACAGTAACGAAATCATTCTCACATGAATATCCTTTGAAATCAATGGGAAGATAGATAAACAATCCTCATCCACAATGTTCTTACCTATAGCTACCAACGATGATTGCCAGTGAGATTGATAACTGGACAGGTTAGCCAGGTGTTTGTCAAAAAGGTAGAGCACACCACTAGAGCAAAAAGTTGTGTGTATTAGCAAAAAGTTGTCAAAAAAACCTGCGTAAAGGACTAAAGCCACATATCTTGCCATTAATACCAACTGAATTTTACTTGCTTGCATGAAAAGTTCATTGTACGATGTCTTTTTCAGAGGACCTCGACTCTTGAGATGTTGCAGGTGTTTGAAAAGTTTGAACTGAAATTGAACTTTTCATGCAAGCAAGTAAAATTCAGTTGTTTTACTAATTTCATAGTCTTGATACTTTTAACAATCGGATCGGCGCTAAACAATAGAAAGTAATTACAAATATTGCTAGAGGGTCACTATTCATATATAAAGAACATTAATCGGTTTCATCTTTGTTTTCTTGAGTTCAACTTTCCATGATCTACCTTTATCATCTCAGAGAGATATCTGTCAACGATGGAAGGGAACCCGAAACAATAAAAAGTAATTACAAAGAAGATGATCAAAGATGCTACAACATAACTTGCACCGGCTTGAGATATGAGTTTAATTAGCTTGAATCTCTCTGATCCATGGTATCCGGTTGTTTTCAGGTTGTCTTCATCGTTGACCGCTATCTCTCGGATAACAACTGAAAAGTTGTCTCATTAATTCCAATTCCAATTCCACCGGTGCAATCAGAATCTGAAGAGAAGCTATCATCTCAGAGAGATATCTGTCAACGATGATGGCGCAGAGGTTAGCGGTAACTTTAAATTTTGAATGATCGTCGGTTTGCTCTCTATATACCAATCAACAGTAGCGATCATTACAGTTATTTGGAATGTTTCTGATCATTGTCAGAGGGTCACTATTCATACATAAAGAGATAAAGGTTGTACACGAGTATAATCAAACAAGGGTTGCCCGGAGTTTGATTAGCTTGAATCTCTCTGATCCATGGTATCCACTAACCGTAGCGATCATTACAGTTATTTGGACTGAGTTTAATTAGCTTAAATCTCTCTGATCCATGATATGAGAGCAATAATCCATTGAGAACTTGAGAAAGAGAGAATAAGAGAAGAGATAATAACATATGAGCTACAACATAACTTGCACCGGCTTGAGATATGAGTTTAATTAGCTTGAATCTCTCTGATCCATGGTAACTTTAAATTTTGAATGATCGTCGGTTTGCTCTCTATATACCAATCAACAGTAGCGATCAGAGAAAGATTTAGTTGAAAGTGGATACAATGGATCAGAGAGATTTAAGCTAATTAAACTCATATCTCAAGCCGGTGCAAGTTATGAAATGACACATGCAGAATGTAATGTCATGCACAATGTGATTTGTATTAATGGCAAAGTGATTTGTAAGGGAAGAAGAAGAGAATGTTATATATGTTTACCTTCCCATGGAAACTCTGAAGACCCTTAACGGAGGTTTGCTAGAGGGTCATTGGTCTTCAGAGTTTCCAACCCCTAATACATTCATCAAAGGATATTCATGTGAGAATGATTTTGTACAAGATTCCTATGCAAGCAAGTCAAGTGGACAGGTTAGCCAGGTGTTTGTCAAAAAGGTAGAGCACACCACTAGAGCAAAAAGTTGTGTGTATGAATAGTGACCCTCTGGCAAACCTGCCATTAATCGGTTTTATTTAGCGTAAAAAGTTCATTGTACATATACCTCCTTATTTAAAAACAAATCACATCATTGTAGAGGTTACTAGGTTACTCATTACCGTTGGACGTTGAAGGTAAACATGGACAGTGAGAAGTGAGATTGATAACTTCTTTATGGAAGTTGCTAAAATAGTTAAACAAAAGCTGAAATTGAACAGTTATTTGGCAACATACTTGAAATCAATGGGAAGATAAACAATCCTCATCCACAATGTTCTTACCTATGAGTTTAATTAGCTTGAATCTCTCTGATCCATGGTATCCACTTTCAGAATCTGAAGAGAAGCTATCATCTCAGAGAGATATCTGTCAAGTAATTACAAGAAGATGATCAAAGATGCTACAACATAACTTGCACCTAGCTTGAATCTCTCTGATCCATGGTATCCACTTTCAGGCTGTCTTTATCGTTGACCGCTATCTCTCGGATAACAACTGAAAAGTTGTTTCATTAATCTGCAACTTAGTTCCTTTTTACCTGGTTGCAAAGGAACTTCAGGTCAGCCAGACCTTTGTCAAAAGCAAGTGTGAAGATCAAGATCAAGAAGAACAGTACGGTCAACGATGAAGGTGTGTTGTATGTATAAAATTGTGAATAATTGTAGTGTGTTCGGTGCAGTCGACGAACATCATTCAAAATTTCAACTTCCCGTTCAGGTGCTTAAGTCCACCTTGAAGACTGGATACCATGGATCAAAGAGATTCAAGCTAATCAAACTCATATCTCAAGTTGGTCTAACAACTGAATTTGACTTGCTTGCATAGGAATCTTGTATGAAATTATACAGTTATTTGGAATGTTCCTGATCATTACAGTGAGATTGATAACTTCTCTATGGAAGCAACAAATTCAAAACAGAGGTAGGTTTGCCAGAGGGTCACTATTCATACATAAAAGATCAAGAAGAACAGTACGGTCAACGATGAAGGTGTGTTGTATGTATAAAATTGTGAATAATTGTGAGAGTCGATATGAGAGAAATAATCCATCGAGAACTAGAGAAACAGAGAATAAGAGAAGAGATAATAAAATATGAGCTACAACGACGTCGTATTTTGGAAGCTGAAGTTCGGAGAGAACTAAATATTCGGTTGTTGATTTTCTTCTCTATACAGAGTGACGATAGGCGTTTTCGATTTCCAAATGAATCAACGACTTAAACATGACATCATCAACCACGTATAGTCAAATATTTATTCTCCATATCCATACCTTGTTTCAAGTATCTTGTAAAATTCATTTTGTCTTCAAGACTCCTATGAGTCAACAAAGGTTGACTTTTTTGAGCATTAACAATGACTATATTACATTATTATTATTATTATTTTTTATTATATTTGTAATTTAGTTCCTTTGTTTTATTATTATAATAATTTATTATTATCAAGAATTGGAAATTAGTAAAACGATTTATGAAAGTATCAAGAATCGGAAATTAATAAAACGATTTAATAAATCATTGCTCAGACGTTAGGGTTTGATAAACACAAAACTTATTATTTATAAAGCAACAAAAACACAAATCGTACTATGAAATAAAGAGAGGCCCATTAGGAGTGCCGTGGAGGAAGATCGTCGGTTTGCTGTAGTCGATTTGTACAATGATCGCCGGTTTGTACAATGATGTGGTGTCTTCAATGATTCTAAAAAACTTGAAAGTAATTACACCGGCTTGAGATATGAGTTTGATTATTATCGTATTTGCAACTTAGTTCCTTTCTCTCGAAAAACAATCCGATTGTTAAAAAGTATCAAGACTATCAAAAAGTAATTATCATTTCTTGACATGCTTGGTAACACCTTGATCTGTAATATCTGAAAATTATCATTTCTCAAAAAGTAATTAAAAACACTTAAAATGAATTAAAAACAATTGTTGCGAGTTAGGTTTAGTCGGAGGACCACGTACAATGATTCATCAAAGTTGTACAAAGCTGGATGTTTTTACTGGAAAACCAAAACGAGCAATTAACGAAGCGAAACGGAGAGTTATAATTTTCTTGGCTAGGAAACAACTTAAAAGAACCAAAAATGAATTAAAATTATTTTTTGGTGATTAACAGATAATTTTAAATAATTAAAAGAAAATCAATTTTTTTTTAAAAAATGCCAAAGCACCTCGCTTTGGTCAAAGCGAGGCGCCTGTGGTCTAATCAAACCACTAAAGCACCTCGTTTTGGTCAAAGCGAGGCACGAAAGCACCTCGCTTTGACCAAAGCGAGGTGCTTTGGCTTTTTTTAAAAAAAAATTGATTTTCTTTTAATTATTTAAAATTATCTGTTAATCACCAAAAAATAATTTTAATTCATTTTTGGTTCTTTTAAGTTGTTTCCAAGCCAATAAAATTATATCTCTCAGTTTCGCTTCGTTAATTGCTCGTTTTGGTTTTCCAGTAAAAACATCCAGCTTTGTACAACTTTGATGAATCATTGTACGTGGTCCTCCGACTAAACCTAACTCGCAACAATTGTTTTTAATTCATTTTTAAGTGTTTTTAATTACTTTTCGAGAAATGATAATTTTCAGATATTACAGATCAAGGTGTTACCAAGCATGTCAAGAAATGATAATTTTCAAATATTGCAGATCAAGGTGTTACCAAGCATGTCAAGAAATGATAATTTTCAAATATTGCAGATCAAGGAAAGAATGAAAATACGTGATGCACATACCGTGAGTGTAGTCGACGAACATCATTCAAAATTTCAACTTCCCGTTCAGGTGCTTAAGTCCACCTTGAGATATGAGTTTAATTAGCTTGAATCTCTCTGATCCATGGTATCCGGTTGTTTTCAGGTTGTCTTCATCGTTGACCGCTATCTCTCGGATAACAACTGAAAAGTTGTCTCATTAATTCCAATTCCAATTCCACCGGTGCAATCAGAATCTGAAGAGAAGCTATCATCTCAGAGAGATATCTGTCAACGATGATGGCGCAGAGGTTAGCGGTAACTTTAAATTTTGAATGATCGTCGGTTTGCTCTCTATATACCAATCAACAGTAGCGATCATTACAGTTATTTGGAATGTTTCTGATCATTGTCAGAGGGTCACTATTCATACATAAAGAGATAAAGGTTGTACACGAGTATAATCAAACAAGGGTTGCCCGGAGTTTGATTAGCTTGAATCTCTCCGATCCATGGTATCCACTAACCGTAGCGATCATTACAGTTATTTGGACTGTTGCTAAATTAGTTAAACAAAAGCTTAAATTATACAGTTATTTGGAATATTCTTGATCATTACAGTGAGATATGAGTTTAATTAGCTTAAATCTCTCTGATCCATGATATGAGAGCAATAATCCATCGAGAACTTGAGAAAGAGAGAATAAGAGAAGAGATAATAACATATGAGCTACAACATAACTTGCACCGGCTTAAGATATGAGTTTAATTAGCTTGAATCTCTCTGATCCATGGTATCCGGTTGTTTTCAGGTTGTCTTCATCGTTGACCGCTATCTCACGGATAACAACTGAAAAGTTGTCTCATTAATTCCAAAACCTAAAGAGAAGATATCATCTCAGTGAGATTGATAACTTCTCTATGGAAGTTGCTACAATAGTTAAACAAAAGCTGAAATTGAACAGTTATTTGGAATGTTTCTGATCATTACAGTTATGCCTTTTTTGGTGAAATGAACTTGAAAAAATGATTTGGTGGATATATCATGAGTTAAACAAAAGCTGAAATTGGACGGTTATTTGGAATGTTCCTGATCATTACTTTTCATGCAAGCAAAGTAAAATTCAGTTCATTACTTTTCATGCAAGCAAGTAAAATTCAGTTGTTGGACAGTGAGATTGATAACTGGACAGGTTAGCCAAACCATACGAGGGTGGCAGGAAAAAGTTGACATTTTGATCCAAAGGAAATTCAGGTTAGCCAGACGTTTGTCAAAAGAACATTTTTTATAATAATTATATTAAAAAAAACAAAAAACTAACTCAAAAGATCAAAAAAAAAAAAAAAATTTGATCCGAAGAGCCTCGCTTAGGCCTAAGCGAGGCGCTTCGAATTCAAAATCAGCTTTTTCTGCCCCCTCGTACTGAGCTCCTCTGATTGAATTCAAAGCGCCTCGCTTAGGCCTAAGCGAGGCGCTTTGAGGGGGTGGAAATAGAAGGTGGGGGTGGGAATAGACCGAGCCTTATCTTTTGCCCGGGGAAATCGATTCCCAACCAAAACACACACTTAACCCTCAATCTCAAGAACAAGCAGATTCAAGGCCAAATTGAGAGGGTTTTGCTTGCATTTGCCCTAAAACGGGTCATCTAGGCCTAATAAACATCTAGGTAACATGCATTTGGCTTAATTGTTGATTTATTTCATACATGGTTATGTGATAGTCATGAGTTATCCTAAAAACGTGAAATTGGAAGTTAGTAGAGGTTGCTCTAGTATAAGAGTGACTTAATATAAGCTAAATTGTGTGTGTTTGATGAAATACTTGTATGATGAAGGATTTTATAAGAATCCTTAGGGTTGAAAGTCTTGGGTTTTGATAAAATGGTATGAAATGCCTTAAGAACTAGGAAAGATCATCAATGCTATCATTGTGAGTGAAATCCTTGCATTGAATGTTTAAGTATATGCTATAAGTATTGAAATTGAGATAAAAATGGAGTAATAAGGTCTTTAGGCCATACAAATGACTTTGTTTAAAAGGCGCATACCAAGTGTTTGATGAAATGCATTAATGAAACTCGATTTCAATTGGGTCAATAATTCTTTTGATGAAACCTGTATGAATATGTAAAATCACGCCTATGAACAAGTATCTAAACATGAGTGTGAAATACCCAATCTTAGGTGAAAGACTTGAGCCATCGGGAAGCCACTCGGGTAAGGATTCGAAGCGAAAAGGTCTCGACTAAGGTAAGTCATAATTATGACTTTAAAAATATTTATATATGCATACTTAGGAGGGTATAACTATGAAGATGTCATGTAAATTAAAGCACTATTGTGATTCCCAAGAAGAATAATCTTGTTTAAAAACCATGCCGCGAGTCATATAGGCCGCACGAGTAAGACCAAGAGAAATAGCACATGTGGCCATGGACACGAAGCAGCGGTACCACGGTAAAAATGGCTTGGGCGGAAATCACTTTGTCAAGTCGAGGCTTGACTAGTTAAGTGTAAATCTCAATTAGAAACTTGGGAATCATCAAATTTCATGTTTCCAACTTGTTCAAATCTTAACGGGTCAGATTAAAGATGGGTATATTAATCATGGTTAATGTGTTAGAAACCGAACAAGGAATTACATTTGAGATTTAAACATGTAAGATATACGTATTATGACCCATAAACGGGTTTTAAGAAGCCTCAAAAATGGTCTTGAATTTTTGGGAAAAATGCAGCCAAAAAGCATGAGATTTGGCTAACACTTGGAAGAAAGAAAATTGCTCAGTTTTGGAAACTTTCTGCCAAAAATAGGCTCCTCGCACCCCATGAGGAGTTCCTCATGGGGCGTGAGGGGGTAACAGGTCAAGGAAAATTCGTTTTTCTTACATTTTAAGCCCAAAACTTGATTTCTAATGATGTTTTTATGGGTTTGAAGTAGGTAGTTGGTATCGCGGATAATGGATGATGATCACGCCATGGAACAAGAAGCGTACGTTTTGAACTTTAATACATATGTACTAGAAGTTGTGAATCTTGTTAAGTATGTAATGTTTTTAATCCAAACTTCCAAACTAAGTTTATTAACACGTAAATTATCCTATAATATCGTTTTTATCGGGAAGGGTCTTACACCATTAACGATTACAAGAAGCTAACTGCATTTGTGAAGGTGAGTCTTTGGTGTGTGCAAGAAAATCTGTCTTTAGGCCAGAGTGGGTCTTGGTCCCCTAGTTTTTTTTTTTTTTTTTTTTTTTTTTTGCTATGCGGTATAATTTTGTTGAAAAATTCTAAAATTTTATATGTAAAGTCCCCCTCCCTTAAGATTTTACTGAAAACTAAGTTGTAGATTGCTAATGTATGTAACGCTTTGAAAAATTTTAAAAGAAGAGTAGTCTAAGCAATATTTGGATAACACACAACATTTCTTCTTTATTATTCGGTTTCGCGAATTTGTTCACTATTGAGTTGGGTTGATACATGTGTGAGCTTGGTGCTCTTTCTCAACGGTATTGCTAATTTGCTATGCATAGAACCAGACTTAACAAATCTAATCAAACATCCATTATTTATCAAGAGGTCAAAACTAAAGAACCAAATTTTTTAACTTTTATACACTAAAGGATGAAATTTTATCAATATTATATTTATAGGTAAAAACTACACTTAATATATGAAAAGAAAATAAATGAATTTATTGAAGATGCAACTTTAGATGTCTAAAAAAGAGTTAAATCCGGTTCTAGTCCTTCAGCCATTTTAGTTCAAAAGTTTAAAAACATCAATTTAAGTCCAAAAGTTCTATCACCTGTTTCAATTTCAATCAAATAGTTTTTCATTTGTTCCATTTTCAGTCCATAAGCTTGTCATTTTAAATTAAAACCGAAATGATGATACCTTTAAACTGAAACTGATATTTTTAAACTTTTAGAACAAAGTTTATGATTTTGGACTAGAATCATATTTAACTGCTAAATCTATCTTTGTAGATTGAGATTTGGTCACACATAGTGCCACTTTACACTCTTATCCTTTTGCCATTTAAACGTTACATATCAGATTCTCATCTACTTAACTAAACGGGGTATTGGATTTGAACAATCTAAAGTGTGAGCCATTGGTCAATAATAATCCGAACTTTAACGTTAGACCAGGATAATCCCAAGTGAACCTGTGGGTATCAAAAATGAACATCCGTTAACTCTGAACTAACTGAGTTAGTTCAAGATGACGTGGTTGCTGAGGTGGCGTGCTGATGTGGACCAGATGTTGACGTGGCAGCTGAGATGTCATGCTGACGTGGACTAGATGCTGACGTGGCAACTGAGGTGTCATGCTTATGTGGACCAGATGCTGACATGGCAGTTGAGGTGGTATGCCAAGTCAGCTGCCACGCCAGTATTTGGTCCACGTCAGCATGCCACCTCAGCAGCCACGTCATATTGAACTAACTCAGTTAGTTCAGAGTTAACGGAGGTTCATTTTTGACACCCACATGTTCACTTGGGATTATCCTGGTCCAATGTTAAAGTTCGGATTATTATTGGCCAATGGCCCAAACTTTGGATTATATCCATAGTTGTTAAAAGCGCGCCTAGGTGAGCGCCTAGGCGCGCCTAGGCTCTAGGCCCACCAAGTGCGCTGCGCCCTTTGAGGCGTGCGCCTAGGCACTAAGGCGCACTATCAGGGCTGATTTCCGGCCAAATTCAGGCTAAAAGTTGCATAAACCTCTAAAACACCCTAAATGAGTCATGAACAAGTCCTAAGAAACCCTAAAACATCCTAAAGTAGCCCTAAACAAGCCTAAAACATCTCTAGAATCCCTAAAAAATGTATTTTATACTATGCGCTTAATAATAAAAAGCCGTCATTTTTTATGCGTCTTGCGCCTAGGCTCCGGGCTCGGCCTATGCGCCTTGGGTGTGCCTAAGTGCTTTGACAACTATGATTATATCCAATACCTCTAACTATATCAGTCAAAACTCTCCCTCTTTATCTGTTATATCATCATCTTCCATATCTGCCCACTCCCCCCTTACTGTATCTCTGTCTCCTCGTTATCCTTTTTTTTATTATATTACTTTCATTGCAGGACTAGGAAAATTACATCGTTATCTTGATTTGGTTTCATGTTTCTTGCCTAAAAATCCAATCTTTTCTTAAACTATTAACAAACACTACCTGTTTATACTATGCGCTTAATAATAAAAAGCCGTCATTTTTTATGCGCCTTGCGCCTAGGCTCCGGGCTCGGCCTATGCGCCTTGGGTGTGCCTAAGTGCTTTGACAACTATGATTATATCCAATACCTCTAACTAAATCAGTCAAAACTCTCCCTCTTTATCTGTTATATCATCATCTTCCATATCTGCCCACTCCCCCCTTACTGTATCTCTGTCTCCTCGTTATCCTTTTTTTTATTATATTACTTTCATTGCAGGACTAGGAAAATTACATCGTTATCTTGATTTGGTTTCATGTTTCTTGCCTAAAAATCCAATCTTTTCTTAAACTATTAACAAACACTACCTGTTCAACACGTATTCAGATATGCTTTGTTACATCAATTGATAACATTTATACTTCTTGCATCTCATATGCTTGGTTTACATCTTTCTATTATGAGTTTAATTTAGTTTTTTTTCTGCTTCAAGATTCTAAATTTATTGGATATTGTAAGTTAAAGATATTGCATCAGTTTTATTTGCCTAGTTACATGTTCGTTTTTTCAGAAATATTGTTAAAACAAATAAATAACCTTTGATAACTCATGCATTTTTTCTGTTCTTTGTGTTTTTTCTTCTTCAGTTGAGTCTGTACATGCACTTGTGAAATAATTTTGTTTTCATGTTTTGATACATACCCATGACGTAGATTTGAATGTTTGGTGATTATAAGAAAACCTATTTGTTTCTTTGTCTAGGTTTTATACTGAAATGAGTTTATTTTCAAGTTTTGTTCATAGTTATCAAAGGCCATTGTCTAAGCCTAAGTGCAAAAAAAGCAAGAGCATGAGATAAGAAAATGCTAATAACGGAAAAAAAGTAAAATTACATTTGAGATAAGAAAATGCTAATAAAGGAAAAAAAAGTAAAAATATATTATATATTAGAAAAGTAATACCATTTTTTAAATATAATAAAAAAGCTATTATATGACATCTAATATCATCAAATTAATGTCAAAAGTTATAAAATATTTGTGTATTAGTGTATAAAATTAGTTTTTCTTACATAAAAGTAGAAATTTGACTAAAATTTAGCCATAATTTAGAGCATTTTGTTGGAGCCACCAGAATTTGGGAATCTCGCTGGAATTGGCGCCTAAACCATCACTTGGAGACTTAAAGCGCAATTGTCTTGCCTAAAAAATGGGCCTAGACGCAATGGCTTTTTACAATTATGGTTTTATTATAACCCATGATCTATATGTGAATCTTTCTTGTTTGTTCTTGATAAAAAATCTGTCATTTTTATTTTTTGTAGAATAGCTTTGAATCTCTTAAATTTAGATATCTGTAAGTATGGGTAGAAGCAGAGGAAAAGGGAAGACGTTTACTTTAACTAACAATGATGATACTGGAAGTGGTGATGAAGAAAGAATTCCTGCCCAAAAAAACAAGAGGCAGGCCTCAAAAACCATTAATTGGTAAGTGAAGGGGATGAGGATATTGAAAAGATAGAGGACGAAGAGAACAGGAATGTGAATGATGTTGTATCAAACAAAGACGAAAATAAAAGAAACCGGAACAAGCAGGTATGAGAAGAATAGGATTTAGTCAAAGCGGAAAGTGCGGATGGAACTAGGTCAAATATGAATGAGTGGACTCAGGCAAACGATTTTTGACTTACGCCAAGTAGGAGGAAAAGTAAGTCATGACGTGCAGCTGAAGCCGGTGTTGAATGTAGTTGAAATCTGTAAATTTCTAGTCTAGTTTTGTTTATCTGTTTTTTAGTACAGTTGCTTTTAGCTTAGTTTGTGGTATGATTGAATGCCTGATTGGTAATCGTTCCCTCATGCTTTAGCCTGACTGTATGGTTGATATCATGTAGTGTGTGTTTGGGGGTGGGGGGTTGCTTCTTTTGATTATATAGTTAAGCTATGCTTGAGAAGTTTTGCAAAAGCAAATTCATGTGTTTAATGAAGCCTCCTTGTCGTCAGGGACATGATCATTGACTAGCAAGATTGCATAAATCTGCAAGACTTTGATTAAAAACACCTAGTGATCAGAATGATTGTGGGAATATGTTACCTTGAGAATGTGTTAATATTTGCGAGATCATTCTATACATTTACAAAAGAATCTTACTTCCTTTCTCCTTTTGTTGTCTCCTATGGATCTTGTAAACTGTTAATGTGGTTCATTGTAATTCTGCTCATAATTGTTGTGCAACTCACTAACCCTTGACATAATCCCAACAAAGTCCATGTTTGTCACACCTTCAAATTCCACTTACGGGGTTTTACCGCGAGACGCGTGACATACCAGGATCCAAGTCAACGGTCACAATAAACGACAACTATATGATATGAAAATAACGTAAAATAACCAACCACGCAGTTTAAAGGTTCCATAAAACCATGACAATGACAGCGGAAGCATAATAAGTTTTACAGACCAAATCCAAAAGTAAGTAGTTTAACCAATAAGTTTAAAAACATGCAAAACCAGAATGAGACGCGGTGAGACCCAGTGCGCCTAACAACTCCCTGCTACCTTAGCGACCTGAGAAAACATGCAAGTTAGTCAACACACATAGTGCCGGTGAGTCACAGAGATAAAGTTTGCAAAAGTTTGTAACGTTTGTAATCCAGACCCAACAATCCTTACATCTATACCTGATGCTAACTAGACATCGTTACTTGATACTATAGTGTCGTGAACCACTGCTGAACGTTAGAATGCCTCCATACCCGTCAACGGTTCATCACCCGGTGCTGTAAGTTTGGTAGGACAAATATGCACCTGCTACCGACCTCCAATCGGCCCGTGTTTGAGTGTTGAACCGACACACCAGACAGACCCGACATTCCGCTGGTAACCCATTACATAAACTAATCAAGTACATATAGATTACACATAATGTTCATGCATAAATGATGACCTTTCGTTAGGGTCATGCAAAAACCTAAATAACCTAGGTAGATAGGTACGTCAGGTATCGAATCCATGACAAGCATGTGGTTAGTATTGCACCTTTTGTTTGATTATTTAAACTAAAAAATTAAAACTAACTGAGTTGTAGGTTGTTTTGAGTTTTAAGAAAACAAATTTTATAAGTTGTAAACAATAATATTAAAGAAGTAACCCCCTCTAGGTTTCCGGTTAAATGATTCACCCTATCCTTGGTTAGATGATTGGATACCACATAGACATAGTTTTGTTGAACGGTTTAAGTTAAGTGATAATCAAACACAAATTTTTAATAATAACTCATACAATTTAATTACCAACCCACGAATAACAACTACCCTCTCGTTAATCAAACTGCTCACGATGCAAGCAAACCGAATGAGAATTACTAAAAGATAAGCAATTGCATAAACGTGAATTGTTTAAATAACTCAAACCACAAATATCTTTCAAACCAAATAAAAGACAATCCATAAACCAAACCAAATAAGAGTTAGAGTTTCACAAACGAACCATACATCCAGAGACAATCACACGATTAGCTGCTGGGCGTCGATCAAGCTGTTGCCGTCAAAAAGATGATACTCCTCGTTTTATTGTCGTATGCCACTTTTATCATGCCCTCATTCTTTTCCATGGACTTCTCTATTTGTGTTTCAGTAGGCCCAATATAATTTACAATCATAGTGTATAAGCCCAAAATAATTAGTCCATTTTTTGTAGCAAATTTACGGCCCAATAACTCCATCATATTTTGACTTGTCAAACAAACCTGCAACAATATGTCAAAACAACACGATCTTTAGATTTCAATTTCCATAATAAACCAGCCATTTAGTTTTATTTGAAAAACTACTACGTCTAATATCGATTAACATTCCTTAAAGCTAATATTATAATGAGTGGCTTTTACCATTTTCATCGCTAATATATTCTTGGTTATTTTAATTTTATCGTTTAAGCTCATTTAGCACACGGACACTTGCCATAAACAAGCATACAAATACATAAGTAAAACTAAATAAAAAGACATAATAAAAGACGCAAATGATACAAATGTTAACACTTTAGAGGGGAATTTCACCAACACATCACACCCCACATTTATCTTTTTTGTCTCAAAAAAATTATATTCACTCTGCTCAAAACATTATCACAGACTAGCACCCCAGTTGCCACATCATACCTTAGCTAAGGTCCAAAGTCATACCCCATTTACAGATCAGCATTAGATGTGTTAATTCAGCAAGTCAAATTGATTTCCAATTAAAAACAAAATTAACCCGACTAAACCTAACATGCTTTCATTTTTATTTTTATGCAACACACCCCTAGCAATTTTTCTCTCCACTCGGTTTAATATATGGACTAGCATTTAATGCGCTAGTATTATTCACTCAAAACCAAACATGTAACTCTGTTATCATAGGCTTGTATAATAATCACACCTCAACTATAGACAAATCACGTATTTAAAGGACTTACGGGTTTTGGGCTTAGGGTAAAGGTAAGAGTGATTTGGCTAACAATTCGTTTAAAAACAAAGGTTTCACACGAATAAATTACCCTCCTTATTCACAAAACACAATAACACACTAAACAAACACTTTGGGCATATTCGACCCATAACACATACTTTCATTTTTTTTCTTTTTCTTTTTTTCTCTTTTTTTTCATGTATATATATATATATATTCCTTTCTTTTTCTCTTTTTCACAACTTGAATATAACTCAAACAGTTTAACAAAACACAAACACAATGGATGTCATTAATTTATTTCACAAAGGTAAACGGATCAATTTGGGTGATGTTATAAGTTTTAATCAAATGAAAGGGTATATGCTCAACATGGGCTACTAAGGATAATTTTGGATAAACGTGTCAACACATAACAAATAGGTGGGTTTCAAAAGAAAAAAAGGGAAATCCTAATTAAATTGCCTTTATCATTTACGTGCATATTTATTCTACAGCCTCAGCATGTATCAAATCATACAAGTTCTGCAACAGAGAAACATTTGGCCTACTCTCAACAAACATCATCATCATCATCATCATCATCATCATCATCATCATACTCAGTTAATCCCACCTATAGCAAAGCTAAGGTAGGGTCTGAGGAGGGTAAGATGTAGACAGCCTTACCTCTACACCTAAGAATAGAGAGGCTGCTTCCAGTGAGACCCCCGGCTCGATGTGGTTTGGTATCAAAACTTGGACATAAGGCACAAAACACTTAGCAATCGGGACAAACCCAATCGGTGCATGTACCCCTTTGTCTTTTGGCTATCAACGCCACGACATGATGCATGATTAACCGACCGTCGTTTTTAACGTTATTTTCACGAAATTAGTAAAAATAACGTTAAAACTAGTGCAACTTTACTTTTGCCACCTGAGGGCCACATATATATACATTATATGCGCACACCGTAAGTGGGGCGTGCTACTCTCAACAAACGAAAATATATATAAGTCAATCTATCATCTAGTAGGCTCAAGATCTCACAAAAGTGGGGAAATGGGTTACCGATGTGTGCATGCATTTATTATCGATAGCGTGTTAAACCTAGTCAGGCAATTCTAAACTTTTTTCTTAAAAATAACTGCTGAAAACGGTTCATATTACTTTTCCATAAATTAGACCTTGACTAATGATCAACTGCCCAAACAATCAAGAAACAACTGGTATGTACTGAAAGAGCTGCTTTATGTCTGATTAGAATGATTTTTTTAGGAACAATTTTCAAGACATTTTCAATTTTCAAATCTTTTAAAGACTCAAAAATAATATAAAAATGAAATTTCCCCACCCCCACACTTGAACGACACATTGTCCTTAATGTAAGATAGGGAATAAAATAAAACAGAAATAAAAATTAATAAATATATAACAATAAAAAGGAACAGACTCCCCTGGATATAAGCAGTGCGCGTATGAATCTCTAAAGTTCCTTCCAATCCAATCGTATAGCATTTCATTCGCGGCCGATAAACAAACCTGAAACAAAGAAACAAGAAACAAAAAAACAAACAAACAAATCGAGATACCTGCAAACATTAGTGATTTGCAGATCGTCCCTGCCTGAATGGAGATTGAGTACGGGTGGGGCAATCTATTCTTGCAGTTCAAATCATAACAAGCGATCTCATGACTTTAACAAATATATAACTGACTCGAACACGCTCGAAAATAAAAAAAATTAAAACAAACATATATACAAAATATACAAAAATCATACCTGATGTTCATTCATGGTGGTCTCAAAGAACATTTGCCCACCGCATTCCCGATGTAGGCTCGGTAATTAACATGCCATATCCAGACTTGCTTTTTCATGCGCGACATTTCTTACTAGTTTACCCAATGTCTTGCATTACCACCTTCTTAATCTTTGATCTCAAACCCCCATCCCCAACTGTGTTAGTTGCAATAATCACCACAGAAGGCGATTCATGAGAAACTTGGGTCACCTCAGCCACCAGATCTTCAAGAGGTGCTAAGTATTCAGTTAGGTTTAAACATACAATTTGAATTTTAGGAAGACTTACACCCTCTTCTTTTTCTTCTTCATCAACTACAACTGATACTTCTTATGTTTCTCCAACAAATACAGGAATGGATGTGGTGTTCTCCCTTACAACCTTCTATGTTGCAATTTGTTCATCTATTTTGTTCAATTGTTGGACTATAGCCTCATGTCTTAACTTACTCTCATGCATCATCTCCTTCATTAACTCCATGATTTCATTCAGTTTAGAATTTTGGTGATTACCTTCATAATGATTTTGACTTTGAAATTGGTGTTGCTGATATGAACTCCTCTAAAAATCATCTTGATAACATCCTTGAGTACCCATGTTAAAATCCTCATATGTCGGCTGAGAGCAATCATAGTGATGGCCATTATAAACTTCTCGGTAGCTTGAGAATGGCACCACCTTGGGTTCATAATCATCATAATCCCAATTTGGCACATAGTTGTAGTTGACATTTGACTGATAGTATCCCTGGTATGTGTAACTCGACTTCACTTTTTCTTTCCAAAACATTAGATCTTTCCAAAACACTAGGCAATCCTCATATATGTGAATTTTCTCGCAACACTTGCATGACTCATAAGATCCATCCATGATCCAAAGACTTCACTTCCTGCACAAACTAAAATACCCGCGTAAAAACGAACAAATGGAATAAAAAATAAAAAAAACAAAAAATATTAATTCTTTTTTTTTATTTGAAAGCAAAAAAGATAAATCAAATAAAACCTACAACACTAAGCGCACTAGCTCCCCGGCAACGGCGCCATTTGATGACCTGTCGTTAGGGTCATGCAAAAACCTAAATAACCTAGGTACATAGGGTAAGTCAGGTATCGAATCTACGACGAACATGTGGTTAGTATTGCACCTTTTGTTTGATTATTTAAACTAAAAAATTAAATCTAACTGAGTTGTAGGTTGTTTTGAGTTTTAAAAAAAACAAATTTTATAAGTTGTAAACAATAATATTAAAGAAGTAACCCCCTCCAGGTTTCCGGTTCAATGATTCACCCTACCCTTGATTAGATGATTGGATACCACATAGATATAGTTTTGTTGAACGGTTTAAGTTAGATGATAATCAAACACAAATTTTTAATAATAACTCATACAATTTAATTACCAACCCACGAATAACAACTACCCTCCCGTCAATCAAATTGCTCACGATGCAAGAAAACCAAATGCCAATGACTAAAAGATAAGCAATTGCACAAACGTGACTTGTTTAAATAACTCAAACCACAAATATCTTTCAAACAATTAAAAGAAAATCCATAAACCAAACCAAACAAGAGTTAGAGTTTCACAAACGAACAATACACCCGGAGACAATCACACGATTAGTTGCTGGGCGTCGATTAAGCTGTTGCCATAAAAAAGATGATACTCCTCGTTTTATTGTCGTATGCCACTTTTATCATGCCCTCATTCTTTTCCATGGACTTCTCTATTTGTGTTTCAATAGGCCCAGTATAATTTACATCAAAGTGTATAAGCCCAAAATAATTAGTCCATTTTTTGTAGCAAATTTATGGCCCAATAGCTCCATCATATTTTGACTTGTCAAACTAACCTGCAACAATATGACAAAACAACATGATCTTTAGATTTCAATTTCCATAATAAACCAGCCATTTAGTTTTATTTGATAAACTACTACGTGTAATATCGATTAACATTCCTTAAAGCTAATATTATAATGAGTGGCTTTTACCATGTTCATCGCTAATATATTCTTGGTTATTTTAATTTTATCATTTTAGCTCATTGAACACACGGACACTTGCCATACACAAGTATTCAAATGCATAACTAAAACTAAATAAAAACACATAATAAAAGATGCAAATGATACAAATATTAACACTTTAGAGGGCAATTTCACCAATACATTAATAAAACACTTAGTTTGCATCAAAAGTCAAACATAGCAAGGTGTAAGATCGAATCAGGAAGTTAAGAAGTTCATTCGACCCATATGGGTCTTCATTCGACTCATATGATGCTCATTCGACCCATACACAAGTTCATTTGACATAACACATGTTAATTTGACCTAAACACATGTTCATTCGACTTAACACATGTTCATTCGACCTTAACACATGTTAGTTTGACCAAAATAAAGTTCCTTCGACTAAACTGAAGTTGGTTCGACCTTCTAGAAGTTCATTTGACCCTTCGGGGTCGAATGAGTTTCTCGGTTCGACCCAATGCTACACATTTATCATAAAACGCTCCAATTCGCATCTAAACAGTCCGAAAACATCACAAAATGCCACGAATAACAGCAGTCACACATCATTAACCTATCCCCACAAACCCCTACTAGTTTTACTCCAAAATCAGTTCGTTTTACAACTTATCCAAAATGGCAAATTATGGAAATGTCACATCAATGCATGTAAACTTTACCCAAAATGGAAACTTGTCGAAATCACTTAACAATCAGCTCAATATGCTCAGATTGTCATGTATAGGAAATCCCCTAATCATTTCATTAAAAATAACATCCCCAAAATGGGCAAAACATCATCATCCAACAACTTGTAACCTAAGATAATCATAAACTATCATCTATAACAGCCCTAGATCATTGTTATAACATCTACACAACATTCAATCATCAAACAACACATAACACATCATTAAATACCATTAACACATGTTATTTTGTATAAAAACTCATTAAAAATGATGAGGTTTTGTTTAGAAAGATGTTAGAAAGGTTTTTATTGATGAAAACCATCTTAGAACAGATCTGGACCTTTGGGGCTTAATAAAAATGAATGAAAAAGCTTGAAAAGGATTTTAGATCAAGAACACACCTTAGATCTTCTCTTGTTTATGATATAGAAGGTGTTTGTAGGTTAGATTCTGAAAAACAAGGTCAAAAACTCCTCCCGAGGTGTTTAAAGTCGAGAGAGAGCACTTAGAGGCGTTTAGGGTTTGTGAAATGATGAAAAATTGCAAACTTTGGTATTTATACTACTTGTTTGTTCGCACCCTGCAAGGATTGAACAAGTTTGAAGTGAAAGTCGAATGCATTCCTCTTGACTGGTTCTAACCCCCTAAGGGTCGAACCAGTTTCATGGTTTTCCCAAATTTCCAGTTTTGTCGTTTAAACGCGTTTTAACACATCCTAACACATGAACATGCAATCCTAACATATGTTAAGCATGTATAATCATATAAACACCATTAAAACACGAATTTGCATATTATATAACATATATGGATCAATCTATGTATGTCACTTAATTCAATTCATGTAATTCACTAACAACGGGACTCAAAACACGTGTGTACATAAAATAACCCCAATGATCCTTCGAATCATTGAACCATGGATAATACGTAATGTAACCCGACTCAACTGACCTAGTTAAGTATGTTAATAAATGTTTTTCGCTAAGGTAGACTTATATGTTTGTAAAGTATTAAGTTGAATATGCCGGGTGTCACATCATCCCCCTGTTGAAAGAATTTTCCTCCCGAAAATTTCCCGAAGCCAAAAAGGAAAGAGACGAAAAGAAAGAAAAATTTACCGGTTGCTACATCATCCCCCCGTTGAAAGGAATCTCGCCCCGAGATTCACTCAGCTTCAGCGATAACATATCTAGACTCAAACGCGCGCTTAGGAAAAAGATTAGGATATTTATCTTTCATCTGATCCTCCTGTTCCCACGTGAACTCCAGTCCACGATTTGAATTCCAACGAACTTTAACAATGTGGATTTTACTCCCATGAAGGCTACAAATATTATAATAAAGAATTTCAACCGGTTCCTCCACAATATGCAGACGATCATCAACCTTGATCTCTTCGAGAGGAACAATAGGAGATTCATCAGCCAAACACTTCTTCAAGTTAGATACATGGAAAATGTTGTGAACACTACCGAGCTCCTCCGGCAAGTCAAGTTTGTATGCTACAGTTCCCATCCATTCCAGAATTATGAACGGTCCGCATAATGAGGGTTAAGTTTGCCACGATTTCTAAAGCTTATGACGTACGCCCTTCCATGGAGAAACTTTCAGAAGTACCCTGTCCCCAACCTGGAACTCCAAAGGTTTGCGACGGCGATCGACATAGCTCTTCTGACGATCCCGAGATGCTGCCAAACGATTACGAATTTGTACGATTTTCTCCGAAGTTTCGTACACAAGTTCCGGACCAATGAGCTGACTCTCGCCCACTTCGACCCAACAAAGAGGAGACCGACATTTACGTCCATAAAGAGGCTCGAACGGAGCTGCCTTAATGCTAGAATGGTAGCTGTTGTTGCAAGAGAACTCCACCAACGGTAGGTGACTCTCCCAACTATTGCCAAAATCGATAACACATGCCCGAAGCATATCCTCCAAAGTTTGAATTGTCCGCTCACTCTGACCGTTAGTTTGCGGATGATAAGCCGTACTCATATCCAATTGAGTACCCAAAGCTTTATGTAGAGCCTTCCAAAAACGCGTAGCGAAAAGAGAATCACGATCCGAAATGATAGAAACATGCACCCCATGCCGAGATACCACTTCCTTAAGATAGATGCGAGCTAACCGCTCAAGTCCGCCAGTTTCCTTAACAGGCAAGAAGTGTGCTGATTTTGTCAACCTGTCGACAATCACCCAAATCATATCACAACCACTTGGTGACTTCAGTAGTTTGGTGACAAAATCCATCGTGATCCTTTCCTACTTCCATTCGGGAAGCTTACGTTGCTGCAGGAGACCAGATGGCTTCTGATACTCCACCTTGACTTTAGCACAAGTCAAACATTTGCTCACGTAGGAGGCTATATCAGCCTTCATGTTTAGCTACCAATAGAGTATCTTCAAATCCTGATACATCTTGTCAGAGCCAGGGTGAACAGAATACCGGAATTTGTGAGCTTCATCCAAGACAAGCTCCCGCAATCCCCCAAACAAAGGAACCCAAACCCGTTATGCAAAGTAGTGTAGGCCATCATACCTAAGCTCGAGATGCTTATCGGCACTATGCATGGTTTCAACTTTAAGGTTTCCACCTTCAAAGCTTCCTGTTATGCAGAACGGATTTGGTCAGGTAAAGAAGAATGGATGGTGAGCTGTAAGGCTCGAACATGACGAGGCTTCGCAGATTCCTTCCTGCTCAAGGCGTCTGCCACAACGTTCGCCTTGATCGGAGGGTACTTAATAGCACGGTCATAAATGTTAAGGAGCTCGACCCAGCGACACTGCCACATGTTCAACTCCTTCTGATCAAAGATATGCTGAAGACTCTTGTGATCGGTATAAATAGTGCACTTGGTACCGTACAAGTAGTGTCTCAAGATCTTCAGAGCGAAAACCACCGCACCCAATTCCAAATCATGGGTAGTATAGTTCTTCTCGTAAACCTTAAGCTGACGAGAAGCGTAAGCAATAACTTTCTTATGTTGCATCAATATGCAACCGAGACCATGGACAGAAGCATCACAGTACACAACAAAATTGTCCGTACCATCAGGTAAGGACAAGATAGGCGCAGAACAAAGTTTAAGTTTCAGCTTCTGAAATGCTGATTCCTACGAATCGCCTCAGTCAAGCTTTCGATCTTTCTGTGTGAGAGAGGTGAGGGGTTGAGCAATCTTTGAAAATCCCTCAATAAAACGACGATAATTACCCGCGAGACCTAGGAATTTCCGCACCTCAGATGGCGTCTTCGGTGCTTCCTAGTCTTTAATGGCTTCGATCTTAGCCGGATCGACATGAATTCCCAGTTCATTAGCCACATGACCTAGGAATTGAACTTCGCGCAACCAAAAGTCACACTTTGAGAATTTAGCATACTGTTGCTCTCACCTCAAGAGTTCCAAGACTAGTCGCAAGTGTTCCTCATGGTCCACCTTGCTCTCGGAATAGATCACGATATTATCGATAAACATGATGACGAATTTATCAAGATAAGGCTAACAAACACGGTTCATCAAATCCATGAAAACCGTTGGTGCGTTGGTGAAACCAAAAGGGATGACCAAGAACTCAAAGTGGCCATAACGAGTTCGAAAAGCAGTCTTCGGAATATTGGCTTCCTACACACGTAACTGGTGACAACCGGACCTCAAATCAATCTTCACGTAAAAGCTAGAACCCTGGAGCTGGTCAAAGAGATCATCAATACGAGGAAGAGGATAACGATTCTTGATTGTCACCTTGTTCAGCTCACGATAGTCGATACACGTGTGAAGGCTTCCATCCTTCTTCTTCACAAACAGAATAGGGGCTCCCCACGGGAAGAACTCGGTCGAATGAAACCCTTTTCCAAGAGTTCCTGCAACTGGTTAGACAATTCCTGCATCTCGGGGGGTGCAAGACGATACGGAGCTCGAGCAATAGGGGCTTCACTAGGTGCAAGATTGATGTGTGAAATATGTAGTAAATAAATTCGAGTCAAGTTTTAAAAATGGAAAAACCCGTTGTACCACACACTAACGGCAAGTGTACCAGTCGCAGTGTAGCAGAGCAAGTAAGTCCGAGTATCGAACCGTGGACACAATTTGGCGACTCTCGGTACTAAACCTCTGTCGACTCCTAGCCTATTAATTTGGATTTTTGTGAATTAATTTTAAGCTAAATGTAAATAAGATAAAAGCAATTAAAATAAATAACACAAAGACGAAAACAGGAAACTAAGAATACTGGATCGAACTCAAATAATATGGAAGGAAACTACCTAGGTCTAGAATCCTACCCGCAGACTCACAACTCATAGAATCGAATAATGGATTGGCTACCAGGTTTTCTTAAGATACGCCCGACCCAGGAAACCCCTAAAGCATGCTAGATCACCTCCCGGTTTCACTAACACCTCTTAGAAAATCCTAAGGGACGTGTAAATCACTGGTTACTAGTTCGGATCACCTCCCGGTCTCACCTCACTATGGAATGCTAAGGTACTCGAAAGACTCGCTCACCTCCCGGTCTCGCTAGTCACAACACACCCAAAAATGTGAAGGAGTAATCTAATTGGCTTGGAAATAATTCGGAATTACAAGAATCTAAAGACACACTAGGCAAGGATCACCTCCCGGCTCACCTAAACCTGATACCTAAAGATCTAGACAACCCGACAGCCTATCACCTCCCGGTCTCAAGGAATGGCAGAATACCTAAGTCCTCTAAACTCTCAAATCTGGTGTCTCAATTAAAATTCTTTCATTTTGCGCTCATTTTCTCCAAACACCTATAAAATAATAAAATAAATAAATAGATAATAAAAACGACACGAAACGAATAAAAACTAACCAAATAATATACAAAATACATAGGAAATTAGATGTGTTTTGCAACACATCAAACATCCCCACACTTAAACCTTTTTCATCCCTGAAAAATACTGCAATGGAATCATAATTAGAATTCTTGGTTTTAAAAACTTTTAGGTTCATTAATTAAGATCTAATTACGCATCAACCAAAACTGTCGGTATTGTTGTCCACCTAAACCCAACCACTAGCTAATTAGGCCCCAATCATGTAAAGCAATTAAGTTCATATTATTACAATCAATCTATGGGTCTCACACTCAAGATATCCAGTTTCACCTAATCCCACCTCAAGCTTTCGAAGCATAGGTTAAACCATATAGATTTACCAACCACTGCAAACTAAACTCCCTAATGTATTAGAAATTAAATTATGATGGATGATGGATGAAGTTTATGAGCTTAGACACATTTGTTTTTTTTCATATCTAACCCAGAGGTTGTCTCAATCAGAGTCACCATCCCCAAGAGCGACAGCATGAGCTTCGGTATTTTTTTTCAACTTGACCTCGAGGGAGTTTTGATCAGAGGCTTCAGTTTTTTTTTTTTTTTTTGGTCTAGCTCAATTGATGGACATGTGGATTTTTTTTGGCGCCACTTTTCACCGGATTTATTCTCATAAAAAGGATCAAGTGTGCCATTTAATTAATAATACATATGGGCTTTCAACCTACAGTGGTACCTCTAATTACTATCAGCGGTTTCAGTTCTACCGTTTCTCCTAAGATGAGAACCCACAAGATTTCATGATTTATTAAGGTATATTAAGAACAATCCTAGGACCATTCAATGCTAGCTGGGCCTACCGACACATCTTAAGCAAACACGCTTTCAATCTATTTATATTCTCATATATATAATATTTTGAAAACCAAAAATCCCAATTTTACTATCATTTTCCATATAAAATGCACAAAAAAATCAAGGACATTTTCTTCTTTTTTTTTTTTTTTTAGTTTTGGATTTTTGAATTTTTTGTGTTTTTTGTATTTTTTTTTACTCAACCTACAACTAAGCAAAATAAAGACGAAGTCTCCCATCCCCACACTTAGAAAGGCACAATGTCCTCAATGTGCTCCAGGATACAACGTAAACTAAAAATAAAAATGCAAAAATAAAAAATATAACAACAAAATAAATGGAACGAACTCCCCTGAATATATGGCGATAACTCGCAGAAAGTGTTCTGTCCGTCCATCATCTACAACCGTATAGCATTTCCTTCGCGGCCATAGTCAAAATCCTGCAAAAGTAACTTAAAAAGAAAGTGAAAGTAAAATGACCCAATGACAAGTGAGTTGCCTATTTATAAAAAATAATTTTAAGATCGACCCCCACCCGAATGGAGATTGAGTACGAGCAGGGGAGATCCAACAATGACAAGGCCAAAGCAATCCCACAAGACTCGACCAAATGAAAATAGACAAAATAAACACAAAAAATAAATATACACAAACTCTATAAATTTGGGTTTTCACCCGTCTGATCCTATTCTTATCAAGCACTCTAACCTGGATCAACGAGGATATCTGCATCATCCTCACGTAAATCAATTGTGTCACTTATGTTATCTCTTCCTAGGCACGACCTTATGCACCTAAATCTATAATCACCAGAAAATATTCTTAAATGCGAGTGGTGAATCAGGATCCTATCCCAACACTTAGATTTATTCACTACCTCAAGACTAGATTTAAACAGTACCCCTCTCTCATCATCTATCTTGTGCTCACTTTCACACTCGGGCAATAGCAAAATATGAATCGAGGGCTCATCCATCACCTCCTCGAAACTCTTAGCAACCTCATATACCTCTAAGCTATCGGGAGGCTCACCGGCTGCAGGGCCCGGATCATGCTCCACAGGAACTACAGTCTCTATCTCTACCTCCTGCCTCTTTTCTGTTTGGTGCCGCCTATCTAATAAGTCTGCTCCACAGATGTAGTCAATGCACCGGTCGACATGTGACATGAAAGTGTCAAGAAAGCACACAGATTCAACCTGACTACTCATACTCTCCCTAGACCTATTAACATCAAAAGTGATGGAGTCATCCCCTACACGCAGTGTAATCCGACCGTCCGAGACATCTATCAATGCCCTTGCAGTGCGTAAGAAGGGTTGTCCTAAGATCAACGGCACATGCTCGTCCTCCCGTATATCAAGTACGACAAAATCAACGGGAAACACGAAGCTCTCCACCCTTACTAGCAAATTCTCTAGAATGCCCATAGGGTACTTAACAGATTTATCAGCCAACTGTAAGCACATCCCAGTTGGATTCAACTCCCCAAGATCTAATCTCTTAAACATATAATAGGGCATGAGATTAATGCTAGCACCTAAATTAGCGAGGGCGTTCCTAACTGTCAAACCACCTATCTGACAAGGGATAGTGAAACTCCCAGGATCAGTCATCTTCTCGGGTAATTTATTAAGAACGACAGCCGAACACTCCTCACTCAGAGTGACTTGGGAAAGTTCTTTCAACTTCTCCTTGCGAGACAACATCTCCCTCAAGAACTTCCCATACTTAGGCATATATATACGAACATCAATGAATGGCCTATATTGCTGTAAGTTCTCACTCTTATTCAACCTACCAGGATAGGGCGGTACTGGTTCATAAGGGGCAGGTGGAACATAAACCTTTTTGGGCTCCCCCTCAGACTGTTTCTCCTTCAACCTACTTTCGGGTTGTACGGTACTTGCTGGGTCTAGCCTAGTAGGGTGCACCATGCCCGGAGACTCTACCCTAATCTCCTCATTAACACTCTCCTCCTCAAATACTTCACTCTCTCTCAACATCGGGTGATTAAATCCCGTGCCCTTACCACCTTCGGTGAACACCGCGTTCACCTGAGCATCTGTCGAATTACTGGTCATCTTACCAACTAACTCTCCTATGATCCTCTCTAAACTCTGAAGCGTGGACCCCTGATTCCTAAATAGTAGCTCAAATTCCTTATTTTTCTTTTGTTGCTCCTGATAACGGGTCTCACGCTGCATCACTATGGTCTCTAGGAGCTTATTCGTCCTAGCCTGATTCTCCTCACTTTTCTTTATTAACACACTAATCTCAGACTTAGGATCTCCTATACCCTGCCATCCAGAGTTGTAACCCTGGACTTGATCTAAATTCTGGACATAGTTCAACTCTTCACTAGGACCTACGTGGCAATCTATGGTCTCATGACCCCCTCTACAAATCTCACACTTAGCACTAAGCTTAACCTGAATATCCTTCATGACCTTACCTAAAGATTCTACCTGGGCGGCTAGTGCAATGCTACTCTCAACAGAATGGATACCTTTAGGGGCAGCAGTAACGCCCTCAGAGCTAGGCTCAATGTACGTGCTGGTGGCTAGGTCCTCTATCATCTCAAGGCATTCAGCAGCGGTTTTGCTTTTCATCATGTTACCGCCTGCTGTAGAGTCAAGAAGTCTTTTGGTCGCTTCAAAAACTCCAGTATAGAATTTCTCCACGACCCTCCAGTCCTCAAGACCATGATGGGGGCACTTGTTCAAAAGTGCCTTGAATCTGTCCCATGTCTCATAGAAGGACTCCCCTGACTGCTCAGTAAAGGCATAGATAAGATTTTTAAGACGAGCAGTTTTAGCAACGGGAAAATACTTCTGCAGGAATTTCGTCTGAAGATCAGTCCAAGAGGTGATGGCTCCCTGTGCGAGGGAGTCCAGCCATGTGAGGGCCTGATCAGTAAGTGAGAATGGGAACAGACGCAAACGAATGGCGTCATCAGTGACACCATTAAGCTGGAAGGTGCTACAGACTCTACCAAATCTAGTTAAATGGCCATATGGTCTTCATCACGCATGCCGTGAAACTGAACTGAATGAGATATTGTGTTGATCAGAGTGGGTTCAATGGTCCAGTTGTTTGACTCAACAGTGGGTAGTGTAATACTGGACCGGATGTGAGTGGGTGTAATGCTGATGTGTTCAGCAACAGTCCTACGTGCAGCCATTTCTATGTGATCTATCTGGTGGGCAAAATGTTCTAGGACTGCAACGGGGTACTTCCTATGCACACAGAGAAACTAAAACTATACTAGAATAAGAAAAACAAATAGCAAATAAAAAAAAATAATTTTTTTTTATAAAATTAAAAATAAAAATCTACCAAACTAAGAAAGCAATAAAATGACTAGATCCCCGACTCGGGCCGTCCTCGAAAGCGCACTGTGTCCCCGGCAACGGCGTCAAAAACTTGATGTGTGAAATATGTAGTAAATAAATTCGAGTCAAGTTTTAAAAATGGAAAAACCCGCTGTACCACACACTAACGGCAAGTGTACCGGTCGCAGTGTAGCAGAGCAAGTAAGTCCGAGTATCGAACCGTGGACACAATTTGGCGACTCTCGGTACTAAACCTCTGTCGACTCCTAGCCTATTAATTTGGAATTTTGTGAATTAATTTTAAGCTAAATGTAAATAAGATAAAAGAAATTAAAATAAATAACACAAAGACGAAAACAGGAAACTAAGAATACTGGATCGAACTCAAATAATATGGAAGGCAACTACCTAGGTCTAGAATCCTACCCGCAGACTCACAACTCACGGAATCGAATAATGGATTGGCTACCAGGTTTTCTTAAGATACGCCCGACCCAGGAAACCCCTAAAGCATGCTAGATCACCTCCCGGTCTCACTAACACCTCTCAGAAAATCCTAAGGGACGTGTAAATCACTGGTTACTAGTTCGGATCACCTCACGGTCTCACCTCACTAGGGAATGCTAAGGTACTCGAAAGACTCGCTCACCTCCCGGTCTCGCTAGTCACAACACACCCAAAAATGTGAAGGAGTAATCTAATTGGCTTGGAAATAATTCGGAATTACAAGAATCTAAAGACACACTAGGCAAGGATCACCTCCCGGCTCACCTAAACCTGATACCTAAAGATCTAGACAACCCGACAGCCTATCACCTCCCGGTCTCAAGGAATGGCAGAATACCTAAGTCCTCTAAACTCCCAAATCTGGTGTCTCAATTAAAATTCTTTCATTTTGCGCTCATTTTCTCCAAACACCTATAAAATAATAAAATAAATAAATAGATAATAAAAACAACACGAAACGAATAAAAACTAACCAAATAATATACAAAATACATAGGAAACTAGATGTGTTTTGCAACACATCAAAGATCAATACCAAACTCAACCTGACGATGAGGTGGGAGACTAGGAAAGTCTTTGGGAAACACGTCAGGAAAATCACAAACCACATGAATATCCTCGATCTTCTTCTCATCATCAGACGAAACAAAAACAAAAACAAGAGCTAGAATGGCCAAATAACCCTTAGGTTAACTAGTCCCTGATTGTCTAGATCATGACTAAGTATGTTTGAAAATGTGTTTGACTGTTGAACCGACACACCAGACAGACCCGACATCCCGTTGGTGACCCATTACATAATCTAATCAAGTACATATAGATTATACATAAGGTTCAAGCATAAACACTTAGTTTGCATCAAAAGTCGCGCATAGCTAGGTGTAAGGTCGAATCTGGAAGTTAAGAAGTTCATTCGACCCATACACAAGTATATTTGACCGAACGCATGTTAATTCGACCTAAACACATGTTCATTCGACCTTAACACATGTTAGTTCGACCAAAATAAAGTTCCTTCAACTAAACTGAAGTTGGTTCGACCTTCTTGAAGTTCATTCGACCCCATGAAGGGTCGAATGAGTTTCTTGGTTCGACCCAATGCTGTACATTTCTCATAAAACGCACCAAATCGCATCTAAACAGTCCGAAAACATCACGAAATGCCATGAATCACAACAGTCAAACATCATTAACCTATCCCCACAAAAGACCACTAATTTAACTCCAAAATCAGTCCGTTTTACAACTTACCCAAAATGGCAAATTATGGAAATATCACATCAATGCATGTAAACTTTACCCAAAATGGAAACTTGTCGAAATCACTTAACAATCAGCTCAATATGCTCAGATTATCATGTATAGGAAAACCCGTAATCATTTCATTAACAATAAAATCATGAACAAACCCTAGATCTAACACAAAATCCCGAAAATGGGCAAAACATCATCATCCAACAACTTATAACCTAAGGTAATCATAAACCATCATCTATAACAGCCCTAGATCATTGTCATGACATCTACACAACATTCAATCATCAAATAACACATAACACATTATTAAACACCATTAACACATGTTATTTTGTATAAAAACTCATTATAAATGATGAGGTTTTGTTTAGAAAGATGTTAGAAAGGTTTTTATTCTTGAAAACCATCTTAGAGCATTCACATTTGGCCCCCCATTTTTTTATGACTGTATTCCCGAAATTATATGGGGTGGTTTTGAGGGGTTGTGAGTGAAGAAAAATGGGGAATCTACTGTTTATCGGTAACATGGGGGTTATTTGTGAATCTTTTAGGGAAAATAGGAAAATGTATTTATTTTTTAATATTTCTTGAAAGTGGTTGTGAGTGGAGGAGAGAGAAACTGTAATGATTTTTAATGTAATATGTGGTTGTGATTGGTTGTAAGTGGATGGGGATGCTGATGGGAATGCTCTTAGAACAGATCTAGACCTTTGGGGTTTAATAAAAATGAATGAAAAAGCTTGAAAAGGATTTTAGATCAAGAACACACCTCAGATCTTCCATTGTTTATGATATAGAAGGTGTTTGTAGGTTAGATTCTAAAAAACAAGGTCAAAAACTCCTCCCCGGGTGTTTAAAGTCGAGAGAGAGCACTTAGAGGCGTTTAGGGTTTGTGAAATGATGAAAACTAGCAAAGTATGGTATTTGTACTACTTGTTCGTTCCTACCCTACAAGGGTCGAACGAGTTTGAAATGAAGGTCGAATGAGTTCCTCTTGGCTTGTTCGAACCTCCTAAGGGTCGAACCAGTTTCATGGTTTTCCCAAATTTCCAGTTTTGTCGTTTAAATGCGTTTTAACACATCCTAACACATGAACATGCAATCCTAACATATGCTAAGCATGTATAATCATGTATAGTCATATAAACACCATTAAAACACGAATTTGCACATTATATAACATATATGGATCAATCTATATATGTCAATTAATTAAATTCATGTAATTCACCAACTACGTGACTCAAGACTCGTGTTTACATAAAATAACCCCAATGATCCTCCGAATCATTGAACCACTGTAACCTGACTCCACTGTCCCAGTTAAATACATTAATAAATGTTTTTCGCTAAGGTAGACTTATATGTTTGTAAAATATTAAGTTGAATATGCCGGGTGTCATAATGTTAACCCTTAATGCAATTTGGTGTCCTGATCCAAGATTATTGTTATATATAATTTCTTGTTTTTACCAATTTCTATTTTGTTTGGTGATTTAGATACACAACTAATTCTATTTCCGACCCCAAATTTGAAAATGTTGAATACGATTTTTTTATGTTAAAAATACTAGGTGTTGTACAAAAATGGAGGATGTGTTTGCATACGTACTTTCTTTTTGAAATTTGAAACGCAACTTGGAATCGTTTTGAAATATACAGAAGTTTTGCAAATCAATCTTGCGGTTGGACCGAGTAACCAAGATACCTGTTCCGGTTTGATTCATGAATTTTTTTGGTTTTGTGGTAGATTATGCATGGATGACTTGAAACAAAGAGATCTTGGCCTTAGCATCCTTCAAAACTTTTGATCGTCGTAAGCTTTCTTCTATTTCACTTTGTTCTGGTGCATGTGTATGTGTATGCTTCCTTACCCTGCATTTCTCCTTTTCATGACCGTGAATCTGTGACACAGGTCACATGAAAACAGTCTTACTATTGCTCCAAGGTCTTCCCCTTAATAAAAGGGACCAAAAACAAATAATACCTGCGACTGTATTTAGTTTCATCCAATATCACCTTTCGCTCGATACAAGAAATCCTTTTATTTTGAACTAAACACCAACATATTTAACAAATCATAGAAAATTCAGATGAAAATACTATTTGGAATGCCATACCAGTCACACCAATTTCTGAAAAAGGCATTAAAAGGTTATAAGGAACCACCGCTACTCTATGTCCTAGTATTGAAAATATTAGTATCAATCTATATTTGTCTTAACTAATGGTACTGTACTATATATTTTTATGTACCGAACCGAACTTATTATTATTATTGTATTAGACTATAGTATATTATAGTAGAATACATGATATTATGTTATATATTATCTATAATATACATTATAAAGGAGGAGTGATGTACCATATTGGAATTTTGACATGGGTACAATTTTTAAAGCAATAATATACATTATAAAGGAGGAGTGATGTACCATATTGGAATTTTGACATGGGTATAATTTTTAAAGCAATAAGTATGAGAGAATAAAGCTTATTTCATAAGGGTATTATAGGCATATTGGGGACAATTAAGACACTTAGAAGGGTAGTGTAGACATTTCACCACCTTTTTCCTTTGCAATATTAAATCAAATTTACAATTCTGCCCTTCATTTCCATCCCTGCCCCCACAATCCTCTCATCCCTTCAACTTCTCTGCTCCTTTCACATTCTTGAGTTACGCCATTACGAAACCATCAGTTTCAATGCTATATTCAATTGTATGAAATCATCCATATGAATGCCAATTTGTCAGCAATTTTTACATAATTACTGGACTATCAGAAACGTCAATTATCCAACCCCTATCTACAACTATAATCCACACGTCTTTCGTACGATTTTCGTTCAATTCCTCAAACTTGTTTCTTCAGTTTCAATAGCTTAACGCTCTTCGATGTATTTGATCAAACCAGAATCTCCTTCAAACTTGAACATCCTCTTAGTAATTTCACCATCCGTGCTAATTATTATTATTATTATTATTATTATTATTATTATTATTATTATTATTATTATTATTATTATTATAATCTTAAACTGCATCTGGGTGTGGTTTCTTATTAAAGTAATTAAGAAGTTTTTGAATATTATGGTTAGTTGTTTGTATATATTGATTGTGACTGCTTCAGTTTTTTTTGTCTATTAATTGTAGGTTTTCATGATGGTTTTTTTATTATTAACTTATTTTGATTAAGAGTTATTTGTTATTATAAGATGTACCATCACAATGTGTGCTTCATTCTTCACTATCAAGGGGGTTTAAGGTTATGCTACTTTTGATGTTCTCGCTACCCTTTAAGGCGTAGGTACGTTTTTGTTTTAAATTCCCTAAAGTTGCAAATTTGATTGTAATAGGCTCTATTTGTTCATGAGAAGTTTGAAGTTATGAGGAATAAAGGTGTACATGATAGATAGTATGGGTGATATAGGTTTGATTTAATGAGGAAATGATTTGTTGAAGGATAATAGATTTGATACTGATAATCATTTTTGATAAGATGAATGGAGGTAACCATGTGGTTTCAGAAAAAAGATGGGAAGCCTTTTGGTTTGTATAAGAAAGACACAACACAACGATTGTCGTTTTCGGGGATGTTGTTTGTGATTCTTTATCTAAATATAACTATGTTGGTCCCAATTAAAGCGTTGCTTTTGTTTTAGTGTGCAGGTACGTTTAGATTCGTGTATTTGTTTGAATTTATGTTGTGAATGGTTGAGTGATCCTATATAATCTACATTAATTTTCAAGAATTCGTGATAGGTAGGAGTTAGTTACTTTGTTAACAGCTCAAAACCATCACATTCAACCGGTAGTCATAACCCGCCACCATATTACAACCAAAATGCCCCTGTTACCGCTGTTCCTTATTATCCTCCAACTAGCGTAGAGCGCACGAACCACCTCTCCCAGCTTCTACATATGAAAATCAGGCACAATTTTGCTATTTCCCTTGGCTTTGGGTTTTATTATTTGTTATGAAAAGTGACTAATGTTAATACCTTCTCTGTGCATTACAGCTATGCCCCATTGGCCTAACTAACCCAAAGGATATGGCCTTTGGCTGTGGACATCAGGTATGTTTCTGTTCTACCTGTTAATACAGTTTACCAATGTTTATTATATTTTTTTAGTTGTATTTATTGATGATTTTTATTTGGTTAAAATGTTGCTTAGCTACTTTGCTCTCATTATGCAACTTTATTCTATTCACTTGCATTGTGTATTATTTTATCATCCAAGACTGAAATCCCATGTTTATAGTGGTCAGCTGGTTTATTGCTGCTTTTATTCTGGTATGTGCCTTCTCTGTCTCTGCTTTTCCTCTAAATACACTAGAAGTTTCTTATTTGCTTAAATGGGCGTGGAGATATAAAAAAGAAGGTTTGTGCTTGTGAAAAAATATTATCATTGGTTGTAATGGGTAGAATCGAGCATGGTCTATGTTACCGTGCAATCAGTCTTCCAGTGGGTGTTGGAAAAGTATTGTGAAATTTGGTGAGAAAAAGATCTCTACTGGTAAACGCCTTGATAGTTATTTTGTTGGTATTGTCGGAGAAGGCTCAACTATAAATTTTTGGGGAGATACTTGGCTTGATAATGAACCGTTATGAGTCAAATATCATCTTTTTACTCTAGAGAAGAACAAGTCGGCTGCTGTGTCACAGCGTGTTACTAAGTCGAATGGCGAAAAGAAGTTGGTTTGGGATTGGCGACGAACTCCGTCTACACATGAGGAGGTTATGGAGCTGTTTGCTATGCTTACAGATATCTATAATTACCAATGTAAAGATGGGGACGATAGATGGGAATGGAGAGGAGATAAAGACGGTGTGTACACGGTTAAAAAAGCTAAACGCTTAATCGCCAAACAATCCAGTATACCTTCTGCTACAACAATAAATTGGAAAGGATGGATACCTTTGAAGTGTAAAGTTATGGTTTGGTGAGCGGTTCGAAATCGCCTACCTACAAGCTGAAATTGCATAAAAGAGGTGTCGCCATTGCTGATTTGAACTGTCCGTTTTGTAACAATGCTGCAGAAAGAGCGATGCACCTATTTACAGCTTGTATCTTTGCCTCAAAGGTCTGGATGCGAATTGGAACATGGTGCCGTTGAGTCTGATATATGCTTTTGAAGTCATTGACTTATTGAGGCTTCAAGAGGCATTATCGAAAACAGAACAGGAGAAAGACTATGTGGTGTATTTGGAACGAAAGAAATGCGCGAATTTTCACGGGGAAGAGTCGTAGGGCTGTTGAAGTTACGGAAGCAATCAAATCGTCGACTTTCTTTTGGGCTCGGCATAGATCAAAATTATGCGTTTGTAATTGGAATGCATGGTGTAAATATCCTATGAATTCGATGTAATCTCGCTTGTCCAGGGGCCCTCACTTTGAGGACCGCTTATGGCGCTTTTGGTTTTTTGAATGAAATTTATCTTCCAAAAAAAAAAAAACAGATATGCTTTATGTTATGTGTATGCCGCATCACATATGTTTGTGTCATAAGATTGTGTTTCCATTGTTATTAGGCTGTCATAAACCCCTAATTTTTAGCCACATAGACCGTGCTTTAGCGTTGGTTGCTTTCAAATCAAAAAAGGAAAAGTATTGGTATTGATTCCCGACCGGGTTTGCGCATGCCTTCAACATCGGTTGCTTCTGTTAGTACATCCTTCTATGTCGATAATGGAGACTGTGACAATATGTATGTGAATTCTGTGGTGCTTTGTTTTGGTTCGATGAGTGTGTTGTTTCCACCTCATCCAATGAGTGTCGAACTAATATTTATTTCGTTGTTACTTTCAGTTGATCTATATAAAGTTTGGAGCATGCATAATTCAAAGACATGTTTTATGTTCAAGAACAATCTCAGGTGTTCAAAGATAACTAGAGTCGATGTTGATATCTATGAACGGTCAGCTATCCGAAAATGTAAGTTTTGTTTGTGTTTTCGACTTTTCCCTATATAATTTTCCATTGCTCACGTTGACACGGATTATTCTGGCGCTATTGACCTTTTACAAAGATCCCTTCCCGACTTTGATATTGGCGGTTTCTTTAATAAGGACACCGCCCCCAAAAAGCCACAGAAAACTCTGGCGAATGCTCTTTATAACCGAATCGCACAAAGTTTGGAGGGAGATTTCCGTCTGTCCGTCCGTCAGAAGGCCGTCTTAGAATGCCTGCAAAAGCCTCACGCCCAGGACTTCCTTACTGTGTTACCTATCGAAGGCTTGGGGCAACGGATGTCGGCAGTAGAGTACAGAGCAATCCTTAAATATCGGCTGATGATACCCATTTACCCCGATGATGAAAATTGCCCGGTCTGCCGCAAAGCATGCCTTGATAAGTATGGGGAACATGCGTTACATTGTAAGGAATTGCCAGGGTTTAAATATCGGCACGATTTTGTCCGGGATGCTTTGGCAGACATCCTTAGAAGAGCGGGGATCTCCGCAAGAAAAGAGGCGTCTGTTAATTTTCTCACAGACCCCGCGGAAGGGAGGTCCACCTTGCGCCCAGCAAACGTCTTAGTTTTTGGTTGGGAAGGTGGGAAACATGCGTGTGTTGATCTTACCGGGGTGTCCCCCCTTGTTGGGCTTCGGGATAGTGGGTTTGTGGCTGGCCAAGCGGTCATGAGAGCTGAATCCAAGAAAGTGGAAAAACATGCTAAAGCGTGTGAGGATAATCAGCATGTTTTCATTCCCTTGGCCTTCGACACGTTCGGTTCCTTGGCACCGGAGGCGGTGCGGTTTTTGGCTCGGGTTCAACGAGTAGTGCACAGCAACTTTTCCACCCCCAAGGGCGGGGTTTTTTTTTAGCAGATTGGGATTTTCTATTCAAAAAGGGGTGGCGGCGCAGCTTGTTGCCCGCCTACCTACCATCCTTATGTAATTTACCCTTTTTTTGTCAATGAAAATTACGAAATCACCGGAATATATAAACATTGGCATCTCCTAAACTATAAACGTACTTGATTTTATTATCATTATCTAAAAATTATTTCATTTCATCCCATAAAATTTGCAAAGTTTTATTTGGCCCATACATACTTAAATCCAAATGTCCCATTATATGGTTAAATATGTAGACTAACTTTTAGTGCAACCCGACAATTAAATCTTGTGGACCCAAATCAATGCAATAAACATATTCATGGTTATAACCGTAGGTGATTTTTAACTTGGCATTCTTCCAAAAAGGTGAACGTTTTGATTTTTATTAGAAATCCCAGAAACAAAATGTTTTGTAGGTTTCCTGGGATGAACTAATTTTGAATTCATATTTAAGTGTGACTATACTAAACAAAAAACTACTTGAAAAGATTCATTAAGGAAACCGCGAACCAGAAGTGCTTTATAGACGCCCTCAGCACAAGGAGAATGGAAGAGGATTCGAACAAGGTGGGATCGAAACAGAGGGATTAGCCAAATTGCAATGAACAACCATAGCCAAAGCAAAAGGCCTGTAATCAAAGGCAAGTAGATAGTGTTGGGACTGGAACCAGTCAATCCTCAAGCATATCCAAGTATTGGCGTGGCAAACGTTACCACAAAGTTTTTACTATTATGAACATAATTTTTTTACGTATATTTTGACGATGCTTATCGAACTTGTATCCAACAAATGGCTCCCACCGCAACGCGCATGCTTTCCATATCGTTTTTTATTTTATTTTTAAATTGAATTTAAATCCAAAATTCAAAATTTGTTACCAGATTATATGCTACAAAAGTATTTCCCTCCCCCCAAATATTTCAGAATTTTGGGTCCCGCTCCCCAAATCCATAACCCTAAATGTTTGGATAAACTAATTATTTGAGGCAAAAAGGACTTTTTGTTAAAAGGACTTATTAACTTATGACTTTTTAAAAAGGAGTTTTTAAAAAAGTGTTTGGATTAGCTTATGTGGTGGGGAAAAACAATAAGTTGATAAGTTAGTTTGTAAAAAAGTGTTTGGTTTAACTTATTTAGGTAAAATGACCAAAAAGGGCATAAGGAGGGAAGGTGTAAAGATATAATAAGGGCATGTAGGTAAATAACCATCAATAAGTTATAAGAGTGTGTAGTGGTAGATAGTTATGTGGGGGTTATAGGATTAAAATATTAAAAAGTAATAGAAAAGGGGTTATGTTGGGGTTATGGAAAAAGAGGGTGTAGTGGGAAGGGGGATACGCTGAGCCCCGATGTCCCGTAAGTCTTGGAGCCGCTGGTTCATTTCAGCAAATGCCGGGATTAACTGGTTCACCCCCGACGAAGACTCCGTCCGTGCGGCTCGAGCAGCCCGTCGACCGGGGGGACAAGGTAGCTCCTCCGCCCCCCTCCTCCACTGCAAAAAAGGCATTTTCTTCTGGTGAGTTGAGGTCGACATAACGCGCTTCAGACGTAGGCGTTTCGGGGTCAACCGAGTCAGAGGTCCTCGACTTTTTTGAAGGCCTCGTATTTTTGGCCCTAGAGGAAGAAGTTCCAACCGTTGGGCGGACGGTGTGCCATTTGCTGCAGTCTTTCAGCACGCGCCAACATTTAACGTACGGGAAATTCCCGTATGTCTGGTTGTATTCTTCCAAAGCCGCTGTAAAAATACCCTCGTCACTTTGCCCACTTTTCCACCCGTACCGGGTGCGCTGGTAAATGCCTTGAAAGTTGGTGCATTTTTGGTTGATATCGGTCCACTTGCCCGATATCGAGTCGTTCTCCCGGTAGCCCTCTCCTTTACCAGAGAGATCAAAAAATATTGCCCGTACTCTTTTCCAAAAATCGCCTTTGGATTGGTAATTGGCTGAAAAAACAAACCAATAATATAAATAAGTACCCGTTTAGAAAACTATATGAAATAAAAAGTAACATTACCAAAAAATATATATATCTTACCGACTTCAGGATCGTCCGACACGTCAACCCACGCTCGGGTTAACGAGTACAACTCATGGTCGGTCCATGGTATAACGTTTTTCTTGGCACGACCGCCCGTCTCTTTTCTTGTGTGGCGTCGGGCGGGTGCTTTGCCTTGCACGGGCTCTTCCTCTTCAACCGGGCCTTGTGTCTCCGGAACCGACTCTTGCTAAGCGTTTGAAGAGCCGAACATTTGGGATGACCCGTACACTTGGGATTGGCCAAACCCACCTCCTATGGGCATCCCAAAACTCCCTCCCATGTTAACATTATACATGTTCGGGTCCCAACCATACGGTTGGTTTAAGAGGTTCGTGAAACTTTGCGGGTTTGAACCCGAACTCGGAGCTATAGGTCGGGTGTTGTCGCCACTGGTTTGGGAACCAAACCCGAAACCTCGACCGAAAGGATTCATGATATAGCCTTGAAAGAGTGTGTGTATTGCTTTGCTCTCTAGTCTTGTGTGTGTGTTTGTGTTTGTGAGAAATGGTGGTTTGAAACATTGTGTGTTTGTGTATTTATAAAACAAAAATTAATTTTTTTTTTCAAAACCTCGAACAAACCTCACAACCCGGTCAAAGCATTCAATGTTTTCTCTCTTCCCAATGCATTACAACGCTTGTTATGTCCAAAACCCTGCACACCTAAAACGCCCTATAGCGCCTGGGGGGCGGTGTTCCCCGGCGCTATAGGGGTTAAAACGCCTCATAACATTGTCCACTACATATACCCTAAGGAGGTTCAAAAAGTCACTCCTCCCTTACTTTTCCAAAACAACTTATTATAGGCTTATAAAAAGTTAAAACAAAAGGTCATTTTCCTTTTGCCAAACACTTTTTGTAACTAATTAACTGAGGAAGTCATCTCACTAATGGACATCGACGATGACACCAACCGGCATCGTGCCGCCAGGTCACACAAAAGCCACTTTATTTTCACTCCCAGTCGCAACTTCCTCTTCCCCCTCTTCTCAGTAGTTAGTTTCAACTAATTGTGTTCGTGTTTACTTTTCGGATTGGATATACACTAATGATTGTATTCGTTTTTTTCTTTTAGGGCTTGGATCTTTTTTTTAAATACAGCATAGGTAAGTGTTTATATGTCTCTTTAATTATGGTTCTATTATGCTTCGATTTGCCCCTACAGTTCTTCCACTTCATATGTTAGGTTAACTTCAATAGTCTGCTATGTTTTTTTTTTTTTTCTGATGTGTTTTATGGTGGATACCAAACAGTTAAATACAAGCCCATGGTGTTGAGGTTTTACCAAAGGGTTTAACCATTTTTGTTCCTCATTTGCCTCTCAGATTTCATCATCTTTGTTTACGCTTCTGTCGGCGCTCTCTACAATGGATTAAAGGTTGAGTTTCCTCCTTCAAATTGTTAGGCAAACAAATTCATATGCTACTTTTCATTCCTTTAATCAGGTGACTGTTTGGAAATTTGGTTTGTTGTATGTGTTGTGTTTGTATGCCACCTTATGTTTTTGTTGTATATATGGTTTGTTTACAACGTTTGGGTCAACGTTGAGTTTCAATTTGAAATCGAACTGATAAAATTTTGTTTAGTGAATTTCAATTTGAATCCATCTGAACCACTAAAAGTAGTTTTTTATTTATAAAAAACAAACGAGTAAATATGTTTTTTTTCCTAAATTTAAGGATCTCTTTTCTGGATTTTACTCAATTTAAGAATATGTTTGTTGGCTCTTACGCTGTGTTCCCGAGTTTAATAAATGAAAGAAAAGAAGAGAAAGGGAATTAAGGAGAGAAATAGAGGGAGTGGAAAAGAAATATTTATTTAACTAGCATGTTCCCGAGTTGGAAGGAAAGGAAAAGAAAAGTGAGGGTTTTATGTTTAAAAAATCATTTCCTTCCAAATCTCTTCAATTTGGAAGGATGAGATATGAAGGAAATTAAACAAAATTTTCCTTCCACTTCCTTTCCCTTCCCTCCTTAAAAAAACTGTGGAACACGATTTTTTTCTTAACATCCTTCTAAATCTCTTCTTTTCTTTCGTTAAATGAAACTCGGGAACACAGCGTAACCAAATATTAAGATATTTTTGTTTCTGATCATAGGATTTTATATTAAGAATCTTTTAAACAAAACACTATCTTATCAAACCATATTTCCATAATTCCATAGTTGAGATGTGATTAACTGAGTTGAACTGCAGGGGTTCATCTTTGAATGCAAATAACCCAGTTTCTACGCACGAATGGTAGAACTTAAAGATGACCGTTTACGTTTATGATTCAGGTGAAAAATCACAAGCTGCTTACAGATGTGGCAGATGCAATTCAACTTACGATCGATCATTTTTGTCTTTAAAGCTCCTGCCAGATGTAAATATTCATATATTTTGGCTTATAGGCTGTTACTAATTAAAGGTTAGTTGATTTGTCACCACAAAACAGGCGGGTCAGGTGGGGTGGGTAACACATTAATATTGATTTGAGTCAAAATAGTTACTTTCTGGTACATATGGAACTGTGTCGGGTCATATTAATATGAAATATTTTTTAGGTGCTGGCGGCGGTTTTTTCCCATTATTTTTTGTTAGCAATTGATATCATTATAATGGTTGCATGATTTAATAAAATGATTTAGGATGTATTATGCATTAGTAAACGGGTCAAAATTGCCCATTGGATAACATTTAATACAAACCAACTTGATTCATGGTTGAATGTATCAAAGTTGCAATTAGTAAAGTTACCAACCTGTGCAGCTTGAAACCAGTTCATGACAATAATAGTAAGAACCACACCAACTGAAGCATACTGCTTAATCAATGTAGACTTAAACATCTCTGTTAGAAGAAAATATAAGTTTGTGGATTGTATATTTGTATGTGGTATGGGATTATTAAAATTCCAGAACGTTAATATTCAGAAAAAAAAAATCACAAGGAGAATGTGTATTGTATATTGCTAAAAATTATAAGGTTATGGTTTTGGTTCAGGTGGTTGCATTTGTGGTTCTTTTTTGTGCCGATTGTTTCTTCCGGCGTGTTCTGTGTTGGTTTTCCTTGGCGATTGTTTCTTCCGGCAATGTTGATCGTTCTTAGTTTTTCTTCGACGTTCACTTTCTTCCCACGGTGTTGGGGTAATTTACTTTGTTTCTTATCTTTAATTTTGCAGGTTCAAAAAGAGAAACTAGGAGATCGAGTAATCGCGAATCCACAATCCAGAAATTAGTATAGGTATATGTCTAATTAATCTAGGTCTCTTTGTATTTTCTTAGACTCATACAACACCTATTCTCCAAGAAGCCATTGAATACATTAAGCTCCTTCATGATCAAGTCAATCTACGCTTTTAATTTATTCATAAAATTTTAACTCAATCTATCATACATCAACTTTGGTCATTTCCTTATGTATCATGTATTCATATTTCAGGTTCGACATGCCCTTTGTATAAAAAATGGACCTACTATGTGAAACAAGTAAGATTCTTATAAAATTTACTTGTATCTAATATTTTGGTTTCTTTATTTATACCCAGTTAGAAAACACATCCTCATACTCCATTCTCCATGGATGGCTTATTATCTGAGTTACCTCCACTCTTCGTACAAACAAAATATGCAGACGTCAGATATGGGAACTTGCCGCAACGTGCACCACTAGAACTGTTGAAGTAAATATGGTTGAACATTTAAACATCCATTCATCCTGCAAAAAAGTTTGATACCACAAAGATACTGAAGAGAAAACATTTTACATGTCTTACTTTAACGACTATTATAATATGTTTGTATCTAAAACTTTTTTGTATGGAAGACGAGGCGCGCCGCAACGCGCGCGGCTATGTAACTAGTTATTATTATTCATATACTAGGATTTGACACTAAATATATTGACTCTCATTTTGCAGTTGTCTTACCTATATTGTTGCATCCAATCAAACCACAACAACAGTTCGAGCAAAGGTACCCAGGCTTAATCCACTTTGTTTATCCCTTGTTGATGTAGCATTTTAACCTGGTTATTGAAGAATGGGTATAGGGGTGTGCAATGTTTTACAATGGTATATGACCTCAACAAAATGGACAGGGAGCAAGAAGAACAGGAAACAACCAAGAAATAGCTTGTAGTTTATGTGTACATTCATTTCACTTTGTCACTTTTGTTGATAGCTTTTTATTAGAAGTTTATGTCTCTAGTATTTTAATTGGAAAATTATGTATGGATTTTGTTTTTTTTATTATTAATTAATATAATTTGTTAGATTTTATCATGTTTACTTTTTTAATTTTACAAAAGTTTGTAATAAAATGGCTAATTACGCAAAAAATGGCCATATAGAACCATAATAAATGTGTGACTAAATGTTAGACAATAGCCACACTTAAAATTATAAAATTTAATGTGGCTTTATATAACTATCAACCACACCTTCGTCGCTTTGTTTTTTCTTTATGTGACGAAATGATTCCAAATGTCATGTGTAAAAAAAATTATGTGTGACAAAAGGTAAACAATAGTAACACTTAAAATTACAAAATTCCATGTGGCTTTACATAGCCATTAGCCACATCATTTTCACTTTTTTATTTTTATGTGACCAAAGGTTAAACAATAGCCACACTTATAATAAATTAATGTGACTATATAATAGAAATGGTCACACTTAAAATAGATTCATATGGCTTTTGATACCCTTTAGCCACACTTAATAAACGAAATACTTGATTACAATGACCCTTTTGTCACAGTTTTTTTAAATTGATGTGACTAAAACGAACTTTTTAGTGACTATATAATAGAAACGACCACACTTATACTAAATTAATGTGGTCATTACTAACCATTAGGCACACTTAATAGCATAATGCCTGATTCTAGCAACAAATATTAGTACCTTTTAGCCACACATTTAAGTACTATGGCCACTTAACATGAATGTGTCTGTATGATACCTATGATGACTCGACCTTTGGTCACACCTGAGGTGGAAAAAAAAAAAGTGTGACCGAAGGCATTCGGTCACACATTTTTTTTGTGGCCATAGGCCTATTTTGGCGTAGTGACCACTTTGTATAGAACTTTTCAACGAGATAATGCTTATTCAACTCTCTCAAAATGGAATCTACTCAAGGAAAATATTGAATTGGATCCTAAATTGACAGGTTAGTGTGAGCTTATCCATGCGGTTATGCACTCTTCGAATAGGAATAGAATGCCTTATATAGATATCCAATATATCGAAAAGATGGACAATCAAACCTATTTCTCGCCCCCTACCATGAAGAACTAGAGAGCCGGTCTTTTTCCCGCCCTGACAGAGAAGGAAGGGAAGGTAGCAGCAAGCCTTACGTTAAGCAAGAAGGAACAAGCTTATCACCGGCAGTCTGTTCAGAACCTGCCCTTGGGAGGGGAACAACAGCTGGAAACTGTTCTTAAGCACATGCACAACCGTTGGTCTAGGACGACTGAAAAAGAATACGGGGTTTTAATCTTGTTTTTCATCTCAGATATTCTCTGCACAACGGTATGGGAGGGATAAATTGAAGGAAAACGACAAAGTTACGTATCATTATGCGAAGACATTGGCATCGCCGAAGGGCCACTGGAAACGTTTGATTAACTATTTATGCTCATTCTTCTTTCCTTCTTTAGGGAGTCGCTTTTGATAGTTCAAGGGAGAAATTGCGGGGGGCGATTGGGATTTTAATGTGTATATAACACTACAAAAGAAATTTCAAGGTGGGCGCCCGCAGTGGCGGATTCAGGAATTTTTTCCAACGATGTCACTATTTTAGACATTCTAATTTTGTGGAACCGGACATAAAAATTTCTGGGTGAGTCGGTTTAATGGTTCGGGTCAGGTAAGGTTGATCACATCTTCTATAACTTATAATAAAAGAATTGAATTTCTATGAGGTGGCATTCAATGAAGGGTGCAATGTGGCACTTTGAGGTGATAGTATTGAATTTATTATTTTAAATAAAAGATAAATTTTAAAAAATTTTATTTTCTTTTATAAATAAAATCTATATCTTTATTGTCTTAAAATTTCAAATATGTTAATTAATATCTTTTCCAAATTTTTCTTTCACATTTTTAAATGTTAATTATTATTTTTAAATTTCAAATATTTTAATTAATATTTTTATCTTTATTTTTTTCTTATTTTTTCACTCACAATTTTTAAACGTTAGTAACTTTTATGTATGACATTTTTTTTTGAAAAAAAAAATTTACACCAAATTAACGATCGCTTTATTATCTTTCCAACGAGCACCATAGTGCTATACAAAAAACGAAAAAAAATTTGTTTTTTAGTGAGTTTTTGTTCATGCAGAAAAAACACATGTGTTTAGATGATTTATTAATCATATATAGGCAAGTAGTAATCGTGTTATGATCGTATATATGTTTTTAAACCGACTATTACATATATGAATTGCCCATGTTCATGTGCTATAATGATATGCTTAGCATTAAAAGAGGTTGAGATTTTTTTTTTAATTTGTTGGGAACGCAGCATGAGAGCTCATTTTCGTAGTATAAACATTAGAACAACTTTCTTTAGCATTAAAAGTGGTTGAAACTGTTTACTTCTTTTATCCTTTTTTATTAAGTCATATTAGATTTTTCAACCCCGGGACACTCCCGGGGTAATCAGTAGTAATAAAAATATGATACAATAATAAAAAAACATCGTCATTAAAATTAAAAAAAAACGCATAATATAAATTCGATGGTCTTATGAATTAAAAAAAAACAATACTTAGAGTTGTTCACTACGAGTTTTCATCTTTTGAAAACGTTGCATTACATCTTCGACTGAAACTTGTTGGAAGAACTCTTTTTCAATGTAACAAATGCAAGAATCGTTCATGATGATAGGGTTTGAAGGAATTGAAGCGTCAGTCGATTCGGTTGGAGGCACAACGCCACAGCCGCACATGTATGTTATTATCACTTTTTTGGGTTTTTAATCAGTAATGGGCTCAATAGTGGAGTGGGCTTGTAAAAGGTTATATTTGTATCTACTTAGAAATTAGAGTTGAGCTCATTTAACTAGAATTAGGTTGGGTCTAATGTAATAATCACCATAAAAAAACATTGATGTCACTCGAAAAAACTATGTATACATGTATATATACAACTGAAAAAAGACTGATGTCCCGGGACTACGTCCCGATCAACATACACCCGCCACTGGACGCCCGTCTCCTTAGGATTATCGTGAGTCCGGCCTGGTAATGGTTCACGTACTCTGTAACCAAATTTTTGATGATATTCCAAAGTGGTAAACCATCATTTCATTTGTAACTTTCAATACAGGACCGTCCTCGAGAATCTCTGAAAATTCAAGGGCTAGCTAGGCCGAATAGAAAAAAAAAAGGCCCCTTACGTGTTGGGTTTAAGAAAATACGTCTGGCCTAAAAGCATCACCAGTGGTTTAAGTTTCAAACGAATAAAAACCGTCACCTCAGCATGCCCCATCAAAACACAAACCAATATACAAAGACTATCCTTATATCTCAAACAATAAACTATTCTAAACCTCTACCTTAGCATCTACCTACTTCTCATTTTGTTTAATCGCAATTCTTCAACCGTGGAAAGCCGCAATTTGTCAACTGGTGTACGACATGTCAACTAGGGATGAGCTCAGGACGGGATCGGTACCATACCGATACCGATCCCGAAAATACCGAAACTAGCCAAAAACCAATACCGATCCCGAACTTAACGGTTCGGTTTTGATACCAATACCGATCGGGATCGGTATTTTCGGTACAATACCGAAAAAATACCGAAAATATAGGAGTCCAAAACAGTTCACACTAGCACGTTTGGGCATCTCCTCAAGAGGTTTGATTATTATTCTCCACAAAAACACTTAACATTACACTTCATTTAATACTGGTTTGGTAAAATAATAAATAAACATAAAATACTAAAATTTGTATCTATGTGCACGCTATTGATAATTTCCCTTGCTGAATGTAAGTTCAATGATTAAAATTATCATAAAAAATGATATGAAGTGGTTGATTAATTTTTTTTAGTACAGACTTGTTATATTGTTGCTGATTTGTTGTATAGTAGACAATAGTATATGGAAGAAGCAGGTATGGATGGTGCACTGATCGTGCAGCCGATTAATCACAAATTTGATTATTCATATGTAACAAGGTTTTACAATTAATCAATCGCTCAAGAGGAGCATGAATATGTGAAAGCTGAAAAGCATAAATTGTAAAAACGTCATCAATGAGTTGAAGAAGCTGCAAATTTAAAAGATGAAGTCAACAACTCATTTTAATTATTTAAATTTTCAGTATTAGGCGGTAGGTTTTCGGTATTTCGGTATTTTATTTTATTTTCGGTATACAAATGGTTTCAAAACAATCGGTATTCGGTATTATTTTGGTATTATTAAATTCGGTATTACCGATAAAATCCCGTCCCGATACCGTGTAGTACCGATCCCGAAAAAGCAAAAATTTAGGTACCGATACCGATCCCGAAAACCCTCGGTTCGGTACGGTATCGGTTCGGGACGGATCGGTATCGGTATTCGGGACTATTTGCTCATCCCTAATGTCAACCGATGCATGGGACGAGTATTTAAGAATGTCATGTAGAGTATGCCGAGATAGTATCGACAATTTCTGTGAAGGTATTTCTATTAATTGCCAACTGGAGTTGTTGTTTCTACTGTAGTTGTTTATAATAGTTTGTTATTATAAGATATTATCAACCACGACGGAAGGCAATATTTGAGAAACCAACGTTTACTGACATCCCACTTTTATACAAAGTCCACTAATGAATAAACAAGTTTCTCGTAATTTTAGGTAGTCTTGATTGCACGCATTAACCTTCGGCGGCGTGTCCAACTGCTTGGAAAGGTCACCACCATCGATTAAACATTGATATTGCTATTTTACAATCATCAAATTTATTTGATGATGTCATAGACAAGGTTGCACCAAATTCATAAATTTATGCAAATAATGTGGAGTAAAAGTACGACTATTATCTTGTCGATGATATTTATTCGGTGTGGGCTGCATTGGTGAAAACTCTTTTATGCCCAAATGACATCAAACATGTGTATTACAAGAAGAAGCATGATTCAGCAAGAAAAGATGTCGAACATGCATTCAGAGTGTTAAAGAAACGATGGACTATCGTTGCCTAACTTGACATATAATTGAAAAGAGAAAAATGAGAAACGTAATGTATGTGTGTATTAACTTGCATAACATGATCTTGAAGGATTACGAGCATATCTTTTTGTGCCAACTTTGACGATTCACTTTCAATCGATCACGAAGCCACTACTAAACTACAACGAGAAATAAGCTATTCGAATGAAGATACGTGACAGCGATACACAACTTAAATCTTCGAGCAGATTTGGTTGAACATATATGGTTTCACTATGTTCATGAAGATGATGACGACGAAGATGAGTAGAAATAATACTTTTTTCGTATTTTGTTTTAATGTGTCGTGTCTGAATTTATAAACACCCAAAAAAACTACCAAATAAAATGTGTCCAAAGCCAAAATATCACATGTACCGTCTCATTTTGAGCCATTGCACAACAAGTGTTGGATTTCACTAGCACTACACTGTATTTGTAGCGCTACTATTAAAAAAAATCTTTAGCCAACCTTACCGCTAAGACTACATGATGTAGCGAGCAAGTGCAAGGGGGGCAAAGCCCTGCTGTGTAAACTTTGAGGGCTTTGCCCTCCACATTACAAAAGAGAAAGGGGTGGTGAAAGGCAATGGGCAAAAGAAAAGGCTAAAAAGTCAAGTGGGTGAGAAGAGTAGGAAGGGGAAACGCCCATAGAGATTCCCATGAGGAAAGAGGCATCACCTGGCAAATGGTGGGATGGGGTGGTGTGCCGGCAAAGAGGGAGGGGCTTGCTCCCCCCCCCCCCCCCTCCCCCAACATCCCTACTCCGGGCAGTCTAAGAGATCATTTCTTAGCATTAATCTTATTGGTATGTACTACAGTGAAGTGATAACTCCAATAGTTTCTGTGTTTAAAGGGTTCTGATTTCAAGAACTTAGTCACTTCAGAGCCTTTAGTAGTGAAAATATCTCGATTATTCCTTTCAGTGTAAGAATAAGGAAACACACTCATTGTCGGAACGAGGAAGAACTCCCGCTTTTCCGCTCTTTCCCTCTCTTCTTTGCGACAAGCTTCGGAACCTAAGTCAGAAAGATGAGATCTCATTACTAGTGTTCTTAGATAGTAGGGACTTGCTTGTGCCAATAGCAAAAAACCATATCGTTTCCTGAACTACCCTTCTCACTGTCTGGTTTCTTACTTTCATTTCTATTGTATTTATTAGTCAATGGCTTGCTCAAAGGATAATCTAACAAGCCAATGTTTGCATTCGGGCGAGTGCATAGCCATCGAACTCAAATGATCACAGTCTATAATCTAGCTTCCCTAAGAAATTATTGTAAAATAAATATATAAAATCTATCAAAAAGGGATTTGTCTTTAGTAGACTAGGGTTCGCAATTCAGAAAGGGGTAGCGGCGCAACTTGTTGCCCGTTTACCTTCTATTGTGATGTAAATTTCGTATTTTGTTTTAATGAAAAATGTATCAAAATGGAAAAAAAAAAAAGAAAGAATAGAAAAAAGAAAAGAAAAAAGAAAGTTGTTAAGAAAGATATATAATTTTAAATCTTAAATTTGAAAACGTGAAATATATAAAAACATATTAAGTGGTCCAGTTTATTTATTTTTTTTGGACAACATTAACCGAAAGAAAAGCTGTGCTATTTCAGAAGTCATTGTCAGCATTTCGGTTCATTTCCTTAATCACGAGGATGTAAATTAATTAAACTTTTTTTTTTTATGACAAGTCCCTAACTTTATATGAAAGTTCTAAGTTTATATATTTTATGTTAAAACGTTCTCATTTTTATATAAAAAAAAAAAGGAAAACCATTATTTTGTATGGAGAAAGTATAGGATACAAAGTATCCTTAACATAGGAAGTGTAGAAAGCCATCACAGCTTGATACGTGTAAACCCTAGTTAACTCTAACTAACTCAATCATGGTTGATTAAAAGAGTATTATAGACTTTGCCCTAATTTCTGGTGAAAAAAGTTTATCATCATCATCATCGAATCAAAATCACCAAAATGCACCTCGAGATGCATTTACGATCGATTAACTTATTTCGAGTCACGATCGATTCAATTGAGCCAAAACATGAAACGAAAACAACAACAAAAACATAACAGAATTATATAATTCAATTAAGATATGAGACGTGTAATCTTACAAATAGTTCATCTGTTTCGTTGAAGATACTAACACCTCCAGATGCAAAACTAACTCTAGTAACCGTCGCATTGGTATGATGAAGAAAAAGACACATAACGTGCTTTGTTTTTTCAGTGTTCAGTAATGGAATGACGAAGAAGAAGAGACATAGCGTGCGTTTATAGTGAATCATGTGTTTTCACCATGCGTTTATGTAAAGGAGTATCTGGTGGCATTGTTTTTGTTAGTGCGTTTAAGAATTATACAAGTGCGTCTATCAATGTCTAGCATTGTTTTTGTAACTGCGTTTAAGAAGTATACAAGTGCTTCTATCAATGTCTGGACAAAATCCAAGCATGACCGTGCTTATTTACAAGCATGGTTGTGATCAGGAATGAGCATGGTTGTGCTTGGGTGTGGCATGCTTATTCACAAGCATGGTTGTGCTTATTTACAAGCATGGTTGTGCTTAGGAATGAGCATGGTTATGTTTATATACATGCTTTTAAAGGTGCGTTCTAAATTTTCAAAGGGGCGTTAAAATTTTTTAAAAGGTGCGTTTAATAAGTATGATTTACAACAATGTGCGTTTGTTTTCGAAAGGAAGTGAATTCAAAGGTGCGTTTAATATTGGTGTGCGTGCATTTAAATTTTTATAAGTGCATTTAAAAGCCCCTATTTTCACCAACTTCGTCTTATTCGTCTGCAACTTATTTTTAACCTAATTTTTATGTTTAATTATACTTATTGAAACAAAATCGAAAGTATTTGACAACTATTACGAGCGTTTATTCATAATCGTATGTTTTTCGTATGATTAATCGTCCCAGTGTAAATATCTGTTTTTCTAATTTTTTTTCGTTTTCGTTCATTGTAATCGAATGTTTTTTGTTATTTTGATTGTGTAATCATTCAGAGTGGTTAATCGATTTCAATCATTGAAAAATCTTGTTTCGATTGATTCTGTTGTTACAATTTGAAAAAAATTTAAACGCTTTTTCCTAATTTACCCTTGGTTAGATTAACCCAAATATGATTAGGGTTGTAATTAATTACCATCTCGCCACCGTCTTAATCTAATGGCTGGGAATGCTTCCTACGTGAAGGGATAGAGAGCCTAATCCACGCGGAGGCGGCATCCCTATCCCTCAACATAAAGATCCGCGGAAGCATCCGCACGGGATGTAGCCCGCGGAGAACGGACAAGCCACAAAATAGTCTTATAACTTCACTTGGGAAAAGTAGACGCGCGCCCACCATGCGCGGGATATTCTACTACGTAACAGCCGCAGGTACGAGGTACGGAAGATCAAGGATCAGGGAGATCCATCTGCAGAAGATCACAGGTACCACCAAGCGGAAGGCGACACGTGTCCGCAGTAGCCCAACAACCACTGACGTTCAACAGTGACGTGACTGGTTCCACGCTTCCACCATGCTGCCTCTACTGTGTTGACCAAGCATGCTTACCTACTGTCAGGGGTCACGTCAGACACCAGCAGGTAAGTCAACCATGCTGGGTCATAACGACATACCGCCGGCGGCCAGTCACAAGCTGCCACGTGTCCGCCTGGCAGGTCACTCTCAACTGCCAATGACGTCAGCTACAGTGCCGTCGTTTTTCCCGCCCTTTCTAGGGGACCAAAAGCAGTTGGGCCGGGGCTAGGCCCAAGGAATACAAGACTTCTCGTGGGCTTCCTACCAGGTCCACGATCTCCACTATAAATAGAAGACATCAACTCCTTAACAAAGGACCCCGAAAATACTCACTTGTAACATAGAGTTAAGTTTATTTGTAATACTTTGTAGTCACCAAAGTAATAAGATCACCGGCTCTTCACAGTGGACGTAGGTCTTGCTTGACCGAACCACTTATATCTTCGTGTTCTCACTTTTACCACACACACACTCACTCATATTTCTACTCTCGGGTTGAACCAAAGGTTTGGGTAAAGGAACGTACTTGTAGTTAGATAAGTATTTACCACTCTGTAAGTGCATGATGTCCCTAGGCTAGTATATATGTTGATTGGACGTGCTACGGGGTGTTTGGAGATGTTGATACGCGTTTCGGGACGTTTGGGACACTTCAAGCGAGTATGGTGTGGCTTTAGGCATTTACGGCCTATACCACATTAGCTTTAGGCATTTACAGCCTATACCACATCAGTCTTGATGTGTGATAGCCCTACTCGCCTGAAGATACTAGTGAGATAGGCCCTACTCGCTAGTTGTTGATGTGTGATAGCTTCCTACTCGCCTAAAGGGGTCTGTACGAGTATGGGAAGTATAAATAGTCCCAATCATTGCCCTAATCATTAGTTCTTGCCTCACACACTCTCCAAACACCCTCCCATGGTCTGTAAGGTCTGATTTGATCTCTGTAAACACTCGAGCTCTGTTTTAGTGATTAATCTATAATCTTTTGACCCGTGTGTGTGTTGTAATTACTCGTTTATCATTGTTTCATCTTTGTTTCTGTTATTGAGACATATTCAAGGGATTCCGCACCTTGAATATAGCCCTCGTGATTGTCGGGTGACACGTTAGTCGATCCTACAAGTGGTATCAGAGCCGAGGCTCTTATCACGAGTGTTTTGATAGCAAAAACGAGCAAAAACAGGTAGGTTTTTATGGAAAAGTTGTGATTTTTGAGCAAAAACCTGTTTTGAAGTTTGAAACTTTGAGTTTTTGATAAAAACCCTTATTTTCAAATTCTTGGTGTGTGTTTATGGATTAAAACGTGTGTTTTTTTATTAGGTTTTGTTCTAAAAGTGTTTTGGAAACTTTTCCAATCATTTGGGGTTTAAACACATTGTTTTAGATAAGATTTTGAGGCAAAAACGGCTGTTTTTGAGCAAAAGTGGGGTTACAGACCAGATCTAGCGATTACGCAGACATTCTAGCACTTAGGAAACCCTAATCGCCTATCTTCAGGCGATTACAAGAAAGTTTAAGCATTTAGCCTCTATTCGCCTATATATTAGGCGATTACAGCCCTATCACACATCAAGACTGCTAATCGCCTAAGTCTTAGGCGATTACAAGGATCCCTAACACATTTACACCCTAATCGCCTCTATTACTAGCGAATAGAGGGCTACTCGCCTAAATCAGGTGTGGTATAGCTCCTACTCGCGTGAAAGGTCCCCAAACACTAGCATTTACACCCTAATCGCCTATAATCACACAAATAGAGTTCCTACTCGCCTGAAAGGACTTGAAACTGAAAAATTTAACTAAGTATCGGACTTTTGACAAATATTAACATATGGCAAACCCGTGGGGTCATCTAAACCAACCAAGGCAACATAATAACCAACAATTGAACAATCAAGCGAACGTACCCACAAACCCTTGGCAATACTCAGCCGAGCGAAACGCGCAACGGATGCAACAAGCGCAGATGCAAGCGAATGTTGCCGGAATCAATCCGTGGGCGCTAGCGGCTCAACAACAAGCGATGAACGCGAATCCTTGGGCACTCGCGGCTGCTGCAAACTCACAGACGAATCATCTGTCTTCCGTTCTCATGAGTGACTTAGAGACGGGTAGTTCGAATAGGGCGCCAAAACTGCAATACATGTCCGACTACCATGGTTGGAAAGGCAGATTTCAAACGTATGTTGAGGGTATTGATGGTCTCGTGTGGTCAGCGATAGAGACTGGGTATAGTAGGCCTATGGTTGAGAATTCCACAACTCCGATCTCAATTGAAGACATGAATGAGGATCAGAGGAAGAAGTATAATTATGAGAAGAAGGCGATGGCGGCATTGAAGCAAGCTCTTCCCAAGGATATTCTTCATCAATTCGTTCAGTGCACAACATCACAGATGCTTTGGTTAGCACTGGCTGAGCGAAATAAGGGTAATCTGAAGACGCGAAAGGTTAAAATGGATCAACTCAAGAAGGAGTTCGAGAACTTCAATGCTATTGGGAACGAATCTCTGAGGGACTTGACTGCTAGATACTACCATCTGATGTCTAAAATGTATCAGTACGGGGTCTTATATTCATCTGCGGACCTTGTAGAAAGATTTGCTGAGGCGCTACCTCCTCACTGGCATCAATGGTTGGATATTCTAAAGTCAAGCAATGCATATCAGACTCTCTCCATCAACGAGTTCATTACCGAGCTGGAGAACAAGGAGATAGAGGAAATCAGGAGAGCAAACAAGGCGCTCATTCCACAGAATCCCAGCATCTATTATGGGAATCCTCTACAGGACACCAGTGTGGGTGGTACCAAACCACAAACTGCTTTTGTGGTTAACCCGGACCCAGTTTATGCTTTCGACAATTATGGTCCCCCAGCTGATGTTCCTCCTCCTACATATCCTTTTGGACCAAACCCGTATCCTTTGAATTTTAATACTAACCAGTTTGGTGTTAACCCGTTTTCTCATCTTGCAGCACCAGCGCAGGCAACTGCAAACTTTAGTGGACCTTCTTCTTCAGGTTTTGGCGGGGCTCCAACTACAAGTTATGGTGGATATGGAGGTGCTTCTACTTCTAATCAAGGTGGCTATCGGACCAATACAGTCCCAGAGCAGCTGAACACCGCGGGTTTAGAAAAGGTGACTGTAGAGCTAGCTCAAGAACATATGGCTCTACTGTCGACCTTGGTAAACTCCTATAGTGGACTGGTTGCTGGACAGATCGGGAATCCTCATCTTACATAGGAGGATTACTCGCAGATTGATAAAGACGACATGGATCTGATAGACATACAATGGCACTTTGCAAGCGTGGTGAGAAGGGCAAAGGAATACATGGACAGGACGGGAAGGAGAGATGTCTTGATCAATAACAACACCAAGTTTGGGTTCGACAAAACAAAGGTCACATGCTACAACTGTGGCACAAAAGGGCATTTTGCAAGGGAATGTGACCGACCTAAGCAGCAAGGACATCAAAATCCCTTCAACAACAACAGAGCGAATCAGAATCAGAGGCAGCAAGCTCAGGCACAACCTAATACTGAGCGTGCTATTGTCCCAGTCAACAACCAGAATCAGAACCAGAGGCCGCCTGCAAACAACAATCAAGGTCAAGCCATGGTTATTCAAGCTGATGAAGGCTATAACTGGAACCATCTGATCATTGGAGAAGAAGCTCCTCAAGGTGGTGCAGCTTGTTTTGCTCAACAGGAGTCTGAAGCACCAGCCGAAGTTGAAGAAACTTCGAGTCAGTCTGACATCATCACTTCTGAAACCGAAGCGTCTGACTGTGATTCGGAGTGCGATTCTGATAGGGGAGAAGATTTGGAGGATCTGTTAACTGAAGCAGATGCGCTGATTGGTAAAAGATCGTTTCTTGTGGATGCTGACTGCACAGAGAAGAACTTCGGCGAATTCTTTGGAGCTCAGAAGACAGCAGCTCATTATGCATTGATGGCCATTACTGAATCGTCAAACAAGGTAAGTTCTTCTTCTGATTCTAAATTAGATTGTGTAGAGTGTAATCAGTTAAAATTCAGAATTAAAGAATTAACTGAATAAAATCTGAATTTAAAAGCTGATGTTGGTCCGTTACAAAGGTCAATTGATTCCTTGAGACAAAAGGAGAAAAATTTTCTTAGTACAATTGAAAATTATAAAAAGGATGTTTCTGAACTGTCAAAAACCTTGGCTAACAAACAAATTGCTATAAATAATTACATCAATGAGGTCGAAGACACTAAGAAACAATTGGCCATTGTTAACTGTGACTATGAAAAGATTAGGAAGAAGCTTGAGAGTTATTTAAACTGCAAGTATGTCCTTGATCACATAGTAGAAAACTCTGACAAGGAAGGCTTCTCCACCAGTCCCAAATACTCTCAATGTCCACCTCCGGTGAGATTCGAAAATCATAATTTTGATGTCTTGCCGAAGGAGGAACTTGTGGACGTGGCAGCTGAGGCAGCAAAAGCTGCAGAGGCGGCCAAGGTTACTGAAGCAGCTAAACCTGCTGAGGTCACTAAGGCTGCTACTCCTGCTAAAGCTGTCAATCTGTGTGAGAAAGCTGATGATATCAGTGTATATGACACTGACTCTTCGGATGATGAGCTCGATGAACCTCCTAGGTATGCACCGGTCAAAACTAAAGATGTTCCTCTTGAGAATCATATCATTACCACTGAAACCTTGAGTGAACTGGAACCGAAAGTGCAAACCGAGGATGGTAGGAGGATTAAGGTGTTTTATAAACTAAAAGGGTCTGAAAGGGTGCATGCTGATGAGGAAGTCCCTCTCAGATGTATCGCCCCTGGTCTTGTTGCCAAAATTTGGCAAGAATCTGTCATTACCGTAGAAAAGGAAACCTGGAATAAAAAGAAGGGTAAGGGTAAGGGTAGAAAGGATCAGGATAATCAGCCTAATGAGAATAACAAGAAAAATCAAAAGACTAACACCGTTAATCCTCAAAATCAAGCTCAAAGAAAAAGTCCGAAGAAGCATGTAACTGAGTTCATTAGATCGAGCGGCAATGAAAGAAACGACGATCCTCAAGTCGATCAGCAAAGAAGATGTCTTGAGGATCTAAAACACAAACACTCATTTGCCGGCCCATCTAACAAAAGGAACAAAAAGGAGACCAAACCCGAATCTCCTAGATTTGAAGAATATAGATCCTGTCACAAGTGCGGGGAACGTGGGCATTTAGTTGCTGCGTGCCCTGAATTGAGACGAGAAAGGATCAAGGTGGATAATTCTCCCAGTTCTAGCAAATCCAAGCAACCTGTTTCCCCTAAACTCTCAGAGAAACAAAAGGGAAAGCAGGTCGTTTATGATAACCGCAACAAGATTGCTATGAACCAAAAGCCAGTTGATGGCAGGGGTCCACAGTTGAGGGGGAGAACTGTTCCTCCAAAGGTTGAAGCAGCGCCTAAGCCACCAGCAAAGGCTGCAGCTAAACCGCAGGGCAACCCCAAAGCTGCTCCACGTACAGTTAATTCTGAAATGGATCCAAATTCTGTTCCTCCAAAGGAATCCAAGGCTGGACCTTCTAGCCCACAGGCGAAGAAGAAGCCCAAGCCAAAGAAACCTGAACAGATTTGGAGACCCAAGTCACCAACCAAAGGAGGAGAATCATCTGCTGGAGAAAGCACTTCTGTACCATCGGAAACAACACCAACTCCAAATGGAAGATGGGTTGACTTTCCGATGTTAGATGAAGATGGTAGACCCAAGACCGTGAAGGCTTGGGTCCCCCTTAACCACTGAACTTTGAATGTTTGTGCAGGGAGTTCCACAGGGCCTTATCAGCAGCCTATGGATTGTTGATAGTGGAGCTTCAGGGCACATGACAGGCGATCTATCCCTGCTTTTTGACATAAAGAATATCAACGGGGGGTATGTTGCCTTTGCTGGTAATAAAGGGGGTTATATTACAAAAGAAGGAAGTATGAGCAACGGTATTGTAAGCTTTGAAAAGATAAGCTTTGTCAAACAGATAGACCACAACTTGCTGAGCGTTTCGCAGATATGTGACAAGAAGTTCACTGTGTTCTTTGATGACAATGCATGTTTCATTCTGAAGCCTGGATTCAAAATACCGAAAGAGTGGGTCATGATCTCAGCTCCCAGGGTCAACAACTTATACGTCCTGGACATGAGCCGAGCAATGACAGCGAAAGGTCAGGTCACTTGTTTTCTGTCAAAGGCGACAGAGAAGGAATCGATAATGTGGCATAGACGAATAGGGCACATCCACTTGAGGAAAATGAACCATCTGGTCCAGAATCAACTGGTGGAAGGTGTTTCTGTTAAGAATTTTTATTTAAACGACGTCTGTGTGTCATGTAAGAAAGGGAAGCAGAAAAGAAAGTCTCACAAGCCTAAGAAGACAAACTCAGTTAGTCTACCACTCGAACGACTGCACATGGACCTGTTTGGCCCAGTCAATCGGAAGAGCAAGAACGGTGACTCATACTGCTTAGTGATTACGGATGATTATTCTAGGTTTTCTTGGGTTGTGTGCATGAAGCACAAGAGTGAAACTTTTGATTACTTGAAGAATCTGTTTACTAAATTGGAAAATATATATCAGCTAAAGATCCGCAGGATCAGAAGCGATAACGGAACAGAGTTCAAGAATCACGCTATGGAGGCGTTATGTGCAGAGAAGGGCATTCATCATGAATTCACAGCGCCATACACTCCTCAGCAAAACGGGGTTGCAGAAAGAAAGAATCGGACTCTTATTGAGGCAGCCAGAACTATGCTCGCAGACTCGAACTTGCCTGTGCTCTTCTGGAACGAAGCAGTTCACTGCGCGTGTTATACTCTGAATAGGGTTCTAACGGTAAAGAAGCTTGGAAAAACCTCTTACGAGCTTCTGAACCGAAGGAAACCGAACTTAGAGTTTCTGGAACCTTTCGGAGCTCCATGCACCATGATACATCCCGATGGGAAGTTTGGTGCAAAGGCAGAAGAAGGTTTCTTTGTTGGTTACAGCACACCCAACAAAAGAGTGTACAACAAAAGAACCAACAACGTTGAAGATTGGCTCAATGTCGATGTTCAGCGTTATACTGCCAATGCACCTGGTGTTGGACCTGATTGGTTGTTCGACTATAAGAGTCTATTTGATTCCTTCAACGTGGAGAATTTGGTGGATGATGCTGTAGCGCAAATGTATTACGAATGTGAAAACGCAGCTAGCTCTCCGCTAATGCGTCCGATCGTGGTTAATGCACCTGCGCCTGCTCCATCTGATGCCTCTGCATCCACGGGTCCCCCTGATAAAACCGCAGCAGCAGAAGTTGAGGAAGTTTTTCAGGAAGCGTCAGTAGAGGTTCTCGAATCTTCATCTTCCGACGACGATTTTGCAGAGTCTCATGAAACTCTCACTGAGGAACAAGCTGGAAATGGTGAATCTACCACTACAGCTCCAGTTAATCTGACAGGAAACAATCAAGCTGGTCCTTCTTCTTCAGCAGCTCCAGGGATAGGTCTTCGGATCGATCTCTCCGGTTTTAATATGCAACCCGCTGCTCCCTCTAGTTCAAGCGCCGCTGAGACAAATCTATCTCAAGGTTTGGAGAACCTTAATCTGCATTCGGATGATCCAGTGCCGGCACATCCGGAATCTCGGATTCACGACACTCATCCGATGCAAAATGTGATTGGTAATCCGACTAGCAGAGTCATGACGCGCAATCAGCTCAGAAATGCTAGTCCAAGTGACAATACAGGTACTCTGGCACTCTACTCGGAAATCAGAAAAGCAGGTCATCAGAACGATTGGTCCTTCGCCTTGTATGTTTCTCAAACTGAACCAAGAACTGTGAAAGAGGCACTGAGGGAAGAACCATGGATTGAAGCAATGCAAGCCGAACTTCAGCAGTTCCAAAAGCTAGGAGTGTGGGACTTAGTTGACTTACCTCCAGGCTCGAAGAAAATTGGAACAAAGTGGGTCTACAAGTGTAAACGGGATGACCGCGGGGTGATTATAAGAAACAAGGCTCGATTAGTTGTCCTCGGCTTTCGTCAAATCGAAGGAATAGATTACAACGAAGTATACGCTCCAGTTGCGCGCCTTGAAGCTATCCGGATGTTCTTAGCTTACGCTTCGTACAAACGGTTTAAGGTGTATCAAATGGACGTGAAAAGTGCTTTTCTGTATGGTGTCGTGAAGGAAGAGGTGTATGTTGCTCAGCCACCGGATTTTGAGGATCCGCTACATCGCGAAAAAGTCTACAAATTGAACAAAGCGTTGTACGGACTCCATCAAGCACCGCGTGAATGGTACCAAATGCTTAGCAACTATCTGATATCCAACGGGTTCAAACGTGGACTCGTGGACTGCACCTTATTCACCAAGGAAAAGGGTGGTGATCGTCTTCAGGTACAGGTTTATGTTGATGATATTATTTTTGGGTCTACTAATGATGTCATGTGCAGGGAATTCGAAAAGCTTATGCACGATAAATTTGAGATGAGCTCGATGGGGGAGATGCAATTCTTCCTCGGTCTACAAGTAGAACAACAAGAGTCGGGGATCTTCATCCACCAGACAAAATACGTTGCTGACATCTTGAGCCGGTTCCAGATGGAAGACTCTACTCCAGTAGGCACTCCGATTCAGACCAATCACGGGATTGGGCCTGACGAGAAAGGACAAACCGTTGATCCTTTTCTCTATCAAGCTATGATAGGCTCACTCATGTACCTCACTGAATCAAGACCTGATATAATGTTCGCGACATGCTTACTATCAAGATACCAGTCAAGGCCGAAACAGTCCCACCTGGTTGCTGTGAAGAGGATCTTACGTTATCTAAAGGGTTGTCCGACCAAAGGTCTTTGGTACCCTAATGACGATAAGTTTGACCTCATCGCATTTAGTGATCCTGACTATGGCGGATGCAAGACAGACTTAAAATCCACATCGGCTGGATGCCAGTTTTTGGGACCAAGACTAGTCTCGTGGCAGTGCAAGAAGCAAGCCTCAGTCGCCTTATCCACCTGCGAGTCGGAATATGTAGCAGCATCGAGCTGCTGCTCCCAGGTTCTTTGGATACAGCAACAAATGAGAGACTATGGTTTGAAATTTCTTAATACTCCCATTCACTGTGACAATGAGTCCGCTATAGCTCTTGCTAAAGACTCAGTTAACCATTCCAAGGCAAAACATATCTTGGTTAAGTATCATTTTATACGCGATTGCTATGAAAAGAAACTTATCGATATGGTAAAAATCCACACAGACTACCAACGTGCCGATTTATTCACCAAAGCTTTTGACGGTCCTCGTTTTGAGTACTTGTTAATCTTAAACGGCATTAAAGTTAAGCAGGATTAGATCCTCATCGGTAATCGTTTTTGTAAATATTTTTCTTTAAAAAAAATCAGAAAAACCCAAAAATATTGTACTTTCGCAAATTTTTAGATTTTTAGGGGGAGAAAATTTCAGAAAAATACAAAAACATTCAGAAAATGCAAAATTCAAAAAAAAATGAGAAAATCCCAAAATCAAAAAAAAAATTGAAAAATGCAAAAATGAGTTTCTTTGGTGAAAATTGGAAGATGATATTAACCAATCAGTCGGACTGTCTGGACCCTTATCATCTTAAAAATATTGGAACTGATAGGTAGCCTCTACAATGATGTGTCGGTAGGCTCAAAATCATTTCCAAGTTCGGCTCGGTGATATAAACCTAAATCATCTGAATCATGTGTGGATTAACGTGCGTTGGCATATGGTCTTGGTACCGAAATCTCGTTTGATAGCATGCCAAAATCCGAGGTTTCATGGTCTTTAAGAGGTTGGTACATCCGGGGTGAACTGGACGTCTCTCAGAATAAATAGGAGTGGCACACGTGTCGTACGTTGGGGTCGCAGCCTACGACTGAGACACCCCTATGTCATTTCCTGAAAAAAAAAACAAAAACAAAAAAAATAGAATAAATTCTGATCAGGAGACGTCCGGGAATCCTAAAAGAGCAAAAAGATTCATATATGCCAAAACCCTATTCTCAATGAGAATTCGCTCTAAGGTATCAAATCATATACCTAAAGCATCGTACCGTGAAAAATCAAATATACGGTATTTGACTTGAACCCAGGTTTGGATCTCACTGGTCTCTCTGTTGCAGTGTTTCTGCAGACCTGATCACCACTGAGTCCACTCCTTGTAAAATACGGATGACAACAGCTTACTCACCGGTTACGAAGAAGCTTTGTGCATGACTTGATACGGGAATGTGTCGCGTGGCGGGGAACACCATGTATCTCAGCCTTAATATTACCTTAAACGTATCTAAAGTGCCTAGCGATAAAACTTGATTTTGAGTTTAGGTGGACAACAATATCGACAGTTGTTGTAGGATGCTTATTGGTAATTTAAGCGAAAACTGAAAATATAAGGGATCTAGTAAAGTCCGTGCACTGATATGATTCCCTAACCGTTGAAACTCGCAAAAATATGTTAGTTTACAGTTAGTTGATCTCCCGTTTTATTTTATTTACGCTTAGTTTAGCTTAATTAATCATTCTTGATTGCCGATGATGGAATCCTAATCCATTGTAATCTTACTTCTTCAAGAATAAATCGCCGAAAAATAAAAAGGGCAACTATTTGGAAACTTGTGTTTTTGCTGGGTCAAAACCGTATGTTTTATCAAGTACAAGGGTCGAAAATGAAAGTTTTTCAAAGTCATGAGTCGTTATCTGTGTCGTGTGTTAAAACGAGGTGAAAAACGCATGTTTTGAACCTTAACGGGTCAAAAATGCGAGAAATGGTGCTGCAGGGGCAAATTGGTAATTTGTGTGAAAGCTTTAGGCATTTAGAGTTCTAATCGCCCCTAGTCTTAGACGAGTACAACTACTCGTGTGTTAGCATGAGCGATTACCTTCTAATCGCTTAAACCTACATGCGAGTAGGCCTAGTGTTTTCCTATAACACACTTTTGAACCCAATTAGCAAGTAGGACATATACTCGCGTGCATCTGTGTGTTATTTTAAGCGAATAGAATCTCAATCGCTTATAAGTTCACGCGAATAGAACTCAGGTATAAAACCATCCCTTAACTATTTTTCTTTCATTACTTTCAAACTTCCTATCTGCTACTGTGCTCGTCCCTCCAAACCCGATCAAAACAAACCTTGTGCCCGTGACTCATTGATCTTAGATTATCACTCTACACTATAAAGGTAATATCTATACACAATTTAAGCTCTTAATATCATGTTTAGACGGGCTGAATCTGTGTTATAAGAGCCGAAACCCTAGGTCGTTTTCTTGTGATCGTTGGGCATTAATGCAAGGTTGTTGACCCAAAATGTTGATGAGGGTTTGTTAATCGGCCCCCTTAGAATCTGTTTTGGCAAAAATTTCAAACAAAAATGTCCAGATTCAAAAAGCCCCAATTTTGAACCCTTATGAACCCTAATTTTTGAAATGCCCAATTGAACCCGTGTTTAGTTCTGAAAATGATAATTATCATAGGGGTTTTGATGTTGGGTTGTATTAGACCTCAATGGGATGAATTCCGGACTCGAAACAATACGCTACAAGTTTTCGACAATTTTGGTGCACAAAAACACTGTTCATGCGAGTAGAATTATACTCGCATGAACAAGAAGCGAATAGGCTGCTTTGAATTTGTAATCGCGTCTTTTATACGCGAATGGGCATGTAATTGTGTGTACAGTACACGATTGTATCACTACTCGCGTATAGGTTTGTGTACTCGCGTATAATGGTCAGTTCTTGGCCTACTCGCGTGTATTCTGACCTACTCGCATGTACTCTATCCTACTCGCGTATAAAATGGCTTATTCGCTTATTTAGCAAGTGATTACAATTCTGTAATCGCGTATAACTTTCTGTTGACCAACAATTGTCAAGTTTTGTCCATTTTAGTCCGTTTTTGTCCGGCTTTTGAATATATGATCAACGTATGATACTTATTACGCGTTTTGGTGTACAGGATGGAGAATTGGAAGACATCGCCAAAGCACAAATGTTGTGCTTTTCTCGGACCGATTACGTTGGATAAAGGCAAAGTTTTTCAAGGCGTCATCGACTTCTTAAAACGATCGAGAATACACTATGCGATATCCAAGCAGCACGCTGCTTACAAGGATATCTTGCTAGAATTCTATCGTAACGCCAAGGTTGATCCCAAGGCTGATCCGATCGTGATTACTAGTTCGGTTCAAGGAAAAGATGTTATTATCACCGAACAGATAATTCGAGAAGTGCTACAGTTTGGAGATTCTGATGCTGATCCTATAGTGTTTGACGCTATTCTGATACGTGGCGGCTTTCTTAGGATGAAGTATCTGGGTAAAGTCGACAAACAGACGATGTTGAAGAAAGGATTACTTCCGCCGGAGTTTAAATATCTTACTCATGTGGTCTTGAAGTGCCTTGGTCCGAGAAAAGGTGCTTTTAATGCGATAAGAGATACATTGGCCTCTGCGAATGTCGCTCTGACACTCAACAAGCCATTTAACTTCTCCAAGATGATTCTGCACCACTTAAAGGAGATCATATTATTGCCGCCGACAAAGAAGACCTTCATTGTCTATCACCAGTTCTTACAGCTGATCATCGATAATCAAGTACCTGATTTGGTGAAGCATCCTGCTGAATATATAGGGACTGATGATATTACTGAGGTAGAAATGAACAGGATGAGAAGTTACAAAGGGCGACCGAAATCTGAATATCCTCCGAATAGACGACTATATGGGCACTTGAAGAGAGTAGACTATGCGTCACCACCAGGCAACAGGTGGAGACACGAAGATAGTGATTCGGAGGATGACTTTCGTATCCACAGGTTAGTGTTTAAAGAGGGGGACAATATAGGGCGTAAAACAGATGAGTTGGGAGAAAACGCCCCAGGCAGGATTTCTGACACGGCTGAAGGTGATGATGAGGAGTTTGATCCGAATGTTATGGATTTCTCTGAACATTCGGGAGCTGCACAAGAACCTGATACCTCTCAGTCTGATAGAGGTAAGGCACATGTTGATGAAGACGCACCAGTTGACATAACTGATGCAGATGACGACTCTGAAGCTACAGAAGATGACTCACCCGATGTACTTTCTCTAGAAGAGGATAGAGCTCTCACAGCTGAGGCGAGAGACCTTGCAAGAGATCCCACTTTCACTCCAGGTAGTGGTGATCTTATTGCAGATATCGATGCAGAGCTTGCCTCTTCGCCTCCTGCAAAGAGACAAAAGACAACTGCCAAGAAGGACAGGGTTCGAGGTAAGAAGACGATGTCTGTTAAACCTCAAGCGGTGAAAACCCCAAGAAATAGACGATTCACCCTTCCTGAAGCTTTTGGGGATCCAGTCACTCAATCCTCTCAAGCGGCAGTAGCAGCAGCTACAACAACAGCAACAATAACAACAGCAACAACAACAGCAGCAATGACATCTTCGGCTCCTATTTCAGTTAGCGCAGCGATGCCTGCCAGTGTCACTATGTCAATGCCTGCTTCGGTAATCTTCACTGAGCCAGTCTCAGTTACCGAGGCAGCGACAAGCTCGCAGATTGTTCCTAATACTATTGGTGACAGGATCCGAAGTATAAGATAGAAAGTTCGACCCACAGCTTCCGGGTCATCCGATCAGACCTCTTCGTCTGCTACTCCTACAAATGAACAACTTCAAAGAAAAATTAGCGAGCTAACTGCCATAGTAGCTGCGCAAGCACGTGATATAGCATAATTGCGAACGAAGAATGCAAGCATAGAAGAAAATGAGAACGCAATGCTTGAGCTGATCGAAGAATCTATCCAGTCTAACACAGAGTTGAGAACGACGGTAGATGTGCTCACATTATCTAACCAGCAGGTCATAGAGTCGAATAGGCTAATGATGGAATCTCATCAGCAGCTGATACAGTCGAACCAAAGTACTTTGGAGAGACTTGCAGGTGTAGAGGCCTCAAATAGCGAACTTCGCCTGATCAATGTGAACAATGAGCAAAGGATCACGAAGACTGAAAAAGAAAATGCCGAGCTGAGGGCTAGGATAAATGAGTTGACTGGAACTCAACCTAGACTCACTGGTGGTCCTAGTTCAGAGTCTGGTGCTGGTGATGATGATGATGAGGATAATGATGATGAAGAAGATGATGATGAGGATGACGATGATGATGAATCAGATGGTGATGATGATGTTGGAAAGGGTGGTGGTGGTGATCCTGGAGCCACAGGTGGTGGCGGATCATCAACTGGATCTGGATCTCAGCGAACAAAGAAGAGTCACGACAAATCAGGCAAGGATCCCGCAGGAGGTTCTTCTGCTCAGGGGGAGTCTGATCAAAGGAAGAGCAAGATTCAGGAACTCAAAGACAAACTGAAGCGAGCTATAGTTCCTGTGGAAAATGTCGAGCCTCTAAACAGTTATTTCGACTATGATGATGATGGCAACCTGTACGTTCCTCCTGTGTCCTCTGATTATGATCTGGAAGAAGGTGAAATACCTCCTGAGGTTACACCTAAGGACCTGGAAAAGATCTTTGGCTTGGCACCTGGAGAATTTTCCAGTGCAGGCCACTCTGCTCCAGAACTGCAACCAGACAATCATGAAGTGGAGATGGAAGATGGAACCAATATCACTACACCCGAGTATGTGGTTGATGAGTCCAGCAGCGGGATACCTAAGATCTCTGAGGAGATGCTTAATCAGTCTGAAGAAAAGCTAAAGTCTGATCCTACACCTGTCCCAGACAAAGTGAAAGAACGACATGACAAGATCAGACAAAAGTATCCTGAGTGGTTTCCATCTGGAGGCGAGTCTGAGAAGAAAAAGGAACCTGTACAAGCTTCAATATTCAAGAAACAGTTGGTAAAGATGTCAGAAAGCGTGATCAGCTGGGCTTACATAAAGCATGCTAAGATGTTGGGAGTAAAGTGGCAGGATGGTCTTCTCTACTTTCAACCGTACACGAAAGTCCTCAGTCTGCCCTTCTGGCATATTCGTGATTTGGTTAGATTGCAGCCTCCTTTGTATCATGAGTCTCGTTATGAACTTCAAGGGTTCTACAACATTATGAGAAGAGAAAGTGTTGAGGGATGGGACCAGTTCCAACCACAGTACCCAAAATCCGTTGTGACAAACAAGATTCATCCCATCACAAAGAATCCTATTTGGAAGCACATCATCAAACCACCCGAAACCGCGTCGAAGATTCCATTAGTTCCGATTGAGCAAGACTTCTCTTCTAAGTTATATTACTGGCACTATGACGCAGAGACAACAGAAGACGTAATAGTCTTGAGCAACTCGCCAAAACCGTGCAGGAAGATTAGAATATGGGATCCAATGTGGCTGATTAACTGCTCGGAGAAAGACGTGGAGACATTGTTCTTATATCCAATACAACATCTGAAGGCCGAAGCCGATCAAGCATTGAAATTTCAACAGGTGATTCGTTTCTGTCACGCCAACAAAGTTCATGCGGGATGCGACTGGTCAAGACTTTCCAGGATCGAGACAATGTCAATTTGATGAAGACTGAAGATGGTGCATGTTTTGTTTATGTTATGTTTGCTGTGTATGTTTTCAATTTTGAGTCTGTAAAGTTGCTAGTAGTTGCTATAAACGATGTCTTATGTAATTTTTGTACGTATACTAGCCTGGTCAAAGGGGGAGTCTGTAAGTGCATGATGTCCCTAGGCTAGTATATATGTTGATTGGACGTGTTACGGGGTGTTTGGAGATGTTGATACGCGTTTCGGGACGTTTGGGACACTTCAAGCGAGTACGGTGTGGCTTTAGGCATTTACGGCCTATACCACATTAGCTTTAGGCATTTACAGCCTATACCACATCAGTCTTGATGTGTGATAGCCCTACTCGCCTGAAGATACTAGTGAGATAGGCCCTACTCACTAGTTGTTGATGTGTGATAGCTTCCTACTCGCCTAAAGGGGTCTGTACGAGTATGGGAGGTATAAATAGTCCCAATCATTGCCCTAATCATTAGTTCTTGCCTCACACACTCTCCAAACACCCTCCCATGGTCTGTAAGGTCTGATTTGATCTCTGTAAACACTCGAGCTCTGTTATAGTGATTAATCTATAATCTTTTGACCCGTGTGTGTGTTGTAATTACTCGTTTATCATTGTTTCATCTTTGTTTCTGTTATTGAGACATATTCAAGGGATTCCGCACCTTGAATATAGCCCTCGTGATTGTCGGGTGACACGTTAGTCGATCCTACACACTCGGTGATTAGTGATAATCTCTGTGATACTTATTGTTTCTTCACTACGCTTCTCACATTAAGAAGCTTTGTACGTTATCGTTTCCTTTTTGTATGACCCTTTAGTATAAGCTCTCTTATTTGCTCTCTTATTGTATTGTTATTGTTAATAGTTAATTATTTACTACATAATATCATTTATCTGGTATAGATTTTAATGGATGTTTTCTTATTATGCGTCTTTGCCTTTAGCATATGTTGTTTGTCTTTCATTGTAAAAAATGTTTGTCATATCCCCAAGTGTTCCTTTAAACCACCATCAACACTATATATCGCCACCATAGCGGACCACCATTAAAAAGTATTTGTCATATCACAGAATTGTTCTTTTAAACCACAACAAAATTATATATGGCCACCATAGTGGACCACCATTGAATGTAATAAAAAAGATACGTATCTAAGACTGTGTTGTGGTAAATGTATAGTCTGAAAACAAATAAGAAAAATGTACTAAGTGATGAAGAGTTTCACATTTCAAAGCTAAGAACATTTGTTGTGAAGTGGTGGGTTGATATTTTATATATAAAGTAAAAAAACTAAATCAAATATGTCCCCATGCCCGTGACTACCCTCACATTCACCGCTCTAGCACCCCTTCGTGCCGCCCACCGTTGCCCACATGGAGAAGCTTAGTGTTCCCTACACATGGCCTAAGAGCATTCATATCCCATTCATCATTTTTTACCCTATAATTTAACTAAAAATCGTACTTTTTAAAATTTTCTCACTCATTTTAAAAAACATTCCACATCCCATCCACCATTTTTATCTTTATTTTACTCACAAACACATATTTTATTATATTTCTTATTTTTATACACATATAATAATTTGATGAGGATGAATAGTAGCTTTTCATATGAAAAGCTAGATGATGGATTTTTTAAAATATAGGGGTAGGGTAAAAAATGATAGATGTGATCTAGTAAGTCACTTAAACAATATATGAAATCAATAAGATTGGGAACATACACCAAGAACATGCACAATTACTTCACTAACTATGTTGAGCATGTTAGGAGAAATCCCCAAGCATACACAAACAGTCAAACCACTGAAACGTAAAGAACACACTTTTAACGTGGTTAAGTATAATCTGACCAACGTCTAAGGCTGCAACTAGGGTTTATATTTTATTCAAGATGTTCTAGAGAACTACAATGGCCTATCATCCATATGTAACATTTAGATTAGGGTAAACAACTTGAGGAGAAAGCAACCGTAATTTGGGAAACTAAATTAGGGCTGATCTTAATTAGTTACTACGATCGGGTGCCCTGCTACTTCTGAAGACTCCGCAATCCCATCATAGCACACGTACAATCACGTAGAGCTAACACACACAAACTTACATCATGATCATGTGAAAATGTAAGAAAAAATTGTGAAATGGTATGATATGCTTAAAGTTACCGATATGTTACATTAAAGTTACTAATAGAATTTGAATATTGATTTCATTGCATAAATCCCATACAACACTTGAGATCAAGATTTCTTGCTCTATTATTGATCACCCACTCAAAACAAGAAAACCCTTTATTCTTACCTTAGCAAATATACATATCCAACCAACCCTTTAGATAGAAATACTATTTGGAACACCTTGTCCAGTCACACCAGGTTCCGAAAATGGCTTAAGAAGGTTATAGGGCACAACACCTGCTCCATTTCTGTTCTTCAGGGTCTCATCAACATTCCTACCATCAATAATTCCTTCCAATTCCTTCAACCGCCCTGCAAATATTTCATAAGCAGCTTTTATCTCTGGAACTGCCTCGAAAGGCAGTTCCTTTGTCTGCCCAATGTATTCCTCGTCGGGTGAATGGTTGGATAACACATCCAAAACTGCCATAATCTGAGTGGCTTGAACCTGAGAAGGAAGTGTGGACAATAGTTCATCTTCAGGTCGACGTTTAAAAGCTTCCCATTCATCATCAGTCGGGTCTTCACATGGCATCTTAACCCGGGCTATGGTGGCCCGGTTAGGAATGTAACCCGCATAGTCATATTGTCCGAAGTTGACCGCTGCATGGTGGCCTGATGCTACCCAAATGATTATTGTTAAAATGCCTATAAGGTCTTTTGGTGTGTCGAGTTTAGGCCACCATGGTTCGTCTTTTTTGTCTTCATGGCCCTTTGTTCGAATCTCGGTCCACCATGCTTGGAGCTCTTGATCAGATTTTACAAGATTTTCTTCAGGGTAGTAGTGGTTCACATAGTTTGTAACCCAATCTTTGATGATGTCCCAAAGGACTAAACCGTCATTTGCATAAGGGTAATCTTCTATAGATAGCTTCAAACCATGTGGTGAATTTGGATCTTCCACAGCCATACCCCTTCAAACAATAATATTTAATATAATTAAAAAAGTCAATTGAACACATAAAATGATAAGCTTTAAAGCGATTAAATCTTTTTATAAATAAATAGTATGAATATAAAAGTTATAACACTTCAATTAAAATCTTGTTTTAAGTATTAGGCTACTCCTTTCATGCATACCCTTTAACATACTTATCGGCTTAGAACATCTACAATCACTACAAGAATTGTTAGCTTTAGCGACGAAGTCTTTAGCAACGACATCTTTAATACTATGATAAAACTGTAATTATACGGTGGGAAATATATCTCCAAATTTTCAAATGCATTTTGGAATTGTATGATTGTGAAATTTCTAAAAGGTTTATAAATAAATTAAAAATGTAATAAAAATGAAAAAAACATGCTTCTAATAAAAGTATAATGGTTGATTTAGAAAATAAAATAAATGTACAGAAGATGAGTTACCTAGCAATAAGGTCAGCTGGCAATGCTTCATGATCAAAACGCCATGCTTGACCGTATACAACCGAACTCATCTCAATGCTATACTTCCCCGGTGAAAAGCCAGCTTCGATTACACCACCACAATTTATAAGTGCTTCTCTAGCCAAAGCGTTAATCTCCATTGTGTACCGGAAATGAGGCTGTAAGAGATTATGTATCGGGTGCATTTTACTAAGCTGGCGATTAGTTGCAATTATGTAAGGCTCGGTGCAGCAGTGCGTTCTCAACCTGAAAATTGTATAAGCTTACTAAATATAGTTGAGAAAAGATTGATATGGGTCCAATAAAGGATTGGTGCCAACGGTTAGATAATATATTAATAACAATAAACCTAAGGTAATTTCATGAATAGCACTTTGTATATTATAGGGTTTATAATGTCAATATTTACATATTTACACCACAAACCCTATACTATGTACACATAATGCTATAAAAACATATTAGGTATATTGTTAGGAATGTAACTTGCTTACCAATGACTAACAAGTTGATGGTAACCACTATCATGAGCAAGAACATGCAACTTGGCAAGCTTCCATAGCCATATGCCAGTTGCGTCCCAACATGGAGTGAATACTCGTTTCCATTGAGGTTTGTCATCCTTGGGTGGGCGAACCAACTCGATGGCTAACGGCCTTAGTGTTCCGGTTGGAGTAAGGTACATAAGTGTTCTTGATCCATATAAAGTTGTTTTCAATTTCGCCTGTTCTCTAACTTTGTGCACGTATGGAAGAAAGATGTCATGATAATCTAGTATGTAAAGTTTCTTGTTCTCTATTGCCTGCATATGATTTTTGATTTCATGCTTAATTAATTTATAATGTATGAGTATATATGTTTTTAATGCCCTCATAGATTTATTTATTCATTAAGTTTTAAGGGTTTTTTTTAATTATCAAATTTTAATGAATTAATGTGCAAACTTTGGAGCAATGGTAACGTTATTGTCATATAACCCGGAGATGATATGTTCGGCTCATGGAATCTAACAGCCTGTTGTATAAATGTAGAGTGAGTATGCGTACGTCATACGCAAGGTGGCCCAACACTCTTGATCCCACACACTGGCCAGGGACTCGTGCATTGGGTTTGCCGATTATGAAAATTATCTAAAACTTTCAACTTGTTTACTTATTTATGTTTTAGCAAAGTTTCTTTAACTTGACCTCGTGGTAAGACTCATACCACTAATTTTAAAGTAAAATATTATACCTCCTCAAGGGTACAATAGCCTCTTATCTCTCTCTCAACAATCTCTTTAGTTATTGCTGATTCAGGGGGACCGTATTCCACAGGGTCAAGTTTACTTTTCAATGGCCATTCCTGCACATATATAATTAGAGCATCACAAACTCAAGATCAAAGGGATGGGCAAATACAAGAGCATCGGCATCACGTACATATTCATATATGTGTATAAGGGTGTGAACGGATGGAAATGATAGGACCCAAGTTATAAATAATAATGTTTTATTTCCATTTTTTATGTTTAGTTTGAATTTGGGTGCCTTTATCATGTGTTTTAAATTTTTAATTTTTTTAATGGCTTTTTTCAGTGGAAATCTTTGTACAACTCTAACCTAGCAGTCTTAAGTTTGAATCCTTACCCACACACCGATGTCCTCCTTGCCTAAGCTAAAATCGTCACGGGGAATTTTTTTGTGGTGTGCATGGATCGAACCTGTGACCTACCCCCAGGATGGAAACCCATAAGGGAAAACCTACCTTACCTCAAAGCAGCTGGGCTGGAGATCGTTGGCGTTTTAAATTTTTAATTACTTCTAGCGCAATTTAATTTAATTTCAAATACTTAATTAATAGTGTAATAACTCCGTAAAATAATAAAAGCATGTAATATATATGTTTCAAAGTATTAACTTACATACAAGTTACACTAATATTTTTCTTTTATACTATCATTTATTTTGTATGAACTATTTTAATATCAACTTATTTATTTATGATAATAAATTGATTATTATTTCTCATTAAAACAAAATACGAAAGTTACATCATAATAGCAGGTAGACGGGCAACAAGCTGCGTCGCCACCCCTTTTTGAATTGCAAACCCTAGTCTACTAAAGACAAAACCTTGCCCCCTGGGGATGAAACATTGCTGTGGACGACCCGTTGGACCCTGTTCAAGAAACAAATAGCTTTTGGCGCCAGGGAGCCAAAGGTGTCGAAGGCCAGAGGGATAAAGACATGTTGGTTATCTGCACAAGCTTTAGCGTGTTTATCTACTTTCTTTGATTCCGCCTTTCTTGATGCTTGCCCAGCTACGAACCCTGTTTCCCTTAACCCAACCAGCGGAGATACCCCGGTGAGGTCCACACAGGCATGTTTCCCCCTCTCCCAACCAAAGACAAGCAGATTTGCGGGTCGCAGGGTGGATCTCCCTTTCGTGGGGTCTGTGAGGAAGTTTACAGGGGCCTCCTATTTGGCAGAGATCGCAGCTCTACTCAAGATATCCCACAAAACGTCCCTCACCCAGTCGTGCCGATATTTGAAACCAGGGAGCTCCTTGCAATGAATTGCATGCTCCCCGTATTTATCCATGCAGGTTTTACGGCAGATGGGGCATGTTTCATCTTCCGGGTACATAGGGATCATCAATCGGTACTTGAGTATAGCCATGTACTCTACTGCAGACATGCATTGACCCAAACCCTCAATCGGGATAACGGTCAAAAAATCCTGAGCATGAAGGCCCTTTAGGCATTCAATCACCGCCTTCTGGCGAGTGGACAACTCAAAAACTTCTCCTAGGCTCTGAGCAGTTTTGCTAAAAAGAGCATTCGCCAAAGTTTTTTGTGGCTTTGGGGGGGGCGGTGTCCTTGTTAGAAAAACCGTCAATATCAAAGTCCGGGAGATAGACATTTAAGCGTTCGAGCGCCTGTTGATAGTCTGGGTCTAGTCCAATGACCCCACTGTTTCGGAGGATATGATCCTGAAGTTCCCAAGACTGAGCTCTGGACGCCACAAAGGCATAGACCCCAACATCTCGAGCTGAAAGGAGGCCCAAACCACCTAAACGCATCGGCAAGGATGCCAAGCGACACTGGAGGTCCCCGAAGAAGGGTCCGCCACACACAACTATATCTTCAATAGCTTCGCGGAGACCATCATTGAAAAGGGATACCGCATCCACCATGAAGTGAGGTTGGCAAGTTCGTAACCCAAAAAGTAACTTAGCGACCCCCATGCCTGACCTGAGCAGCAGGAGTTCACTCTGGGGATCTCTAAGGCGGGGCAGTAGTTTCATGAGGGCAACCGCACTCGTAGCCCGCCGCCCTGCCAACTCCCCGATAAAGGTAGGATCTCGGCTAACAGCCCCACCAAGGAGCTTAACCCCTTTCTCAGGTTTACCAATCCCGGTCGGGAAAAGCCCTTCCTGACTTTTCAACCCGTCACACGTCGGCCAAAAGACCTCTGTTTTCTTAATATTGAGATGAAGCCCCAGAGATGGCCCATGCACATTGATAATGTCTAAAGCCTTAGCAACCTCCACTGCGTTGCCTATAATCGTCCCGTCATCCAAATACCAGGCATGAAACGGTAGGTTACGGTGTTCCTGAATCCGCATGATAAGGGGATGTAAGGCAAGGGCAAAGAGAAGGGGCCCCAAAGGATCTCCTTGCTGCACTCCGGTGGTAGCCCCAATACAATCATTGCCCACATACAGCCTAGCCGGCTGGGCATAAAGGAACTGGACCCACGGATAAATGGACGTGCATCGCTGGTGAACCTCTTGGAGAAAAACTGTACGGTCGACCATGTTGAAGGCATTGGAGAAGTCTACTGTAAGCATAGCCAGAGACCCATCCGCATGAAAAGAGTTGAGGAACCTGTTGGCACTGTGAAGCACCGCCTCTGCCCCATTTGGTACCCCTACTCCAAATTGAAAGTCCCCCAGGTACTGGGCAATGTCTTTCCCAACCTTCTTCATTGCCACCTTAGAAACTAGCCTTCGCCAAATGCCCCCCACAGCAATAGGCCGAATTCCATTATCGGGCTTCAATAAGGGGGTGAGGGGGCCGATGCAATGAACTCGGCCAGCGTCTTAGGACAGGCCCCCCTAAGCCATAGGTTGACAACTTTAGTGATGGCCGCGAGCAACCCCAAGGAAGTCACTAAGCCTTCACCCCCAATAGCATCCAACAGGTGTTGGGCCCGTATCCCGTCCCTACCACAAGATGTCCCTTTAGGGAAAGATCGGATACATTTAAGCACACAACCCTCATCTACTGATAGAGCGGGTTGGGCGATGGGGTTAGAAGGAAAGGATGGAGGCGGCACCACTGGGTGTTTATCAATGAGGGCCTTCATGGTCGATTCACATAGAGGGGCGACTCCACTAGAGCACAACACCTTTACCGCCGCCGTGAAATGACCATCCCTGACTTTTCGAAGACATTGTTTTATGTTAAGTTTGCTTGCATTGTCCACTCCCATTTTGGCTTCTCCCCTAGATACCGAGACCTCCCCTGTGCTATCCAAAAGGGAAGAAACCAAGACCGCAAACCCAGACCCATCTTTCCATTCTCCAAGCGCTTGCATGATGCTACTACACTGCAGAGATTTCCTGTTCCCTGATCTTCGCTCTTGCCTGGAGGACGATCTGATCACCCTCAGGGTTAACCGTGGAAGCAATAACAATTGGACCCAATTGTCAACCGAGCTTGGCGACGCCACTACTTTGCGTAAAGCACCTGTTAACGCTTGAGCAAACATCAGACAACAACTAGGGGGGATGCTTTTAACAGTCTGAATAGGGAGGGAAAAGACACACTCGAGGAGGGCAACATCCCCAACCATCCCGGTTGGGTGATGTGGGTTTGCGTCGTCTACCGTTGGACATGGTTTCCGTATCCCAACAATGAAATCTTCGACATCTTCGGAGACCACGACGAACGATACAACCTCATCGTCATGCTTGCATCCTCTACTGAGAGCATGCATCACCATGCACCTCCCACATAACAACTTATCTCTGTCCCTGAGAACTTCCCCGACATCTAAAAAAAGGTCCCGATCCTTCGAGATAGCCTCCTTCAGAGATAGCCTTCGGTTTCCTGTGTTGAGGTGGGTGCTTTGGATGTGTCCAAGAAGTCGCAGAAATCCGCCATGCCCCGGTTTTCCATCTTTACAGTCGTGAAAAAGTTTAAAGGGGCAGGCCCTCAAACCACTAACAGAGCCCTGCGCAGAACTACGCGACTTGGCGTTCCGGGCCCTCCTGGCAGGGGCCATGTGCGAAATGTAAACCGCCGAACTCGAGATGAGTTGGGGGGCAATGGAAACGGCGAGCAAATACCCTTTACAGGGCGTTAAGGGTAGCAACCACAAGTTGCCCGCCCTCAAAACGAAACCCCACCTAATTCCTTACCCCATTATTATTATTATTATTATTATTATTATTATTATTAATATTATTATTATTATTGAGGTATAATAATTTGACTTTTGGGGAAAATGGAAATGCCTAAAAAAATTGAGGTATAATAATTTGACTTTTGGGTTACAATGTTTCACCAAAATTCTGTGTGTCAGATTCAAAATCGAAACTTCCAATTGATGATTTCAACATTTATATTTACGATTCTTCAACTTTTTTATTATTATTATTATTATTTTATTATTATTATTACTATTATTTAATATAGAAGTTTAAGAAACTTTTAGGAAGTACAGAGAAGAACAACGGACAAACCAGACAATAAAAACGAGAAGAACAACGGTCAACGTGGAAGGTGACCGGAGAAGAAAGGTTCGAATGTGCAAAAAACGGACGAACGTGGAAGGTGACCGGAGAAGAAAGGTTCGAAAGTGCAAAAAACGGACGAACGTGGAAGGTGACTGGAGAAGAAAGGTTCGAATGTGCAAAAACAGTCGAACGTGGAAGAAACAAGGACGAACGAAGAAAGACAAAGGTCGAATGTGGAAGAGGCAGGGCGAAGGAGGGTCTAACGGCTAGGAAAATTGTACCATTGGAAGGTGACCGGAGGGGGATGAGGGAGGTGAGATGACCGGAGGGAGGTGAGGGAGATGACCGTAGGGCGGTGAGGGCGATGGGTTGGGGCGGTGCGGGAGGTGAAACTTATATAAATAGTTACATTAGTATTAAAAAAAACAATTTGAATATGGAAAATATATGTAAAAAGACGTGACGATATCAAAACGTAACTATTTGTACAAATGTTTGTATAGTTGAAGAGAAAACAAACATGTTTTTAAGAATTTGTCGAAATCTAATATCCGTCACCCGCAACCACTCTCCTCCAAGTTGGCGCCATTCCTTACGGGTGAAAAAAAAAACAAACAAACAAACAAACAAACGTTCCAACCAGGGATGCACTTAGGGTGATATGTAATGTTTATAGATGGTAATTGAAAAAACATACCTTTACCAAGGTTATACTCAAAGGATTAAGACCTGCTAGAGTTTGGCGACCAAATTCGGCATCCTTCATCCAGCCAAACTTATCTCCTGCAAAGCATCAACAGTAAAATCTTTACAATTAACGAAAAAAAATAATAATAATAATAAACAATTGAATTGTTTAATATTGGAGAATGAGAATTGTAGTTACTATCAATCATTGCAGGAGTCTCAAAAAGCAAGACATTATTCTGTGCATCTTCTATAGACTTTAAAAGCCTCGGTAAAACATTCCCAAGAAACACTTTACTCTCTATTGTTGGCAAATTAACACCCTCATTGAAAAGAGAATCAATGGCTGTGAAGTAAGGGAACCCAAGATCTGCATCAATCATACTTGTTTCAACTGAAGGTAAGACTGCTTTCAGCACTGAAGATACAGTCTTAGCATTAAAAGTTAGGTTCTTAATCTCAGAAAAGGCTTCATCCCTTGGCACATAAACATCACTGCTTCTTGATTCTGATAATGGATCTGCATTTGCAATATGTTTATTTAGTAAAATGTTGTTTTATCAGTACTAGAAAAGTGACTCTCTTGCTACAGAATTTTCTTATGGAAAAAAATGCGTCACAAATTTAGCAAATGAATTTACGCATTTGCAACGAAACCTTAATGTTAGAAAAACCGTCATCGGAAACCAATTACTACATATTTACTATGCAATTTTGAACGTATTTATTACGAAAATATGGTCTAGAAAATTTGTGTTGCAATTCCTGCGCATTTCTTACGCAATTTTCAAAGTATTTGTCGCTATTGTGTAGCAAATTTGTCCAAAAAATAAAGGTGTTTTTTATCGTCACAAATTAGTAGCAAATTTGTCAGAAATTTGTGACGCGTTTTTTTTTTTTATAAGAAACTTATGTAGCAAATGATCACTTTTCTAGTAGTGTATAAAAAGGTTGATGTAATTTTATGATAAAGAAATTTTATTCTCTTATGTGTTAGTTGCAATGATTAGAATATTTGAATATACGGGGATACAATTGGATACCTGATTTGGTTCGGGCTCGTCCCGTTTTGCAACGTCTAGGGTACGGAAAATCTTTAGTGCCTAGCACGGGGCGAGCCAAATTTTCAGGATCCTTGTCTGGATCACCAAGATCATTGTACACGTCATAATCATAAATTCTATCTTCCTTTTTCCTAGGCGTATTGGGGGCGCCCTCGCCGCGAAGAGTTGCCAGTTCCTTCTCTCGAAAAGATATTAGGCCGCTCGGTGTCTCTGATGGTAGGCATGCTACCTGCTCTCGCACATGTGAATAAGTATTGAGTTAAAAGAGTTGATCTAATAAATATTTTTAAAAAATTTTGGTGAGTCATCTTCAGTCAGACATACTTAATTTTTTGTGTTTACATCTCTTTAACTAATTACAATCTTCAGTCACACCTTAATTAATTTTTTAGCATTCTGAAACCTATCTATTCATTTATGCTTTCTCCATGTCACTGTCTACTAACTTGGTTAGTTTTTAGTTAACAAAAGTTTATTTGTCGGTGGTCTTGCTTACAGTTGTGCGTATATAATGTATATATGTGTGACCCTCGGGGGAAAAAGTAAAGTTGTCCTAATTTTAACGTTATTTTACTAATTTTGTGAAAATAATGTTAAAAATGACGGATAGTTAATCATTCATCATGTGGTGGCGTTGATAGCCTAAAGACAAGGGAGAACATACATCAATCGGGTTTGTCTTGATTGCTACGTGTTATGTGCCTTATATCTAAGGCTTGATATAAAATCACTATCAAGCCGAGTGCCTCACTAGGGCTGTACACGAGCCGAGCCAGGCCCAGCTCGAGCTCGAGCTCGAACTTAAAACGAGCCAGCTCGGCTCGGCTCGTTTTTCTGGTCGAGCTGAAAAGTCGAGCTCGAGCTCGGCTCGTAAATGTTCGAGCCGAGCTCGAGCTGGCTCGAGCCAGCTCGTTATATTTTTTTATTAATTTTTTATTTTTTTTACAAATATTTATTAAATAAAAAACAATAAAATTACACATAATCATGTATATTTTTTTTTTCTTTTTCTAAGTTATGGTTTATTTATTATGAAAAGATGGGGTAGATAGGTACTATGAGCGGGATTTTCAAATTTTGAATTTTAGAATTAGGTTTGGAGCCAAAATATATTAGTTTCATCTATATATTAATTACACATACACAAGCCTGAGTCGAGCCATATGTCGAGCCAGCGAGTCGAGCCATCGAGCCGAGCCACGAGCCGAACACCCCTGGCTCGAGCTCGGCTCGATTACAAAACGAGCCAGCTTGGCTCGGCTCGAAAACAAAACGAGCCTCTTCGAGCCGAGCTTTTTTCGAGCGAGTTTCGAGCGAGCCTCGAGCCGCGAGCTTTTTGTACACCCCTATGCCTCACTAGAACAACCTCTCTATTCTCACAGGATAGAGGTAAGGTTGTCTACATCTTACACTCCTCAGACCCTACCATAGTATTTGCTATTGGTGGGATTAAATGAGTATAATGATGATGATGATGATGATGATGATGAAAAGTTTACTGTCGGTCAATACTTTGAAAGTTAAGACTGCTATGGAAATTTTTTTAAGTACGGATTATTATAGGCTAATGAGGCAAAGTTTGTATTATTAAAATCCAATTCCCCTAACTTATATTAAGTAAATTTTAATACAAGTTATGCTACACTTAGATAGTTGTTATAATGTTTCGTCCTAGTATGTTAAACATATGAAAGTGAAAAAATAAAACACTAATTTTTAATTTTGCATTTTTGCAATAAGACTAAGTTTTTTTTTCTTTTTCGAATCATGTTTTTTTGCATTATTTTTTTTTTTTTTTTTTTTTTTTTTTTGCAACAAGTCTAAAGTTAAATAATCAAAACAAATAAAGACAAGAAAATTATAATGGAAAAAATCATATTCCAACAATCATAATTGGCTAATTCCCTAATTGGTGACCATTATTAATACATGATATGACATGAATCGATTTGACCATCGTTTTTGGACTCTCATCCATTTTACGTGTTAGTTCATCTAATTTAGATGGTGATTTTTATGATTGTTATCTTAATAAATTATGTGTGTACAATATTGTGGGAAATAGTTGCTAACCTTGTCAGCGAAGAAAACACGACTTTCGGAGTCGTTGAACTTGGATTGAATCCACGACTCACATTGGACAGTAATCGGGCCAACGGCGGAGCCTTCTATTACAACCGATTCAACGAATACCTCTTTATGGTGTTCGTTTTCTATCTTAATCGCCCCGATTGTACCAAAATCTTCTGGTACTTCAAATTCTGCTAAATATGTTACATCTTCTCCTTTTTGACCAGTTCGATGTGCATAATCCTTTATTGTGTCTTTCAGTAATCCCGTATCTTCCAAAACCAAAATGCAAAAATTAATATTAATAACTAAAACATTTATAATTAATTTAAAAATCAGATTCTTATGTATAGATTTACAATAATTGAGATAATACTGCCTCCATCCCAATTTAAATGTCGTACTTTCCTTTTTTTTTGTTTGTCCCAAATTAAATGTCCTTTTTTTTCAAAAATAGAAATGTAATTTTCAGTTTTGCCCATAAAAAACAAAAGTCACCACTTTTAAAGATATTATTGTCATTTTACCACATACAAACAAAATATTTCTTAAAATGTGTGTTTTTTTGAACTAGGACATTTAAATTGAGACGGAGGAAGTAAAAAACTTCATGGTTTGAAAATACTACATAAAAAAATTTCTATAAAACTAAAAACAACCCTTAAATTTGAAAATTTATATGTTTCAACAGATCAAAAACTAATTAAAATATGAGGAATAATCTTAGATATTTAAGCTACGGAGTATGGACCACGATGCTAGAAACATCCATCTCAACGCTACTGGTCCTTGATGTCATTAATTTGCATTATTTTCCAATTAGTTACATCGTATTCGTTTTACTGTTTTAGGCAACTCTCTAAAATGAAACCAACAAATAGTACATTTTCAGCTTTATCTTTTCATTAAAATGGAACCTTACACCATGTGTGTGTATATATAGATATATTAAAAAAACAATATCTTCTGTCATTGATTTGACCCAGAAATTAAAATGTTATCAAAATGGTCTACCAAATTTTAAGGTCTTAGCATCATAACATGTGCTTTATGAATAAAAAAAACACAAATAAAAGTTTTAAGACTATAGTAAAGTATATATACTTAGGGTTAGGGATAGTAAATTTTTAAATAACTTTTTTTCTTTTAAAAAAGTTGATAAAGCACCCCTAAAACACCGCATATATATATATATATATATATATATATATATATATATATATATATATATATATATATATATAGGGTAGGGATCCTAAGAGAACCAACCCCTATTTGAGAACTGAGAGAACCATTCTGAGCCACACATTTCATATAAAGGCAAAAAAAAAAAAAAAAAAAAAAATTTTTTTTTTTTTTTTTTTTGCTTTAATCGCACATTTTTATGCAAGGAAAAAAAAATTTTTTATTTTTTTTTGAATTTTTTTTTCATTTATACATATGTGTATATGACAATTATACATATGTGTATATAGCAATTATACATATATGTATATAGCATTTTTCAGCTATACATATGTGTATATTTCAGTTATACATATGTGTATATAGCATTATACATATGTGTATAATGCAATTATACACATGTGTATACTGAAAAAAAAATACAAAAAAAATAAAAAAAAAAAATTTCCTTACATATAAAGCAGCGATTTTTGCAAAAAAAAAAAAAAAAAAAAAAAAAAAAAAAAAAAAAAAATTTGCCTTAGAGAAATGTGTGGCCCAGAATAGTTCTCTAGTTCTCAATTTGGAAAAAGGTTCTCATTTGAACCAAATCCTATATATATATATATATTAGTGGTGAACGAAACTAGAGTTATACCAAAAGCCAGTAACAAGCTATATATACTAGAAAATGATTAAAATGAAGGGAGTGACACATAGCCAATGGTTGATTTTTTTTTTTTTCTCCACCTTTTTCTTTAAAATTATACCATAAAATCTAGTATTTCTCAATCTTTATATAACAAAATAAAATACAGTATTGAGATGGCTGCCAGTTTTTAACATGGTGTTTTAGTTTTCAATTATATTTTTCTTAACAATCCAGCTAACTTTACATACATCACCAAAACCTCTATCTAGCAAAATGCTAGAAGAGAAAAAATACCAAAGGGTCTAGGAAACAATCAAAATAAATTTACATTGCGCTAAATTATTTCATCGCCCTCTAATATTCATGTTTAGGTAACTAGTTTCTTGAATCTCCTCAAACAAGTCTGCAACAAAATTGGATTGATTACAAAGATCCTTTTATTTATGTCACCCCAAATTGTCCAAAGAGTCCTCATCATTATAAGAGTCATCGCCTTCTTGCGTTTGGTCGTGAATTTTCAATTATATATATTGTGCTGTAATTTACAACTTGACGATTTAATTTTGAATAGGGTGTTTAGTACTTCAATTAATTCAGCATGACGTTTATTTATTTCATGGCACCCAGCAATATTTGCATTTATTTAATTACCCTTAAAAAAGAAATCTAGATATCTTTCTTTAATATTACTATTATTACTATAAGGCCATGGGGTATACCTTCACACCAAGAGTGTTAACGGTGACGTGGCATGTTAACTTTTATTGTGCACCACTCCCTTCCCATGTTAAGGAGCATTAAATTGTCACTAAGTTAACATGTTAACATGACTTAAAAGAGAGAAAGTTAAGGGATGAGATAGAGTTAAGGGGCGTTAAACCATTTCCTTGAAGTGAGCTAGTGTGAAAAGAGACAAAATGAAAGATGTGGAATCTAGGTGGAGTTAAAGATGGTTAGAGTATACCCCATGGCCTAATAATAGTATTAATAGAGAACAAAATGAACAGTAAAAACATTTAATGCACATTGACTTTTGCAAAAAAAATCGTTCTTTTTCAAATAATAATTATTATATATAAATAAATATGATTCAACAAGAAATAACAAAATAGGGTTTTGATGGAGTAGTTTGTGGGGGCATGTGGATTTTTTGAGGTCTTGGGTTTGAATCCGGTTTGAGTCTTTTTTTTTTTTTTTTTTTTTTTACGACCATTTATTTATATATAAATACATATGATTTAATAAGAATTAACAAAATGGGGTAGTGGTGGAGTGGTATGTTGTGCATGTGTGTTCTTTGAGGTCTTGCGTTCGAAACCCGTTTCAAACATGGCATTTTTATTTTTTTTCCCAAAACTTATTTATTTATAAATACATATGATTCCATAATAATTAACAAAATGGCTTGGTGATGGAGTGGTTTGTGGTGCGTTCATGTGGTTTGAGGTCTTAGGTTGGAAACCGGTTTGAAACATAGGTTTTTTATAATTTTTTGTTTTACAAACACCTATTTATTAATAAATATATATGATTTCATAATAAGTCACAACATGGCTTGGTGGTAGAGTGGTTTAAGGCCCGCCTTGAAACACACTAGTTTAGTTTATCATCCATCCATAAAAAATCATTAAGCTAAATTTATGGTACTAACATAACCCGCGCATTGCGGCAGGGTTGCATTGTATTTGGTCAAATTTGTGTTTTTCGACCCGATTCAACCTGAAAATTCATACTAAATTATACAACTTGAATTTTTTATAAAGTCTCTGTGTGTGTGTGTATATATATATATATATAATTTTTTTTATTTAGCTCGATCCGATTTCAAATATAATTCAAATTGTAATTTGAATAACCCGAAAAAAATCGCGCTAAACATTCATATTCAGTCTATTACTTTTATCTGTTATATTATAGAGAGTCAAACGAACCTATATCTGGATCAAATTTATCCTTTATTATTGGTAAAAAAGAATATTATGTTGTTACCCGAAAGCATGATAGATAAATGTTTTCATACTAGTTGTTTGTCAATCTCCAAAGGCTAACTCCAAGAATTACATAATGAAATGTGAGTTTGTTTGCGGTTAATTTATTGAACACAAGATGTACAAAATATATTTGACTTCTAAGTGTTCAACCCCTTTCGTTTTACATTATGTATCAAATTCACTCACCCGGCTTGTTAGAGACAAAGCACGGCTATAATTATTTCTACATTTTAAACTTTAGAATTTACGATGTTTGCTTTAATTTAAAATTAGTGGCCTAATCAATTGTTCTATTCATAACTGTTAAGTTTGATGTGGTTGTAAATAAAAATAATTTTAATCAACAATTATAACTCTAGGGTGGGTGTCTAATAATCAACAAAACTGTATTCTTTAATTTCATTCTTAGTCTCAGTCTAGGGTGGGTAAAACAATTGAATTGAGTACTGCATTGTAAATTGTTTCCGCGGCGGCAACGCGCGGGTTTCTTACTTTGTTGTATTAAATTTGTCTTGTCATTTTATGAAATTAGAATTTCACCCTTATATATGAATATAAAATGACAAGTTTACCCGTTCACCACCCACTATATAGTAGTATAGATATAGATATGTTTTAATTTTGTATAGTTTACCTGCATATATACCATAAACATGGTTAAGTTAAATACACAGTGAAGGAAGAATATGAAGTCGTATAAAATGTATCAAACGGATTCCGAATTAACTCATTCAAGCGTCATTGAAACCGTTTCATCCAATTCTATGATCTTAGTTTTTATGTTTTCGTTTCTTTTATTTTAGCTTGTAGTTTTTAGAATTTATGCTAGATCAATGTGTCTTGTATGTGACATTGTGTCTTTTTCTTATTTTCTTCATTGTGTCAATTTTGCTATTCATTATGTTTTTTTTCTCAGCATTGTGTTACATTTTTTGGCATTATGTTATATTTTGTGACCCATTGTGTTATATTTCATAATCTAATGTGTTTTTTGTATCATTTTCACCATTCTCGTTTATTTTACATCGAACTAATTTGTTCATATATTATGTATATTTTCTTTGTCGTAAAAATGCACAACACTAGGATGTACACTTACTAGGGTCAGTCTCGGCAGCAACAAGCTCCATAAGCAAAGATTTTCCAAGCATATCAGTGATGTCGTCTAACCCTTTCGTTAATATGTTCGATAAGAACCCACCCACGGTCACGTTGACCGTAATCACGGCTTTGAGGCTGATCATTTTAACGGTATCAGCAGTAGTGGATTCTCTAGCAATGGCTTTGATCTGCCCACTTGATTTTTCGGCATGCTGCCGTGATCGGAAATGAGTTTGGCGTTTGGCAGGTAACGCGAGCGTGTTGTGAGATAGAAAGGAAGAAGTAGGGCTTCCACATGTTTTTGGTTGTGTGAGTAATGACGGAGAAGGACTTTTGTGATTGTGGAGGTGTCTTAGGTGAGGTTTCAACATGTTTTGTGGCTATTGATTTACAGAATATCTAACATGCATGTACCTTACTTATATAGAAAACCTAGCTGCAGGGACCAACATTACAAAAAGACAACAATAATAACACATATGACGCTTGAAAAAATCAATGCTTGCAACTATTGCCACCATGATTGCAAAATTGTTAGGCACTTCCAGGTTGGTCGATTAGGGAATATAAATTATAATTAAATTAATTTTCGAGAAATTATTTATGTCAAATACCAAAAGTTTATTAATATTTATTAGAAAATACGTGATTATCAATTTAAATAAAAAGACACGTGTTAAAATACTAAAATATTTTAAAAACTGATATTCATCTTCTTAAAAAACGATATTCATTTTTTAAAATTATAGATATAGGAATTATGTTTTACTTTATTTTAAGTGTAAACACACCCTTCGGATATGTCCCTAGCTTGGATATCAGTCTAGAATCATGTTTTACTTGTTTAGAGGTCGTTCAGTATGTTATTTAGCTTTAAGGGGTATTTTAGTCAATATGTTGGTCCTACACGCGTATGAGAGGTCATACGCGTTCCACAGGTGAACGCGTATGAGCCATACGTGTGAAGTGTTAAGGCGTACGGGAGTAGTACTATAAATACCCCATGCCTTGTGTTATTTTGTAAGACTTTTGCTATTTATACAAGTGCAGCCCTTAAGTGTGTGTTTTTTTATGTGCGCTATCCATATTATTATCTTCTTAAACACTCACCTATAACAACTAACTGGATTATTGATTCCGCCTTTAATTTGATACGCGCGTGATACATTGTTTCTTATCTGAATCCGATCCTACAAATGGTATCAGAGCCGAGGCTCATATCATGCGTGTTGTTATAGGGGTTTTGCATCAGAGCTGTAAGGCAATTGTTATAGAAAACCGATTTTGAGCCGTTTATTGCATAAAACATGGTTTTCATTGATTTTGGGGTGCGTTTGATGTTTGGATCTGAGATTTGATTGTGGATTCATGTTTAGAAAGTGATTTTATACAAAACCAAATCAGATTTCAATCTAACCAAATCAGATCTAAGGTTTTTGAGAAAAATTTCATGTTTATGAGTATTATGGTTTTTGGACTAGAATCGTGATCATGGAATGTTTTTGGAAATCTGATTATTTAATCATCATTCAAAAGTGTTTCAGACACTAATTGAATCAAATTTAAGTGATAAACAACGTTAAAGTTTGGTGTTCATCATGTTCTTATGATTTATTTATTTTTTTATAATTGGTGTTTTTGATTGATTTGTGCTTTGCAACACTACTAGAAAAATACTCTTTCTTGACATTCATTTTATGACATACATATATTTAATGACATGTAAAAGTGTATGTTATAAAAATAAAAGAGAATTGAATTTTAATAACCTGAACTATTTGAAATTGATCACTGGCACCCAAAACTAAAAAATTGATCATATATAACCTGAACTATTGACTTACTGGAATTTAGCACCCAATTGACTGACGGCGTTAGTGGGGTTGCTGGCGTGGCACAATTTGCTGACGTGGCACGATTTGTTGACGTGGATCGACACATCAGCATGTCACGTCAGCAACCCCACTAACGCCATCAGTCAATTGGGTGCTAAATTGCAATAAGTCAATAGTTTAAATATATATGACCAATTTTTCAGTTTGGGGTGCCAGTGGCCAATTTCAAATAGTTCAGGTTATTAAAATCCAATTCCCCTAAAAAAAGTCATCTTTGATAAAAACTGATAAATTCTTGACCTTTTTTTACTGCGTGTTAATAATTTTCCGTCATAAATTAAAAAAACATGACGATAAACACACTTGAGCGTCATGATTTTGTGTCATGAAAATCTCAATTCCCTCCACTCTCCCGTACGCCTCCCCATAAACCCCCTCTCTCTCACTCAAAATTCAGTCCTATAAAATTAACTTCTTGGGCAGTGCTCTAGCGGTATCTAAATGAGTTTTTTAGAGGAGTTCATCGGTTAGAATCTTGTTTGTGACATAATGAGCCGGATGTTTACCACAGTAGGCCTTAGGACGGTGAATTTCCACTTGAATTTATGACTGGCCGGTTCTTCAGTGTTGTATGCGATTGCGGGCATGATTGGACGTTAACAAAGTAGACTTACACCTAGACACTATTTTTGTATCCAAAGATTTATTAAACATTAAAGAAAGTTCAAACCCTTTTACATCCTATTCACTCGATACAAAATAATTATCATCAAATGAAGCAGACAAAGTTCTTATATCATGAAAAAGAATTGTCATTATGGGAATTGGACATGTGAAAAATGTTATATATTAAATCTATCTATACATATAATAAACCAAAGTCATTTTAATGACATGACATTCAAAGAGGGTATTTTCTTTATTGAGTGTATCATGTGTCATCCTATGTGGCAAGACCTATATTTTAGGAAAATAATAATTTAAAATTTAAAAACAAAATTAGATTTTTATCTCTAATGTTTCCTCCCATAACTTTTAAACGTTAATATCTTTTATACACGAGATTTTTTAAAGAAAAAAATTACACCAAATTAACGAGTGTTTTATTATCTTTTCATCGAGTACCATAGTGCTATATAAAAAACGGAGAAAAAAATGACTATTTTTTGTAACCCGACAGGTATTGTGTCAGGTTTTGAATTATTTTAAAAAAAATTGTGGGTTTGGGCCGGGCCTGGGATTAGGTGATACCCGACCCAATTACACTTTTTTTTTATATTAGAATATGATAACTTATGCCAGAGATTTGTTTAAAATAATAATAATAATAATAATAATATTCATTAATCATATATTGGCAAGTCATTAATTATGTTGTCATATTAGATATTTTATTATGTCATATTAGATATTTCAACCCGGGACGCTCTCCAACAGGTAATTGCTATGTTTTCTTTTTCTACCATATTCTGAAATAGCTCAAATCTTATTGTATGCAGTTAAAGACCTTTGACTGAATGTATTGGTGCTAAACAATATATTGTGCAAAGGAATCCTGTCTAATTTACTAATTCGTGTGAAGATACTGAACTTTTGTATTTGAAAAATGTTTCAGGAGGAATCTCTGAGGTAGATGGCCTTTTTATTTTTTTTTTCCTAGTGAAATGTGTGGAATAGCTAAAATAAAATATGAAGAAAATTGTAAAATCAAGCAAGAAAAACGAAATTTTGATTTTATTCTTCACGTCCAGGATTACGTCCTGGATCATTGGATAGGAATCCAAAGATGAAGAGAGAAACAAAGAATATTACTACTGTGTAAACGAAAAGTTTGAGAGTAAGCATTACACAACCTCCAAGATCATTTTTTAAAAAGAAAAACGAGAAAAGAAAAGATAATAGATCCTCCGTTTTTATATCACATATCCTATTTTGACACCAAGAAATGAATTATAGAAATAGAAAAGAATGTTCAGAAATTCAAATGAAGTTGAAATTTTGAATAAGAGTCTTTGAATATTCTGTTTTAGGTGTTGATGTTGTAAGGTGAAATGGATCTTTTGGTATTTTTTTTTAAAGTATCTAATGTAAGTTGATACATAGATGCCATTTTTATAGTTTAGATACTTCTAATTTTATTCACTTTACTTAGATTTCTCAACCCGGGACGCTCCCGGGGTATAAGCTAGTGTTGTCATATTAGATAGGCATCTAATGAGACAGCCTCCTACCTTTTGAATGTGTCATGTGGCATCATGTGAAGCTCTCTTTTAAATTATAGATTTTGTTTTTTTTTTTTTAATAAAATCTATATCTATATTATTTTAAATTTCAAATATGTTAATTAATATATTTTCCTTATTTTCCACTCACATTTTTAAACGTTAGTGAACTATTAATTATTTTTTTAATTTTGTTTTTTTAAATAAAATCTATATCTATATTATTTTAAATTACAAATATGTTAATTAATATATTTTTCTTATTTTCCATCACATTTTTAAATGTTAGTGAACTATTAATTATTTTTTTTTAAATTTCAAATATGTTAATTAGTATTTTTATCTTTATTTTCCTTATTTTCCTCTTATAATTTTTAAACGTTATTAACTTTTATATATGACAATTTTAGAAAAAAAAAATTTACACCAAATTAATGAGCGCTTTATTATCTTTCCAACGAGCACCATAATGCTATACAAAAAACGAAAAAAAAAATGATTTTTAGTGAGTTTTACGTTTGGTATGTTTTCTTCTTTTATCATTTTTTATTAAATCATATTAAATTTTTCAACCCCGAGACTTTCCTGGGGTAATCAACTAGTTAATACTAAAAAAAAACTTACATGTCTTTACAAGTACCATAAATATTCCGTATTCGCATTATAACGTGGTCCATTTCTATACAAATGTAACCGACACAAAACTAAACAATTTCATAAGTAAAACCGATTATAGATAGTTTTGTTTGGTTGCTGATCGAGGCATGGGAAGCGATCGAATGAAGGCAGAAAAGAAAAAAAGGAATAATCGGCGAAGGAGGTAGCCGATTAGGGAAGAAAAAGGAAAAAAAGAATAGGGTTAGGCTCTTGATACCATGAAGAATATTTTGGATCAATGCTTGGTCATCTTCTTATTGATATGTCTAATATATAAAGATCACAATCCCTTATTTTAGGGAATAGATAATTACAAATTTAATACACAAGAAACTTAATACACAAGACTATCCATATATACAAATTGAAATATTCTAGAGTTATTCTATTACATTGGTTGTAAAGATAAGGGACAATTTGGACACTTTATTTTGAGAGGACAATCAACCGCTTCTTAATTCATCCAATACTTAATATTTTTTAAAGTACAAAGATTAGATACTTTTAAATTACACCAAATAAATCCTAATATACCTTTTGTTTGGGATTGAATCAAGACCCCTCACCTAAAAGCAAGAGCCTCTACTAAGTGAACTAGGCTCACAATAGCACATACTTGATACCAACAATTTTATAGACATTTAAAGTGTGTATATTATAATTATTAATAAAATTGGTTAAGAAGTTTATAATTCAAACTTGATTATGTGATTGGATTGTTGATGTGAATCGTTTTATTCATTAAGCATGTTTTAAGAATAAGGTAAATGATGAATAAGAAAAATGCCATACATTTGAGAAAATATGTAAATGAAATGGGTAGTACCATTATATATATCTATACTATCTTATAAAGCATTTCACAAGGACCTCTTAATTTTTAAGTAATACAACTATAAATGCCTAAAGTACAACACATAATGCATGTAATAACTACTTTTTAAGGGTATTTATGTCTTTTCAAACATAACTTGCACACATACCCCTTATTAGTTACAGTTTCCCCCTTATCTATCTATACTATATTATAGTTTTATACAATACTTACATATTTGCTCCATCAACTTTACTCAATTTCTGTTTATGTAAATGGTAATTACACTTTTGCACCTTTATTTTAACCAACTACCCCCACGATTTTTAAACGTTCATAACTTTTTTCAGACGATAATATTTTTCTAATATTATTACACCGTATAAAAGAGAATATTATTCTCTTTAATTTGAGTATAGTATTCCTATAGTTTTTTAATCTTTAAAATATTATATGTTGGGGTTAAGCAATAACCGAAACAAAAACAAAGAGAAAAAAAAACAAAACGAACTTAAATCATCTAAACTTTATTATAATACATTTCTCAGTGATCTCTTAAAATTCAAATTTTACAAGTATATTGATTGTAGTACAAAACACAATGCATATATTAATTATTTTTAAGGCAAACTTGTCTTTTAAAAAATACTTACACATATGTCCTCCATCTTTACTCAATTTTGGTCTTTTAAATAGTAATTACACTTTTACACCCTTAATTTAACCAACTCCTCATGATTTTTAAACGTCCGTAACTTTTTCGTGCGTAAATATTTTCTTAGTATTATTACACCATATAAACGAGCATTTTATTCTTTTTAATTAGAGTATAGTATTGGTATAGTTTTTTATAATAAAATTATATGATAGGTTTAAGTAATAACTGAAACGAAAACGAACCGAGTTAAACGAAAAATAATAGTTACATGTTTTCCTTGTTTTAAGGAAATTACCCCCACGGTTTTTAAACGGCCATATTTTTTTCATACGTTAATTTTTTTTAACATCATTGAATGGGGCCCAAAAAAAGATGGGGCATTAAGCACACGCTTTAGTAGACTTATACTTTGGCCAAAGTTTAGTTTTGGTTATTAACAAAATTAACTTAACCAGACTGAAAAACGACAATCCAATCAAATAAACCGAACCAATCGGCTAATAAGATTATTTAACCGTTGACTTTGGTTTTGGTTGAGGCTAATAACTAAATTGAACCGAATAATGCATACCCATAAAAGTAGTTGTGTTCCCCGCTGCATCGCGCGGGCACGCTACTAGTATATATATATATATATATATATATATATATATATATATGAATAAGATGAAATAGGAACGAATACCCTAATTAGGAACTTAGGAACCAATCCTAGCCATCCATCCTTGATTTTGATATAAAAGGTATAAGTGTAATTAGACATCTAATTAATTATCTTTTATTTTTTTAATTATGAATGTATTATGGCAGTTACATATTATCATGCCATTTTGTTTGAAATGAGATTTGATTTCCTTAAATCTCTCATCCATTATCTTTAATGCAATTCATACCATTTAAGAAATCCCACACCCTTTTATGCCTGTGTTCTTCACCTGTATTTCATGACCATCATATTCTTCACGGATTCTTCTCACCTGTATTTCAATTTTTAAACAATTTGATATCAATAATTTTTCTCTTGTAGAGCCGTTTTATGGTACTATATCATTGTATAATAAAGATAAAAGAGAAAAGCTATCAGAGGACTTCATTTTTCGTGTTCTTCCATCTGAAATGCAGGAGGTAAGCACCAATAACGTTTTAGTTTAATTATAATTTATGGGTATTACTGCTAATCAAATGAACTGATACATTATATTATATTATATTATCAACCTTTCTAGGTTGGCAGTTCATCAGAATCTCGTGGACTTTTTTATTTAGACGCCCCATCATCATCTGTTTGCTTGCTTATACAATTAGAAAAGTGTGCTACCGAAGAAGGCGGAGTAACTCCGTCTGTCTATTCACGTAAAGAACCAGTATGTATTAACAGCATTAGTAACCATGACTTATGGTTCATAAACATAATAAAAAATGTTATTGATGTTACAATTATGAAATAGGTTCATTTGACTGAAAGAGAAAAGCAAAAGCTACAAGTTTGGTCCAGGATGATGCCTTACTGAAAGAGAAAAGCTACAAGGCGACGACGGCGGCGGTATTAGGGTTCCGACTGATTTGAAGCTGTGGGGGTGATGAAGGGTTAAGAACCCGAGTCAACTCAGTTGACTCGGTCAACATAGGTCAAGAACGAGTCAGAACCAGGTTCCATATACATACAATCATGATGTTACTGGTATGTGTTGATGATGATGGTGTAATCAACAAAAAAAACTGATATACACCAATGTATTTTTATGTTGGTGATGATGATGATGATGAATGAAAAAACGAATATACACCAATGTATATCTGTGTTGATGATGTTGAATGAAAGAAAAAAATTGAAATACATCAATGTATATTTGTGTCAACGATGATGATGATAAATGAAAAAACGAATATACATTGTATATCTGTGTCAATGATGATGATAAAAAAACTGATATACACCAATGTATATTTGTGTTGGTGATGATGATGAATGAAAAAACGAATATACACCAATGTATATCTGTGTTGATAATGTTGAAAGAAAGAAAAAAACTGATATACATCAATGTATAACTGATGTACACCATTGTATATATGTGTTGATGATGATGATGAATGAACACAAAAAAATTGATATACATCAATGTACACTTCAACTTACAACAACTATATACCTAAATAAAAATTTACCATTATATACACTTGTGTATAGGCATTTAACTTTGTTTATCCTTATAGCGGTTATGTCTCTTTACGTAATATACACCAACGTATAATATACACTAGTGTATAGGCATTTGATAATAATAATGCGTCTCATTTTTTTTTTGACGTGATAATTACGTTTTGTAGGATCCAATTTTTTTTTTAACATTATCCCTAAATCAGTAAATGGAGAAGGAGAGGGTTTTTAGGAGGTATTTATGGTGTAATCAATTTAAATTATGTGTTATGATAACCTACTTAATTTTATGGGAGACCAAAAGTCCATAATACCCTTACATTAAAATAAACAATTAATTAATCTTATAATTATTTACAATTATGCCATTAGAGATCAATGGCTATAAAGTGATTCCTATGGTTCCTACTTAAGGTGTGGTTCCTATTTGAACCCTACCCTATATATCTTCTATAATATATAAATAAAAGCTAATGAGGGACACATGACACCTTATGTGAGCTTTCTTTAAGTTTTTCCCGCTCATTTTACTGGGTCAATTAAATGGGTCATGGATACTCCATCTACTATTAAATTATTTTTTTTCTCTCATGTGCATAGCACATGCACTTTCCCTTATGATTTTTAAACGTTAATAACTTTTTTAAATAAAATTGTTTTTGAAAAAAAAAAATTACACCACATTAACGAGTGTTTTATTATCTTTCCAACAAGTACCATAGTGCTATACAAAAAACGAAAAAAAACTGAGAGTTTTATTATTTTTCAAACAAGTAACATATACGTAATGGTTATAGTTTACACTTTTGTTAGAATAAACCTGTCAAATTAGACGAATATGTAAAGAGTATTCATTAACTTAGATGATTACGAAACAAACTTAGTAACAACTGTTTAAAGCAACATCTGTTTGAAGAAAACTGTTGAAGGAATATCTGTTTGAATCAACAACTGTTTGTAGTAACAGCTGTTTTAGAAATATCTCCTTAACAAACCCTCTGCCCTTGAACAAACGTTACTAAACACAATTTTTCTTGCAACAGATGATTGACTTCTGTAACACCCCAACCGATGGCGAAAACATCGAGGTGTCACGTAGTGATGATTGTTCAATAGCTCATGGACTAGAAATGTAAATTTGAATACATTGAATTTAATAATTTATTACATTAAAAAATACAACAATTACGACTAGCAATCTAAACTAAGATACAGAAATCTTAATCTAAGTCTAAGTTCCAAATGCTTGGAAGTAATCTCATAAGAACCTGAAACATGTACAAAAATGATTTGGTCAATACAAAATGTATTGGTGAGCATACCCTGTTTGAATAAATATAGTAGGAAAAGTGTTTAGCAATTCATGTGCGGTACCATTTGCAATTATGTAATAAGTAATATCCGTTCAACATCAACCCTATGTAAAGAAAAGCAGATATATATAGTATGCGCTAGTAGTAATGTAATACATAGCAATGACAAGGACTCTCAACAGAGTCACAAGGGTATATACCATAGTACTATTCATTGAAATGCCAGGCCCTCAAAGGTTAATGATTTTGACAAGTCATAGACACACAAATTAACATAACGCAAACACACATGAGAATAACATTTAGTCATAGTGTACATGAATAGCCCCAAAAGAGTAAAACATGAAAAAGGGGAAATATATACTCACCGTTTGCGAAAGTGATCAAAATCCAACTTAAGCGGTCGTGAGCTAAGTAATGGGAAATCCGAAGAATCCAACCTATATTGTATGGGCGTACTAATAAGGAAGTGTCTAAAAAGTCTAAGGAATCTAGGGTTCTAAGGCATTAGGGTTTGCTAAGTCGATTTGGGGAAATATAGTTTTTACGATAAATCGAATTAATATAAAACTTGTATATCAAAAATAATACGACAAAGTTTATAAGTCTGGATGGTTAATATAACTATCATCAATTGAATATTTAGTGAAAGAGTAATTGAAATTATTTTGGACAAACAAATTAAATTGATAAACGTGATTTGAAGTATAATGATTATTTTATTTAAATAAGCATAAATACGACAAAAATACAGTATACGATTCAAAAATCATAAGTTCAATAAAAATAAAATTTTTCTGGATAAATAATTTTTATTTTAGTTCCTGATATTAAGAAATAATTCCCAAAAATTTTGAGATTAAAATCATTAAAAATGAATTTTTAATCAATTAAATATGATTAAAACAATTTAAATTAAAAAAATTACGAAAATTGAATAATTTTCTGAAAGTAAAAGTTTGGAAATTTTCTTTAGGGTGCCAAGATGTCACACCTAAATTTTCATAATTTTAGACAGATACTTGATTTACTATGAACTATTTTGTGTTTTATATAATTAATTTATATAAAAAAATAGCAAAAGAATAAGGAAAAAGAAAAATAAAACAAAAATGAAACTGGATGGTGGACTTCAGGGATCGAACCCTGGTCTGCCATTTCCAACACAACAACATCAACCATTACACTATCACTTGTTTTGTTGTTGTATCTATTAATTATTGATATATAACATTTATTATAAAACACATCTTCTTCCCCAATAATCAACTAAGAACCCTAACCCTAACCCTAACCCCCAAAATAATAAACACGATATAAACACGTTTGAGCAACAAAAGTTTGGGGCTTATGATCGAGAGTGGCTATAAATCAAAACGGCATAAACAAGTTAAACTCACTTTATCAATTGGAGATCGAATAATAAGAAATAGGAGCCGATACATAAGGTCTGATTCACACGCCTTCTGGACAGAATTATCACCAAATTTTAGTGGGTTTAGAATGGGTTGAGGTGCAGGAATCAAATGGTGCAATTAGATTATGTAATGGTCGAGTAAAACGAGCGTTATGGATGTTTCTTTAAACCCGATCGGTTACAAGTATAATCCGATTAATAATCCGCTATCAAGGATGTTTAATGCGTGAAAATGATTGCTGACGGTTATGAACGAGTGGAGAAGCGTTTTGAACACATAAAGGCCGACTGAAAACGCATCAATCTTTGATTTTAATGCTTCGCCGGAGCAAAGTCTGGTTGCCGAAAAACTCGGCCGGAAAAGCGGGTTCAGCAGGAGAGGGAAAAAAAAACTTTTGAAAGTTTCACAATATTGCTAAAATAGTCCCTCAATTATAACTATGTTGGTTTATTACCTAACTAAGTTAATATTTCCTTTATAAACACTAACCAAGTTAAGATAACTTAACCAAAATGCTTTGAAAACTTTATAATCTTAAACTTTTTATAAATTTTTTTACGAATACGTTTCAACATACGCATTATATTAAAACTTATACCCGATCCATAATAAATATAAATGATTAAATTTTAGTTCGTTCTAAAATTAAATTTTGAAAACGATGAAACTTACAGAGACTATAATGGAAATATTTGAAGGGCTATTATTGTCAATTAGATGAAAAACGAGGGTGACGGATGTCACAACTTCTTAATTTGGTGTTTAGTAAACAGGCCATAACAGTTGGTCTGATTATGTTTTTTATATTTCGAGAAGTAATTGTCTTAAACAGACCAAGTTTTCCATTTTGTATGTAGTTTTGTTAATTCGGAAATTTCATTGAAATTATGTAATTGTAATAATACATTTTAATCTTATAATAATTGTTGGACAAATTTGTTGGCAAGTCAACAGATATTCGTAAACAGAGTAATGAAATCTCAGATGAATTTCAAGATTATCTGTTTCTTTTTAATATCTGTTATCCCAACAGAGCTTTTCATGTGTCTGTTGATTTATCATCAGCTGTTTCATTCATCAGTGGTTTCCAATCAGCTATTTCATCCATCAGTGGTTACGAAAGGCAGAAGCACAACCATCAATGAATGGATTTCCAACTTTAGTTGGAATTAGTCTTCCCGTGTTTTCACACGGGATTTGTAATAATGTTTTTATATATGTAGGTAACATGTAAACAAATATTTACAATGTTCATTTCCCTTAATAAAAATTTTTTATCTACAACATAAAAATGTTAGATAAGGTAAATCAATGAAATCAAATGTGTGTTTTATAAGCTTTGTATTATAAGATGTGATACTATCATTTCATCAATTTAAATAACAATGATTTCAAAATATCGGTTTGGTTCGATTTCTTAAAACCGTTTGGTTTTGTTTTCGGTTTTATTAAGGGATTGGTTCGGTTAATCAAAGTTTCAGTTTTTTTTGACCCACATTACGTAAAATATAAAGACTAAAATGCATAATCCAAGAAACTATAAAAAACATACATGTTTACATTTTTATTTAACCTTTAAAATTAATATTGTTCACATCAACCAAATATTTAAACTATTTTTTTTCTTTATAATTTGTATTTAATGTTAAGTGGTACTATCATTGACTTTTGTATATACTTTCATATACAAAGGTTGTTTTAAATTGGAGTTGTAGCAAACAAAAATAAAGAAATATAAAGTTTATAAGTTTTTTTTTATAATTTTGTTTTACAACCCGTCCAACGGACGGGTATAAAACTAGTATATATATATATATATATATATACACACACACACACATCAACTTGGGTTACCTTTAATCATCACCACCTTTTTATTGTCTAATACCCACCTTTTCACAATTTAACATGAATCTCCTTAAATAGTCACGACCCTTTACCCATCCATTGATACCGTTTCACAAACTATACAATTTGCAACTTGAGTTACCTCTAATCATCACCACATTTATGTTGTCCAATACCAACTTTTTCACAATTTAACATGAATCTCCTTCAATAGTCACGGCCCTTTACACATCCATTGGCACCGTTTCACAAACTATATATTATCTATCCATAAAAAAAAAAACAAGTTTACTTACGATTTATTACGTTTAATTAAGTATTTAAGTTTAACCCATTTATTTAAGATTTAAAAACGAAGAACACGTCAATTAAAATTTCCCCCGATTTTGCTCATCAAAATTCTAAAGCATATTGAATCAAAAATCAACATCTATAAAAAGGTTCAATAAACCGTTTTTTAGATTATTTTTTTTGACAATTTTTGTAAGGAAAAAACGAAATTTAAAATTTTTAAATAATAACAAAATATATTAATTTTATTTTTCAAAGAATTTGAATCAGTGTGAAAACTCCGACGATTGGTAACCGCCATCCATTTAGGACTACTTTCTAATCGTCGGTCATCTAAATATCAATTACACGCTCACCGGTTACGTCATTCGATCTACCTTGCTCTTTGTTTTGTTGTTGCAATTGTACACCGACTTTGGCTGTAGTCGCCCATCACTATACATCACCGACAACCACCTCTATTTATCCATCAAGCAAGAATCTATATACTTTTAGGTAATCAAGCGAGGTAATCGTTTTGTTACGTCAATCGCCGCCTTCTCAGTAGCCGATATGACCTCTCACATAACACTGAAACGCCATAGTCGATGATGTAGTCATGAGTCGGTACCATTTTTCTTCTCCAATCTCACCCGCTCCTTCTTCTCCACTCAATTTACCCATCTATTTATTTCTTATCTTAAAAAAGTTGAATAGTCCGACTCTTTTAAGATTTTTAACTTACCCAAAACCACCTAATTTACATATATGATAACCATTAACAAACTTCGCCAATTGTCTAGCCCCATGGGAACCCCTACCATTCTTGCTCAAATTGCGAAAACCAATTAATTCACGATTCGAAAAACAACCAGATAGATTTTAGAAATCTTCGCATATCATATAATAATACTAAACACATTCATAATCAATAACCCGCTGCAAGGCATGGGGTGGCGTAAACTCGTTATAAGAACATTTATCACTTAAGGATAACAAGAAAATCAAAAAACAAACTCATGGATTTGAAATTGGTTTTCCTCATATTATACATCTACATTCATGTCATCGAAATTAATTTTACGTCTGTAGGCACGAGATACTTGAACCCTTTATCCTTGGGCGCCTACTACGAGTAACACGTTGTACCAGGATTGTAGGCTTAATATAATGTCCTAAGTAATTAAACAGGCATCCGCGTATTAACGCATTATCAACAAAGTACATTTTATTGTAAAAAATTCAAGAACAAAATTACAACACAATAACTGGATTCGCTATTTAAGAAATGTTCAAGCAATAATAAAGGGCCACTAGGATGAAGCATTCTTGAAGTCGTTAAATTGATGGAATTTGAAGGAATTATAAATATCATTTTCTAGTACCCTTTTAACCAATCAAACATGATTTGTTGAAGGAATAATTTAAAATTTCAATTCCAATAGACATTGTGAAGCAAAGGTGGCTTCCTTGTTTTATTTCTTATATATATGATCATTACTACTAGATTATATCCCGCCATCCCGGAAGCTTTTCAGGATAGATAAATCTAATATGATATGATAAAATATATGTTATGATGTAACATAGAAATTTATATACTATAATATGAAAAAACAACAATTTTAATCATGTGAATAAGAATGAAAATGTATATTAAAAATAGATAAAATTACAGAAATCAATCTTTATGTTTGGCTAAAATTGCAGGTTCCAACATTTATGTTCCATTTGCACCCGAATCAACCTTTACCTATTGATTTTACTACGGGTTCCAACCTTTGTGACTAACTCCGTTAATTTTCTTGGTTAAGTCCCCTCACATGCAAGTCATGTGATGGTAGTTTGGTCTTTTCACAACCCCATCATGTTTTAAAATTAAAAAAAAAATACAAAAATACAAACCCTTCTTCTTCACTTTGACACCCACCATCCACCACCGTTAACCACCACTATCAACCTCTACCCTCACCATCACCCTCATGTCAACAATAAATAAAAAAACCCACATACAACACCAACAATTGTAACCATCTTGTCTGAACACGAACCCAAACTGTCGCTATTGTATCATCCGTATACCGACCCCTGTATAGAATCACCACAGCCGGCTCCCACCATAGTAACCTCGTAACTCTCCACTGTGAGACACCGCAACCACCTTAATCCACCAGCTTATTATCATCATCATAACCATATCGAAGTATATTCAAAGAAGGAGGAGTAATTAATCAGGGGTTTTACCTCTGTGAGCAGGTCTGCTCTAACGCAACCTGTCACAACAATCTGCTGTCACTACCGTCGTAATTCTTTCTCTTCGTTCGTCTCTCTCTCTCCTCTGTTTCTCTCTCTCTCCCCCTCTCTCTCCCTCTCCATCTCTCTTTCTACAGTTCTCTCTCTCTCTAAGTTTAACTTAGGTGTAATCGTTATGAGGGTAATGGAGGTCGTGTGGTTTGAGAACGGCTACGTCGGAGCTCCGTCGTGAGCGACCGCCGGTGATACCCCCAGCTCCTCCTTGTTCCTGCTCTCTTTCTCTCTCCAGGATGAGTGTGTGTGTGTGTGTGTGTGTGTGTGTGTGTTTGTTAGCAGGTATGTGTGTGTGTTTATTTTGGGGATTTATAATATTGGGGACTCAAATGGTTTCACAGTAAAAAGATGATGGTGGAGAAGAAGGGATGGTGTAGGGTGGGTTTTATAGTAAAAAGACAAATATGCTCTCACATGCCTTGCATGTGAAGGGACTTAACCAAGAAAATTAATGGAGTTAGTCACAAAGGTTGGAACCTGTAGTAAAATCAATAGGTAAAGGTTGATTTGGGTGCAAATTGAACATAAAGGTTGGAACCTGCAATTTTAGCTAAACATAAAGGTTGATTTCTATAATTTTGTCTTAAAAATAAGATGTATGTTTGGATGCGGTGCAAAGTTAGAAAAAACTGTCACAACCCGCCAAGGCGGAAACGTGAGGTGCGACTTCGAAAGATTTCCAAGCACAAAGGTCACACGAGCATTAATTAAAACAAAGCGGGAACTTTCATTAAACAACCAAATTTGTTCAACATAGAGTTAATTGTTTAAAACTAAAACTATTGTATGTAAATTTCTAGTATTAGAACAACACCACAACGGTCCAAAAGAAGGTATCCCACAAATGCCCGCACGCGACCCCCACAAGTTCCATTGTCCATGCTAATTTCCTGAAAACATGCATTAAAGGAAATGTAGGTCAACACAAAGTTGGTGAGTTCACAGGTTTTCTATATGATTGATATGTAATCCAAAACCGCCTAAATCATTGCCTAGCTAGGGCAATAATCAATATGTGATCTGACATGAGCCCATAACCAAAGCTTGACATATTGTGCCTCGCCCATTGTACACTAAAGACAATGAAATAATGTGAAATACAAGCACTCTTTTGATATCTCTCATCCGGTCAGAGCGACTGACCAAGAGTGGGGGTGTCAACCAAATAGATCAATCCCGGTGTTTCATGGCTAAGTCCATAGCTAATGGTTATGGTATGATGTATGACACGAGGGCTTAATGGATCCTGACTGTAATGTCTCATGTTCACATAATAGTCATGAATTGTAACTGAAAACTGTACGCATGTTTTTCCCACGGAAAAATGTAAAAAATGTAAAAAAGGGCCGTGAAAAACTCACTTGGTATCTAGATGCTAGACTAAACTGAATCTGATGCGGTGTGTCTGGTCTGGGATGCCCTAAGTTCATTTAAAGGCAACCTTAAGTCTATATTTTGTTCTAACTACCATGCAACTGTTCACCCGACTGGGACACCTATGCACTAGAGGCTTCTGTACCACTATCCACGTGTGTCCCATACTGTATGTGTCAGTAAATGTTCGTTTTGTCGCTAAAGTGACTATGTTTAGTCTATTTTTGGTAAAAGAAGTGTCTTGTCTTTCTAAATGTTACCGAGTGTTACTTATATCTCAGTTATGTATGTCGATTTAGAGTGGCATATGGATACATCTTTCGGCAATTTTGCATAAAAACAACATATTTAGGTGTTTTGCCTTTGTACATGCTCGCATATTGGTGTTTATCATAGGTTTTCCAAGAAAACTCTTGTGTCAAGCTTGTTAACACATGTTTTTATTGTTCTTAACACATGTTTATAAATCTAACTATGATGTCTGTTGTGAAATTAAGTGAAATTCACTATACTTGAGCCGGGTCTTGGCCTCATGCACGCACGCACGCATCTGTATGTGTGTCCGTTCGTATATGCCCATATACATATGCTCTAAGGTGTATGTATCAATGTACGTATGTGTGTATCCATAACTAAAACATTAAACTCTTAACACAAAACTTGAGTGCTTAAGTTGTTTTTATTCGACACATTATGTTCATAGGGTCGTGTTCGAGTGTGTGTGGGTTCGGGTGGACACTACATGTAGCCGAAGTGATGTATAAAGAAGAAAAGGGTTCGGATGTTATACCTTGCGTGTATATGGCTGATAATATAAAAGAAAACAAGCTAACTCTCACAATGCAACTCCTAGATACTTGTTATAGACTTGGAACTCCTAAACTTTGATGGTGGTCAATCGATACAAGTCCCTCGGGTGGGGTTTTCTTTCGGCCGAGTGGTATTAAGAGGGAGGAGAGTGTGTTCAAGTGTTAGTGAGTTTGGTAAGTGTTGTAGTGTGAATTCCTTGCTCCTATGGCCATTATATATAGGCGAGAGGAAGGGAGGAGGGTCTTGGATGATTGGTCCATAAACATGGTAAGTCAAACCTCTCATTTCATGTGGTGCATAAAGGTAATTCTTTTATTAGTATAATGAGTTAACTTAGGCTCTTGTTTGGATATGTAGAGGGGGCGGCCAAAACATTTCATGGGGAATGGGTATTCTCATCTTGGTAAGGTGACAAGGTGTGGATGATCATGGGGATTATGTTGTTACTAGGTTAGTATATATGCCTAGGAACTTGGAATATGGAGTTGTGTGTGAATGTATATATGCGTGTATATGTATGCATGTGTAAGGTGGATGGTGTGAGCTAGTTGTAGGTTCTTAGTCACACTTGTTCTTGCCTTGGGAATACATGGGCCGATTTATATGATCATTGGTGAACAAATTAGGAAGTCAAAGTTGTCTAGATCCATGGTGCGGGATAACAAAGTCTCTAGTTGGTGAAACACTTAGGTTTTGAGGTTGTTGGGTTGTGGTGGTGTGTTTGGTTGTGTAGGGTGGCTCTTAGCTGATTCATGGGGAAAGAAAACATAGTTTTTGTGGCAAGTCAACATGGTTTGGAGGTTGTGGAATTCTTGTAGATGTCATTCTTGTGTAAGATCTCATGTGAGGACAAGAATGGTGACTAGTAAGTGAGTGTGCATGTATATATGTATTCGTGTGTGCATATAGGTAGCCGTGTGTGTGTATACATCTATATGTGCTCGTGTACATGTATACATATGTGTATAATTTGGATCTTGCTAAGTATTACCTTGTCTATGGATGTACATATGTATATGCATTGCAACTAATGCCCTTGTACACAAGTTAATTGGAGTTTAATTACCCTTGTTGGACAATGCATGTGGATAGTTCATGTAGGTGAACATTGTTTGTTTTTGTTCTTGTCGGGTGTCACACTCTCAATTTCCACATGCGGGGTTTTACCGCGAGGCGCGTGACACACCAGGATCCAAGTCAACGGTCACAATAAACGACATCTATATGATATGAAAACAACGTAAATAACCCATTAAGTTTCAAAATCTACCCATCGCTTGCGGAAGCGTAAAACCTTATTACAACTCAAAAGTAAAACATGAAAGTCTGACAACACTTAAAAAGAAATGCAAATGGATCCTAGACGCCGTGAGACTCCGTGCGCCTAAACTCAAAGCTGCTACCTTAGCGACCTGAGAAAACGTGCCAAAAAGACGTCAACATATAATGCTGGTGAGTTCACAGGTTTTAAGTTTACAAAGCGTTACAAACGTAAAGAGTTTCATCTCAAAGTACCAAGTGTGTAAACCTTCAAATAAATAACAAGTGTTTCATTACTACTACGACTGTGTTGCGGAAACCATTACTGACATGTGTTGCATTGTGTTGCCGCCCGTGTTTGAGTTGCCAAAAATAGAGACAATATGCACCCGCCCGGCTCCCAGCCGTCGGTGGGGTTCGTCAAACCCAATAGATCTATCCACATTCCCCCCGTTGTGCCCCAGACATTCATGGTTTCAATAGGGACTTAGCGTTGCGTTTCGTCGTATAGTAATTTAAAACAAGCGTTGCATTTCATAAGCGTTGCGTTTCAAAAGCGTTGCGTTTCATAAGCGTTGCGTTTCATAAGTGTTGTGTTTCAAAAGCGTTGCGTTTCATAAGCGTTGCGTTTTAAAAGTGTTGTGTTTCAAAAGCGTTGCGTTGCAAAAGCGTTTTGTTTCAAAACATAAACGTTGTATTTGTTAAAACGTGTGGCATGCTTCTCCCCCGAGAGAAAAGTGTATAAAAGAGGGGTCGTGAAACTCACCTTAGAGTGCGTCTTCTGATAACTAGAATTCCAACACGTGTATGATAATCCCAACTAATGACAACCTATCAATGAGTTTACATAAGTGTGATGACTATTAACCCGAAGGCTAACTAGTCCCCGATTGTCTAGATCTTGACTCTATGTGTTTAAAGTGTGTTTAAACGTTAACCGGACATCCCAGACCGATTCGACATCCCGTTGGTGACCCATTACATCAATTAGTCATGCACATAAGTTTAACACATAAGTTTCAAGCATAAAACACTTAGTTTGCATCAAAAATCTCATTTCGGACATCAGATGGTCGAATGTGGTTTTTCCCATTTCCACGTCTGCCCGTTTGAGCCACGTTCGCCCGTTTGAGCAACGTTTTGTTCCACGTTCGCCCGTTTGAGCCACGTTCGCCCGTTTGAGCCAAGTTTTGTTCCACGTTCGCCCGTTTGAGCCACGTTCGCCCGTTTGAGCCACGTTCGTCCGTTTGAGCCACGTTTTGTTCCACGTTCGCCCATTCGAACCAATTTTATTCCACGTTCGCCCGTTTTCATCAGCATTTTATAAAACGCACCAAAACACATCTAAACGGTCCGAAAACATCACGAAACATCACCAATCACAGCAGTCAACTATCATTAACATATTCCTACAAAACCCTACCAATTTTATCCCGAAATCCGTTCGTTTTATAAGTTACCCGAAATAGCCAATTATGGAGATGTCACATCAAACGCATGCAATCTTTACCCAATTAGGAAACTTTCTGAAATCAATCAATAATCAACTTAATATACTCAGATTATCATGAACAATAAACCCCCAATCATATCCTTATCACTATCACCATGAACAAGCCCTAGATCTGACCCAAAATCCCCAAAATGAACAAAACATCATCAATAATCAATTGTAACCTATTTCAATCCTAAATCATCATCAATAACAGTCCTAAATCATTGTTATAACATCTATACAACAATCAATCATCAAACAATACATAACACCACATAAAACACCATTAACACATGTTAATTTGTATGAAAACTCATTGTTTATGAATAGGTTTTGTTTAGAAAGATATTAGGAAGGTTTTTATCAATGAAAACATGTTTGAATCAGATCTGGACTCTTGGGGTTTAATGAAAACGAATGGAAATGCTTTAAAAATGATTTAGAATGAAGAACACACCTTAGATCTTTGTGTAGAAGATGTTTGTAGGTTAGATTATAGAAAACAAGGGCAAAAACTCCTTCCCCAATGTTTAATGTTGCTAGAGAGTGTTTAGAGGTGTTTAGGGTTTGTGAAATGGTGAAAAATGACAAAGTGTGGTATTTATACTATGTCCACATTCGCCCCTTTTACCTGGGCGAATGTACCCTCCTTCGACCCTTTCACAGGGTCGAACGTACCCTGACTTGGTCGAATGAAATTTTTTCAATTCCATATCCCAGGTTCGCCCCTTTTACAAGGGTCGAACCAGGAGTATTGTCCAGGTTCGCCCATTCGATTGGTCGAACCAGGACTCACGTTTTTCTAGTTTTCCAATTTGTCGTGTTTAACACATTTTAACGCACCCTAACATACGAGCATGCAACCTTAGTCTATGTTTAACATATTTAAGCACGAATGATTATCTACACATCATTTAAACACATCTAAGCATATAATCCACTATACGACAATTAGTCTACACATACACTTAATTAGTTTATGTAATTCACCAACAACGGGACTCGTATCGTGTGTGTGTGTGTGTGACTAACCCAATGATCTCCCGAATCATTGAACCCTGGACAATACGGACTGTGTTCCGACTCTACTGACCCCGTCAAGTATGTTTAATAAACGTTTTTCACTAAGGTAGACTTATGTGTTTATAAAATGTTGACCTAAACATGTCGGGTGTCACATCATCCCCCTGTTGAAAGAATTTTCGTCCCGAAAATTTCCCGAAGTCAAAGAGAACGAAGCGATAAAAAGAAAATTTTTTCCCGGTCGTCACATCATCCCCCTGTTGAAAGGAATCTCGCCCCGAGATTCACTCTTCGACAGTAATGAGTGTTGACTTAACCCAAGTAACGTTTCCCAGAACACAAACGAAATGATAACCACGAACGAAAGATGATATCAACAGATACTCTATGCCGGGGAACCGCCCTCTCCAAAGTGAATACAAAACAATGAATCCTCCTGATCGAAGGCCTACTAGAGACTACTGTGATCGGTATAAATAACACACCGGTACCGTCCAAGTAGCATCTCCAAAGGACCCACCTCAAACCCATGAATACAAAACGATGACCAAATACCAAACTGAATACACACAATGAATACGAATCGCCAAACAATGTGAACGAGAATGAATACGAGCATAACGAGAATCAAGAAGAGAATACTCACCAGTAACGGCATCAGGATCCTCCTGACCAGTTCGTCCACCATCCTTGCCTTGCTTCTTCTTAGGACAATCCCGCTTGAAGTGCCCAATATCTCCACAGTGATAACATCCTTGGTTTCCCTGAGGAACAGGGGCAGGAACAATCGCCTGACCTGGAACTGTCTAGAGATTGACTCTACAGTTTCTAGCAACATGGCCCACATGCTTACAACGGTTGCAACGAAACTTCTCACAGCTGCCATAATGATGGTACCCACACACGACACATTTCGGACTCTTCCCAGCATACCCACCGTGCTCCCGACCAGACGATGAACCTGAAGCTTCGAACTTCCCTATCTGCTGATGTGGCTGATTTGGAACCAGATTCTCCTCGACGCTCTCCCATTTCCTTTTGTTGTTCCCAGTCTCGCCTAGGATGTGGGGCTCGTACTCCATAAACACCTTAAAAGTACACACTTGCTGACCGAGAGGAGGAGGTGGTGGGGGATGAACGACAGTCCCACTGAGACCTTGCTGAGTGGTCTGATGTGCAGCGATAGCAGCTGCCACATGCTCCTGAATCAGGCTATTCAGCTCATCCTGGGTCATACTAATGTTGCCACGACCCCCATTGTGTCCACCGCCATTCCGACCACCAACACGACCACCACAACGTCCCCCAGCACATCCACTAGCGCGACCAGATATGTTCTGCCAAACATGAGACAAGACACTCAAAACCGCTAACAGATCGAGCTACAAGTGACCAAACGAATTCAGAATGTGGTTCCAGCATGACCATTAGTCCGAACACGAAGTCCACCAAGATTTTCATGCATTTCGATTTATGATTTCGTGTGCACCCGAAATAACAAATCGCTCTACATGGTCCTCTAGGCGTGCTCCTAGCTAGAACTTCAAGTCACCCGATACCCACATTCTTAAAAGAAACTGTTATCGCACGAGGATACCAAAGTGAACAATCACTCAGGGGTGTACTATGACAAGTACTAGTGCATTATAGTGTGTGTCTGTGTGGGCAAGTATGTACATTAGAGCATAGAGGGGAGATATCCAAAACCCAGAAAGATCTCAAGAATGTGCCGAAGCCACCCCTATGTACACTACTGCCAAGTATAAGCGATAAGCCCCTTCATCTTCAAACCCGAAGAAGAAGATAGAACCAAGGTAGGAATAACAAAAGATAGATAATGTGATACTGTGTGATAAGGACACTGACACCCCGACAAGATTAGTATGTTTACCAAATGACACGACTCGTAACTATGTCTGACCGACTAACGTGTGTGATACTCGGCTATAGACTAGACTCTACATGCAGTCCTAGTTCACTATAACCATTGGCTCTGATACCAATCTGTCACACCCTCAATTTCCACCTGCGGGGTTTTACCGCGAGGCGCGTGACACACCAGGATCCAAGTCAACGGTCACAATAAACGACATCTATATGATATGAAAACAACGTAAATAGCCCATTAAGTTTCAAAATCTACCCATCGCTTGCGGAAGCGTAAAACCTTATTACAACTCAAAAGTAAAACATGAAAGTCTGACAACACTTAAAAAGAAATGCAAATGGATCCTAGACGCCGTGAGACTCCGTGCGCCTAAACTCAAAGCTGCTACCTTAGCGACCTGAGAAAACATGCCAAAAAGACGTCAACATATAATGCTGGTGAGTTCACAGGTTTTAAATTTACAAAGCGTTACAAACGTAAAGAGTTTCATCTCAAAGTACCAAGTGTGTAAACCTTCAAATAAATAACAAGTGTTTCATTACTACTACGACTGTGTTGCGGAAACCATTACTGACATGTGTTGCATTGTGTTGCCGCCCGTGTTTGAGTTGCCAAAAATAGAGACAATATGCACCCGCCCGGCTCCCAGCCATCGGTGGGGTTCGTCAAACCCAATAGATCTATCCACATTTCCCCCATTGTGCCCCGCACATTCATGGTTTCTGTAACATTTCGCATTTAACTATTTATACGTTACGGATTAAAACGACAAGCCCTATTATTCTTGGTGATATTTTGAACCCCTATACAATGATAATTATATATCTATATGTGTATATATATATATATATAATAATAATAATAATAATAATAATAATAATAATAATAATAAGTTTAGTGTGTAGAAAAGTTTTGGATAAACAAAACCCACAAACTAAATCATTTTTGAACCCAACACCCCCTCTCCCAGCCCAGCTATTTTCCGGCCCATCAGAAGTCCGGCCCAAGACCCCTCTCCCCTCCCTCTTTGCTTTTAAAAAAAAAAAAAAAAATTCGCCTCTGCTGGGTTTCGAACCCGAGCAGCAGGCCGGTTCAAGCCAAACATCCACACACCACTACCACTAGTCCATGTTGCCAATAGTGATAATGTTTAGGTAAGTTATTTATTTAACACAATTTGGAAACAAGTCTGTTTCCTTTTCCCTGCTGCTGTTCCACGCGTGTGCAGCCATGGGAGACCAATCTCCTTTGATTGATCAATCCAAATCACACAAACATGGAAAGTAATGTGTAATTAGTAATTTTATTGTTAATTCGCGTCCATTACACGTCAAACCCACGTTCAATTATAATCAATTCACATTAATTATAACCATTTTCACGCGTATACGATTTAACGTGGTCAACCTTGCCAAATCTAAGGCCTAGACCCGTTCCCTATAAATTGGACACTTCTTGACATCCTCACATCGCCGAAAATCATCTTCCAATCCCCAATTTCTCTCAGTAAATTCTCTGTTCTTGATATTCTTCGCGTTTTGACTTTAAGAGTTGACCACTCAATCGTACACGAATCAACACTGTAAGTCCAATTTTTTTTGTGGGTTTCGTTCATCGGCAATCACACATCGAAAGCCCTAACATTAATCTGGTTAACGATGTATGGATCGCTTGATTGGAAAAGCTAGGGCTTGTAAATCTGATTTGGGGATAAACTAGTTTGGGATAAGAGTATTTATTTTATTAAAACAGGTCTAAATCACAACCATAGGCCTAGGCCAAGTGGTTGTGATCCTTGCTTGCAACCAAGGGGACCCGAGTTCGAGTCCCGGCTTGGACGCCATTTTTTTCTTTTGTTTCATTTTTTTTACACAAACCATATATATATATATATTACATTAAAATTTGTAAATTCATTTTTAATTATTAAAACCTTTTTATAAATTCTAAAAAAAATTATTTTTAACAAATCTGATGTATAAGTTTCACCTACAATTTTTAGTTTTCTGAAATTTATTTATTTAATATTTATAATAATTAAATCAATTTTATGCTATTATATTTATAAAAATCCATTAAAATATCAAAACGATCTTATTAATTTCCACAAAAATTATCCTAAGTTTTTATAACATTAAGCTTTTCAGAAATGATTTTTATTTCTGAAAATTCATTTATTTAATATTTTTAATCAATTTTTGTTAGTTTTAATCATAATTAAATCATAATAAATCCAATTTTTATTATTTTTGCACCAAAATTTTATACAATTTATTTTTAAATATTTAGAACAGAAATATGATTTTTAATATAATAATTCCTTAATTTTTGTATTTTTGAAAATTAAAGTTAAATTTTGGCAATTTGTAATAAATAGATTTAAAAATCTATTTTAAAAGAAATAATTTTATAAAAATTATTTTTATACTTCGAACACATTATTGTGAGCATTCTAAATTCAAATTTTATAAAAAGGCTTTCTTTTATTTAATTATCAAATTTCCCTTTATTTAATTAACATTTTATTTTAAATTCAACAATTGGATATCCCCAAATTCGTAGCCCTAGAAACTTATACATTTATAGACTTGGTAGACTTAGACATATATATTACCTCATTATAGGGTGATACTTGATACATTGGGCAACACACTATTTTTCAAGAGATAACGTTTTGCTAAGGTGAGTTTACATAGCCCCTTTTCTCTTTTACATTTTTGGGGTGAAACATGTTTAAACATTTTATACTATCATTTACTCATACTTACTTGTGATTCAATTGCACCATCATTCTATCATTTGACTGTAACAAAAAGACACAGTACAATCATTAACAATGATCAAGCCACCTGTTTAGATTATAGCGCTATAGGTCTGACAAACCCATCCCCCCGCGTAGACTCAGGGATGATCGATAACAGTAATAACATTTAACTAACTTGCGAGTTAGTCATCAGTCGACACAAGGTTTGGTTGTACAAAGACGCATTGCTACATGTCGGTATCATACTCTATCATCATACAACTTTGAATGTTGTACAAACTGTCGTTACCTTTTATTTTCACAAACCTATGTATTCTCACCAACAATTGTTGACCCAAAATATTTTCAACTTAACATGTTTCAGGTTCTACTTGTTGAAGATTTGTTTGAAGATACGTGCATAGTTTCATTCAATTTGATGTATGAAGTCTTGTAGAATCATTGTATGTAAATTAATTAAATCATTTAATGAAACTTATTATTCACCATGAGCTACTGAACAATCATCACTACGTGACATCCCGATGTTTCCGCCATCGGTTGGGGTGTTACTGATTGGTATCAGAGCCATGGTTATAGGGAATTAGGTTATTAGAAAAATAATCTAGTCTATAACCATAGGATTTAACCAGTACTTGCTTCTTTTGCTTGCTATTCTCTATCTCCCTCCTACTTCATATCTCTACTTTCATCCCTACAATAAAGTTGCTCTCCATCACTGGATTCACTCTTAGACTAATAAGGCAAAATCCTCAGGTTTAACCTGAACCACCTTGAAATCTCGTCAGGATTCTAGATTTTAATAACGAACACGTGCAATCTGGAAGGGTGAACGCCTGTATTCTGAGTCTTCTGTCTAGGCTGGCATTGCGCATATATCCCAATCAGACGAGGGACCCGGATGCCTACCTGGGAATTCTCGGGATGAGTGTTCACTTATAGGCTAAAGCATGTCTTCATATGTTATTAGAATTTAGAATCTTTGATAAGTCAACGTTTTCGTTTATTCGTTTTAATTAATGAATAAATGATTACATTCCTTAAATAATCTCATTCATTTCATTGTGTCTATTACAGATCATGCCTCCACGTCGCAGCACTCGCAACAGCAATGGTGAGAACCACGAAGAAGGTGGTGACAACCATAACCATGACCAAGTTCCTAACCACAACAACAATGGTGTCGATGCTCAACTGGCTGCGATCATTTCTCAACAAATGGCGCAGCAAATCGCAACTTTGGTTCCCAATTTACTTGCTCAGGTCATCCAGTTGAACGGCAACGGGAATGGTCACAACAACGGGAATGGCAATGGCAATGGTAATGGACCCCAAGCTTGCACCCTTAAACATTTCAACTCTTGTAACCCTCCAAAGTTCAGCGGTGAAGAAGGAGCTACTGGACTTCTCCAATGGTTTGAGGGTATTGAAAATACCTTCATCAACAGTGAGTGCCCCAACAACTTCAAGGTTCGTTACGCCATGAGTGTTCTCCATAAACGAGCACTCACATGGTGGAATGAAGAAAAGCGTACTCGTGGGGCCGAGGTTGCTCTTGCTATGACATGGGACCAAGTCAAGGAGGTCATGAAGGAAGAGTTTTGTCCTCGCAATGAAGTTAAGAAGCTTGAGGATGAGTTCCACACCTTAACTCAAGATAGTGGAGAAAACCTTGCCTACAACACCCGCTTTCATGAGCTTAGCTTATTGTTGCCTCACAAAGTCACTCCCCTGCCGGTAGCCATCGAGAAGTACATCGGTGGTCTACCCATGCAAATCCAGGATACGGTGTGGGGAAGGAATCCTGCCACCTTGGAGGAAGCCAAACGTTTAGCAGCTACCTTGACTGATAATCACGTAAAGAACGGGACCTTAGTTCGGAAAGGCAATAAAACAAGTATTGTAGCCGCGGTAACCACTGAGAACCAGAAACGTAAAACCAGGGATCCTGCTGCAAACCTCACCCCACAAGCTTCTAACAAGAAACCTTATACAGGAAACCATCCGTTGTGTAACACATGCAACCGACATCATCCCACTACTTCAGCGTGTCGCCTGTGCACCAATTGTGGTAGGTATGGCCATCTCGTCAACACGTGTCGTGAGACCCCAAATCCAAATGCCAACCAACCCACCAACCCTGCTCAAGCTGCTAACCTTAATCAATACAACTATGGTCAATGCTATGAATGTGGAGACCCAAATCACTTCCGTAACCGATGCCCTAAACTGAACAGAGATCAAGACCCTCCAGCTACTTAAAGCCTTACCATTTGAATAATGTCTACTTTCCCTTTTATTTCCATGTATTGCACTTTTTGATTCAAATAATAAATCATAACATTTGTGTGCATGCTTGTTTGAATGTGAACTAATTGTTATATCTATACTTGCTTACCTGTACATCAATTAGTTGACTACCAAACAACCTACTTAACGATTGGTAGAGGTCATCATGTCTATCCAACAGTCGGGAGAGGCCCTACCACCTGCTCAACGACTGGCGGAGACTATCAGACCTGCTTAACAATCGGTAAAGTCATAAAAGGACGCAAAACCCTAATGTAAGGTAAATTGGTAATTACGGTCCGGAACGTAATCATGAATTTACAGGTACGTTAAGGTAGTGTGAAATTTTATCAAGGTTTTCGGTAGTTGGCCAATTGTAACCCTGGTTTTCCCTTAACTTCGGGACGAAGTTCCTAAAAGTAGGGGAGACTGTAACATTTCGCATTTAACTATTTATACGTTACGGATTAAAACGACAAGCCCTATTATTCTTGGTGATATTTTGAACCCCTATACAATGATAATTATATATCTATATGTGTGTATATATATATATAATAATAATAATAATAATAATAATAATAATAATAAGTTTAGTGTGTAGAAAAGTTTTGGATAAACAAAACCCACAAACTAAATCATTTTTGAACCCAACACCCCCTCTCCCAGCCCAGCTATTTTCCGGCCCATCAGAAGTCCGGCCCAAGACCCCTCTCCCCTCCCTCTTTGCTTTTAAAAAAAAAAAAAAAAAAATTCGCCTCTGCTGGGTTTCGAACCCGAGCAGCAGGCCGGTTCAAGCCAAACATCCACACACCACTACCACTAGTCCATGTTGCCAATAGTGATAATGTTTAGGTAAGTTATTTATTTAACACAATTTGGAAACAAGTCTGTTTCCTTTTCCCTGCTGCTGTTCCACGCGTGTGCAGCCATGGGAGACCAATCTCCTTTGATTGATCAATCCAAATCACACAAACATGGAAAGTAATGTGTAATTAGTAATTTTATTGTTAATTCGCGTCCATTACACGTCAAACCCACGTTCAATTATAATCAATTCACATTAATTATAACCATTTTCACGCGTATACGATTTAACGTGGTCAACCTTGCCAAATCTAAGGCCTAGACCCGTTCCCTATAAATTGGACACTTCTTGACATCCTCACATCGCCGAAAATCATCTTCCAATCCCCAATTTCTCTCAGTAAATTCTCTGTTCTTGATATTCTTCGCGTTTTGACTTTAAGAGTTGACCACTCAATCGTACACGAATCAACACTGTAAGTCCAATTTTTTTTGTGGGTTTCGTTCATCGGCAATCACACATCGAAAGCCCTAACATTAATCTGGTTAACGATGTATGGATCGCTTGATTGGAAAAGCTAGGGCTTGTAAATCTGATTTGGGGATAAACTAGTTTGGGATAAGAGTATTTATTTTATTAAAACAGGTCTAAATCACAACCATAGGCCTAGGCCAAGTGGTTGTGATCCTTGCTTGCAACCAAGGGGACCCGAGTTCGAGTCCCGGCTTGGACGCCATTTTTTTCTTTTGTTTCATTTTTTTTACACAAACCATATATATATATATATTACATTAAAATTTGTAAATTCATTTTTAATTATTAAAACCTTTTTATAAATTCTAAAAAAAATTATTTTTAACAAATCTGATGTATAAGTTTCACCTACAATTTTTAGTTTTCTGAAATTTATTTATTTAATATTTATAATAATTAAATCAATTTTATGCTATTATATTTATAAAAATCCATTAAAATATCAAAACGATCTTATTAATTTCCACAAAAATTATCCTAAGTTTTTATAACATTAAGCTTTTCAGAAATGATTTTTATTTCTGAAAATTCATTTATTTAATATTTTTAATCAATTTTTGTTAGTTTTAATCATAATTAAATCATAATAAATCCAATTTTTATTATTTTTGCACCAAAATTTTATACAATTTATTTTTAAATATTTAGAACAGAAATATGATTTTTAATATAATAATTCCTTAATTTTTGTATTTTTGAAAATTAAAGTTAAATTTTGGCAATTTGTAATAAATAGATTTAAAAATCTATTTTAAAAGAAATAATTTTATAAAAATTATTTTTATACTTCGAACACATTATTGTGAGCATTCTAAATTCAAATTTTATAAAAAGGCTTTCTTTTATTTAATTATCAAATTTCCCTTTATTTAATTAACATTTTATTTTAAATTCAACAATTGGATATCCCCAAATTCGTAGCCCTAGAAACTTATACATTTATAGACTTGGTAGACTTAGACATATATATTACCTCATTATAGGGTGATACTTGATACATTGGGCAACACACTATTTTTCAAGAGATAACGTTTTGCTAAGGTGAGTTTACATAGCCCCTTTTCTCTTTTACATTTTTGGGGTGAAACATGTTTAAACATTTTATACTATCATTTACTCATACTTACTTGTGATTCAATTGCACCATCATTCTATCATTTGACTGTAACAAAAAGACACAGTACAATCATTAACAATGATCAAGCCACCTGTTTAGATTATAGCGCTATAGGTCTGACAAACCCATCCCCCCGCGTAGACTCAGGGATGATCGATAACAGTAATAACATTTAACTAACTTGCGAGTTAGTCATCAGTCGACACAAGGTTTGGTTGTACAAAGACGCATTGCTACATGTCGGTATCATACTCTATCATCATACAACTTTGAATGTTGTACAAACTGTCGTTACCTTTTATTTTCACAAACCTATGTATTCTCACCAACAATTGTTGACCCAAAATATTTTCAACTTAACATGTTTCAGGTTCTACTTGTTGAAGATTTGTTTGAAGATACGTGCATAGTTTCATTCAATTTGATGTATGAAGTCTTGTAGAATCATTGTATGTAAATTAATTAAATCATTTAATGAAACTTATTATTCACCATGAGCTACTGAACAATCATCACTACGTGACATCCCGATGTTTCCGCCATCGGTTGGGGTGCTACAGTTTCAATAGGGACTTAGCGTTGCGTTTCGTCGTATAGTAATTTAAAACAAGCGTTGCATTTCATAAGCGTTGCGTTTCAAAAGCGTTGCGTTTCAAAAGCGTTGTGTTTCAAAAGCGTTGCGTTTCATAAGCGTTGCGTTTCAAAAGTGTTGTGTTTCAAAAGCGTTGCGATGCAAAAGCGTTTTGTTTCAAAACAAACATTGTATTTGTTAAAACGTGTGGCATGCTTCTCCCCCGAGAGAAAAGTGTATAAAAGAGGGGTCGTGAAACTCACCTTAGAGTGCGTCTTCTGATAACTAGAATTCCAACACGTGTATGATAATCCCAACTAATGACAACCTATCAATGAGTTTACATAAGTGTGATGACTATTAACCCGAAGGCTAACTAGTCCCCGATTGTCCAGATCTTGACTCTATGTGTTTAAAGTGTGTTTAAACGTTAACCGGACATCCCAGACCGACCCGACATCCCGTTGGTGACCCATTACATCAATTAGTCATGCACATAAGTTTAACACATAAGTTTTAAGCATAAAACACTTAGTTTGCATCTAAAATCTCATTTTGGACATCAGATGGTCGAATGTGGTTTTTCCCATTTCCACGTCCGCCCGTTTGAGCCACGTTCGCCCGTTTGAGCCACGTTTTGTTCCACGTTCGCCCGTTTGAGCCACGTTCGCCCGTTTGAGCCAAGTTTTGTTCCACGTTCGCCCGTTTGAGCTACGTTCGCCCGTTTTCATCAGCATTTTATAAAACGCACCAAAACACATCTAAACGGTCTGAAAACATCACGAAACATCACCAATCACAGCAGTCAACTATCATTAACATATTCCTACAAAACCCTACCAATTTTATCCCGAAATCCGTTCATTTTACAAGTTACCCGAAATAGCAAATTATGGAGATGTCACATCAAACGCATGCAATCTTTACCCAATTAGGAAACTTTCTGAAATCAATCAATAATCAACTTAATATACTCAGATTATCATGAACAATAAACCCCCAATCATATCCTTATCACTATCATCATGAACAAGCCCTAGATCTAACCCAAAATCCCCAAAATGAACAAAACATCATCAATAATCAATTGTAACCTATTTCAATCCTAAATCATCATCAATAACAGTCCTAAATCATTATTATAACATCTATATAGCAATCAATCATCAAACAATACATAACACCACATAAAACACCATTAACACATGTTAATTTGTATGAAAACTCATTGTTTATGAATAGGTTTTGTTTAGAAAGATATTAGGAAGGTTTTTATCCATGAAAACATGTTTAAATCAGATCTGGACTCTTGGGGTTTAATGAAAACGAATGGAAATGCTTTAAAAATGATTTAGAATGAAGAACACACCTTAGATCTTTGTGTAGAAGATGTTTGTAGGTTAGATTATAGAAAATAAGGGCAAAAACTCCTTCCCCAATGTTTAAAGTTGCTAGAGAGTGTTTAGAGGTGTTTAGGGTTTGTGAAATGGTGAAAAATGACAAAGTGTGGTATTTATACTATGTCCACATTCGCCCCTTTTACCTGGGCGAATGTACCCTCCTTCGACCCTTTCACAGGGTCGAACGTACCCTGACTTGGTCGAATGAAATTATTTCAATTCCATATCCCAGGTTCGCCCCTTTTACAAGGGTCGAACCAGGAGTATTGTCCAGGTTCACCCATTCGATTGGTTGAACCAGGACTCAAGTTTTTCTAGTTTTCCAATTTGTCGTGTTTAACGCATTTTAACGCACCCTAACATACGAGCATGCAACCTTAGTCTATGTTTAACATATTTAATCACGAATGATTATCTACACATCATTTAAACACATCTAAGCATATAATCCACCATACGACAATTAGTCTACACATACACTTAATTAGTTTATGTAATTCACCAACAACGGGACTCGTATCGTGTGTGTGTGTGTGTGTGACTAACCCAATGATCTCCCTAATCATTAAAACCTGGACAATACGGACTGTGTTCCGACTCTACTGACCCCGTCAAGTATGTTTGATAAACGTTTTTCGCTAAGGTAGACTTATGTGTTTATAAAATGTTGACCTAAACATGTCGGGTGTCACATCGGGGTAACAAGTTGGAATTCTTATTCAATTGCATGGTTTTCCTAGAATCTATCATGAGTTATTCAACTAAATTGACGTGGAATGAGCGGGTTAGACAAGATTTACTGGGTTTGCACCTCTCTGAGGACATGGTCCATGATAGGGGTTTATGGAGGCAAAAGATAAAGGCTAAGGACTCTTAGGATATGGGAAAAGGCATTTTAGGGGTTTCGTAAGGTCTTACTTTTGTTTTCACGTTATGTGGATTTTACATGTTTGTCTTCCTGTATGTTTGTGTATAGGTTGTTTATGGTGGTATAGTATCTATTCTTTTGATGCATTGCTTTCAATGTCTATGATGTCATGAGTAGTTGTGTGCGTGTATATCTTTTTTTTTTTGGTGTGTGTGTATGTTTTTCGTTGTGTGTTTGAGCAGAGGGTCTCTCTGTCCTTAGGGGTAGAAGTAAGGCTTGCTTACATCCCACACTTCCTAGACCCTATTAATAACTTTGCTATTTATGGGATTTTACTAGGCTTGGTTGTTATATGGATTTGGATAAAATGGTACCACTACCCGACGACCCATTGTCATAACTAAACAATTCTTAAAGTACTATATAGTGTGAATATTAAAAGAAGCACATGCAATATCTCGATCTAAAATAAAATAAGCTTATATTTTTTATACCATTATATATATATCTTAAAATGCATGGTCGGTGGGTACCACCAAAATTACCATACTGCCCTTTTCAAATTTAAGAAATTACAATACTGCTCTTTGAGTCTTCTCTCAATCACCCATTTTACACACAACAGTAGAGACCTCGACAATGGCGGTCAAGGTTAGAGGGTCCAACTAAAACCACTAAAAGTAGATGAGGTTAAAAAGTGACTAGAGGCAGTGGCTATGGTTACTGCGCAAGGCGTCGGAGACGTCGGCCAAACGCCACCAAATGTTGTTGTTCTCACCTTCGGTTGACTCATCAATAACTGATCTGATCATCACTCACAACACAGTTATCATATACATGGGTCGTTTTCGGGTAAGCCGGCCCATGAGAGATCACACGAAGTATATACTCTTTAGAGAGCTCCATCTCTCTCAAAGTCAAGTAACCCGTATAAAATCATGGAGATCCGAATCCAGTCGGAGTCAGGCCACCTTAAACTGTGAATTCCGGGACTATATCCCAAAATCACCAGGTGATTCGGGTGACCCGCTTTGAATCGGTTCAAGTGATGGAATATGAATCTTTAGCTTTGATCTAAATAAAACTTTTCTGCTTGAAACTACAAATATTGTTATTACGGTTTTCTTGAAAAAAAAAAACAAGAGCAGTTCCTTCAGAATCAAAATTATAAGATTTGTGTTGAAGTCTTTCAGAATTCTTTGTGGGTTTTTTTAGTTGATATAGGTTGTTGGCAAAATTAAAGATTTGTTTGTGTGTGTATAACATCGAACTTGGTGAAAGAGTTTTAAGTCAACTGAATGGTATATTTATATTTTAATTAAAATTGATAATATTTTTGAAAACCAGCAAATGGTTTTAGCAAAACAATGAGTGGTATATATATTTTTCTTATTAATTAAAAAAGCTAAAATATTAGGGCATGTTTGGATAAACTTATTTGAGGTAAAAAGGACTTTTTGTTAAAATGACTTATTAACTTATGACTTTTTAAAAAGAAGTTTTTAAAAAAGTGTTTGGATTAGCTTATGTGATGGGGAAAAACAATAAGTTGATAAGTTAGTTTGTAAAAAAAATGTTTGGTTTAACTTATTTAGGTAAAATGACCAAAAAGGGTATAAGGAGAGAAGGTGTAAGGATATAATAAGGGCATGTAGGTAAATAACCATCAATAAGTTATAAGGAGGTTCAAAAAGTCACTCTCCCTTACTTTTTCAAAACAACTTATCATAGGCTTACAAAAAGTTAAAACAAAAAAATCCTTTTGCATTTGCCAAACACTTTTTGTAACTTATTAACTTTTTGAAAAAGTTATAAGTTATAAGGAGGTGGAAATAAGGAGAGCCAAACATGCTCTTAACTTCAAACTATATCTTACTGTATTTTTAATGAATACCGTTAATGATTTCTTGAAACAAAAAATATGTTTTGATTAAACCTTGAAACATAGCCGTTGTTAAAGAAATGTTGATTGATTTAATATGCAATATAACAAATAAATTAAGGAATAATATAATATAATATAATTTATCATAGCTAATGAACCTATTGAATAATTGTTTATATTAAAAACACAGCCAAGTTTTTACATGGACGTTTTGTCTTTTATTCAATTGAGATTATATACGTTTTTTTTCATCTTACAAAGGTAGAGGTGGCATAGTATGCTATTGATGATGATGATTATTATTTCTAATATGGCTACTAAGATGGCTTTAAATAAGCAATCAAAGATTTAAAGGCGTCAAACTATAAGCCAATGAGGTTTTCAATCTCTATTTGTTCATAATTTTTGAGGTTGATTCATGTATTTAGGTTTCTATGGTTGTGAATCTTAGGCCAAATTCTAAAACATATGAAAATTAGAGGTGTTCTTCATGTCAAGTAAAGGAGGTTGCCGCCGCAACGCGCGGCATTCAGCAACAATCTAGTTAACCTTATTTGCTGAATTGTTGCTGGCTTGTACCACATAAACTAGATGGTCCATTAGGCTATTCGGAGTGCCCTCGGGGAGTTGGGCCGGGGAGAATACGTGGCATCGGGGAGACATCAAAACACCGCCCGCCCCCCGTTTTTTTTTCGGGGAAAACGGTGAAAAATCCCCGTGTCCACCGAGTCTTTTGATTGGCCAATTTTTTTATTTTTTATTTTTAAATCAAACTTTTAATAATAAAAAAGAAGGGGGAAGAAGGGGAACACCATTTCCTTAGTTTGAGGGAGGAGAAAGGGGAAATGACGTGACGCTGACGTGACACTTGGGGGAGTTGGGGAAATAGGGGGGCACACCATATAGTCTTAGGGTGGAGGGTTTGGCATTCGGTACCGAAATCGAGTATGTGATTCGGGTGGAGAGCACCGAGAGCGGGTGGCATGAATTTTAAATTCAAATTTGACCGTTTCTTTAAAAAAAAAAAAAAATCCACACAATAAAATAAACTTCTCTTTACATTTGTTTACTCCCATTCATTTCCACACAAATTTTTACGCAAAATCAACTCACTCTCTCCTCTTTTTTATATAATTTATATACTTATAAAAAATGAGACGGTCCGAGAAGAAAGAAATTCCGTTGGCGACCACTTGGGTCAACGTCTAAGAAATAGAGACGCGACCATTGAAGTGGCTAAAATAGATTATAAACATAGGTACGGTCAAGACTTTACACATATTTCGGCTTGGCAAATATTGAGAGCAAATAGTTAAGCGTGGTAAATGTGATTTGAGTATTCATATTAGAAGTGGAGTAGTTTTTTTTTTCGTACTTTTTATTAACTAGTAAAAGTCCCCGCCGCTTCGCGGCGGTGGCGTTGCCTCCGCCATCACACAAACGCCGTCGGTTCGATAGCCGAAAACGCGAACAACTCACTGTGAAACTGCGTAACATCCAGACGAAAATACAACCGCCATAGGAGGGCGAAGGCGGCCACGCTTAAACGCCGCCACGCTACCAAGCGACAGCAAAGACAACGAAGACTAAAGAAACATGGACAGGCAAAGATGAAGCAAAAGATGTAGCAAGTGGTATAAATCAACCGGGGAAAACGAAGGTTTAATAATAAAGCTAATGGCATTTTCGAAAATAGCACTAAACTAAAGGGTTTTAATTATGATTTACAAATGACATTTACATAGATACCATGCAAATTCAAGGGTCTTTGCTGACATGTTGACTGTGAGTGTGTATGTGACTCACCAACTGTAACCTTAGCATTTACTGTTGCTAAGAAGGATGTGAAATGTTATATATATAATGTATGGAGTAGTTTTTTTCTCTTTGCTTTTTTTTTTTTTATTAATGTAAGTTTTTATTATTTTAATGAATTTTAGTATTTGTTTATTTACATTAAAATGTTTACTTTTATTTTTAAATTAAAAAAAGTGTTAAAGGTAGTTTGTATACCACACCCTCCAAATATTCTGTATTACGGTAGTTTGAGGTAGTAAGAGAAAAATCTGAGGCGCATGTTCGAATCTGAGGCGACCCGGTTTTTATCCGGCTGTTACTCCAGCGAGGTTAACTCGTGTGGAGGCAGTACGGTTTCCGGGCGAACGCCGCAGCCCCCACCGTACCAGCGTGGACCCGGTTCAGACAACATAGTCTGGAAGCGTAGGTGGTCAGTGCCTGCCTATTAGGCAGGTGTAATGATCTGTACAATACTAGTTAAGAAAGTAACGGTTCAAAAAAAAAAGTAAGAGAAAAATCTGACGTGACAGTCTATAACTAGATAGTGTCAGGGTAGTTCACTCATTTACACCCACCACCCTTATACTATGATAATTTTTTATGGGTCCCTCTAGTTTTGGCTTTGAAGTAAAACGGTTTACACGTTGCCTGATGGTCCATGTTTATGATATTTGATTATTTTCCCTTTTGGTCACATGATTCACGAGGACTATAAATAATGATAAATACGTAAGTAAGAAGCAACCAAGGATCCCAAATCTTGTGGGACTGGATATTATACATTCATATCTTCTATAATTTGAACTAGGTCCCCCTCGTTATATGTTACGATTCATTCAAAGGATTTGACACGTTAGGTTATAATCTCTTAACCAATTTAACAAATGAGTGAAAAATTCATTAAACTGAGAAATGTTACCCTGCCATATTGTAATGTGCTTTCAATATTTATAGGGTGGTGATATTTAAACCCTCCAGCTTCTATTTTTACCCCCCAGAAGCGCCTCGCTTAGGCCTAAGCGAGGCGCTTCTGGGGGTGTTTTATTTTGGTAGTTTTTTGGTGTTTTGAGTTGTTTTTTTTTTTTTTAATTTAATAATTATAAAAAGTTAAAAAAAAATTAAATGTCAATGACTTAAACTTGACATCATCTTCTTGTAATTACTTTTCAGTTGTTATCCGAGAGATAGCGGTCAACGATGAAGACAACCTGAAAGTGGATACCATGGATCAGAGAGATTCAAGCTAATTAAACTCATATCTCAAGCCGGTGCAAGTTATGTTGTAACGAAATCATTCTCACATGAATATCCTGCGTAAAGGACTAAAGCCACATATCTTGCCATTAATACCAACTGAATTTTACTTGCTTGCATGAAAAGTTCATTGTACGATGTCTTTTTCAGAGGACCTCGACTCTTGAGATGTTGCAGGTGTTTGAAAAGTTTGAACTGAAATTGAACTTTTCATGCAAGCACGTAAAATTCAGTTGTTTTACTAATTTCATAGTCTTGATACTTTTAAACAATCGGATCGGCGGTAAACAATAGAAAGTAATTACAAATATTGCAAGAGGGTCACTATTCATATATAAAGAACATTAATCGGTTTCATCTTTGTTTTATTGAGTTCAACTTTCCATGATCTACCTTTATCATCTCAGAGAGATATCTGTCAAACGATGGAAGGGAACCCGAAGCAATAAAAAGTAATTACAAAGAAGATGATCAAAGATGCTACAACATAACTTGCACCGGCTTGAGATATGAGTTTAGTTAGCTTGAATCTCTCTGATCCATGGTATCCGGTTGTTTTCAGGTTGTCTTCATCGTTGACCGCTATCTCTCGGATAACAACTGAAAAGTTGTCTCATTAATTCCAATTCCAATTCCAATTCCAATTCCACCGGTGCAATCAGAATCTGAAGAGAAGCTATCATCTCAGAGAGATATCTGTTAACGATGATGGCGCAACAGAGGTTAGCGGTAACTTTAAATTTTGAATGATCGTCGGTTTGCTCTCTATATCTCAAGCCGGTGCAAGTTATGAAATGACACATGCAGAATGTAATGTCATGCACAAATGTGATTTTGTATTAATGGCAAAGTGATTTGTAAGGGAAGAAGAAGAGAATGTTATATATGTTTACCTTCCCATAGATATGAGTTTAATTAGCTTAAATCTCTCTGATCCATGATATGAGAGCATAAGAGAAGAGATAATAACATATGAGCTTCAACATAACTTGCACCGGATGATTGCCAATGAGATTGATAACTGGACAGGTTAGCCAGGTGTTTGTCAAAAAGGTAGAGCACACCACTAGAGCAAAAAGTTGTGTGTATGAATAGTGACCCTCTGGCAAACCTGCCATTATTTAGCGTAAAAAGTTCATTGTACATATACCTCCTTATTTAAAAACAAATCACATCATTGTAGAGGTTACTAGGTTACTCATCCACAATGTTCTTACCTATGAGTTTAATTAGCTTGAATCTCTCTGATCCATGGTATCCACTTTCAGAATCTGAAGAGAAGCTATTATCTCAGAGAGATATCTGTCAAGTAATTACAAGAAGATGATCAAAGATGCTTCAACATAACTTGCACCGGCTTGAGATATGAGTTTAATTAGCTTGAATCTCTCTGATCCATGGTATCCACTTTCAGGCTGTCTTCATCGTTGACCGCTATCTCTCGGATAACAACTGAAAAGTTGTTTCATTAATCTATAAATAAATCCTTACAAAATATTTTTAACTTAAATCTTTGAGCATACCACACTTAGAGGGTCACTATTCATACATAAAGAGTATAATCGTGATGTGATGGATTTTTATATCTGCAACTTAGTTCCTTTTTACCTGGTTGCAAAGGAACTTCAGGTCAGCCAGACCTTTGTCAAAAGCAAGTGTGAAGATCAAGATCAAGAAGAACAGTACGGTCAACGATGAAGGTGTGTTGTATGTATAAAATTGTGAATAATTGTAGTGTGTTCGGTGCAGTCGACGAACATCATTCAAAATTTCAACTTCCCGTTCAGGTGCTTAAGTCCACCTTGAAGACTGGATACCATGGATCAAAGAGATTCAAGCTAATCAAACTCATAGGAATCTTGAACGAAATTATACAATTATTTGGAATGTTCCTAATCATTACAGTGAGATTGATAACTTCTCTATGGAAGCAACAAATTCAAAACAGAGGTAGGTTTGCCAGAGGGTCACTATTCATACATAAAAAGATCAAGAAGAACAGTACGGTCAACGATGAAGGTGTGTTGTATGTATAAAATTGTGAATAATTGTGAGAGTCGATATGAGAGCAATAATCCATCGAGAACTAGAGAAACAGAGAATAAGAGAAGAGATAATAACATATGAGCTACAACGACGTCGTATTTTGGAAGCTGAAGTTCGGAGAGAACTAAATATTCGGTTGTTGTTTTTCTTCTCTATACAGAGTGACGATAGGCGTTTTCGATTTCCAGATGAATCAACGACTTAAACTTGACATCATCAACCACGTATAGTCAAATATTTATTCTCCATATCCATACCTTGTTTCAAGTATCTTGTAAAATTCATTTCGTCTTCAAGACTACTATGAGTCAAGAAGAACAGTACGGTCAACGATGAAGGTGTGTTGTATGTATAAAATTGTGAATAATTGTGAGAGTCGATATGAGAGCAATAATCCATCGAGAACTAGAGAAACAGAGAATAAGAGAAGAGATAATAACATATGAGCTACAACGACGTCGTATTTTGGAAGCTGAAGTTCAGAGAGAACTAAATATTCGGTTGTTGTTTTTCTTCTCTATACAGAGTGACGATAGGTGTTTTCGATTTCCAAATGAATCAACGACTTAAACTTGAGTCACAAAGGAGACATGGTGTTTGACTTTTTTGTGTTTGACCCATCCGGATGTGAAAGACAATATCCATATTTACCTGATTATAAGAGAGGTCGAAGATATTGCTCAATAAACATTATTATTATTATTATTATTATTATTTTATTATATTTGTAATTTAGTTCCTTTGTTTTATTATTATAATAATTTATTATTATCAAGAATCGGAAATTAGTAAAACGATTTATGAAAGTATCAAGAATCGGAAATTAGTAAAACGATTTAATAAATCATTGCTCAGACGTTAGGGTTTGATAAACACAAAACTTATTATTTATAAAGCAACAAAAACACAAATCGTACCGTGAAATAAAGAGAGGCCCATTAGGAGTGCCGTGGAGGAAGATCGTCGGTTTGCTGTAGTCGATGATGGCGCAGAGGTTAGCGGTAACTTTAAATTTTGAATGATCGTCGGTTTGCTCTCAATATACCAACCAACAGTCGATCCGACTGTTCATTTCTCTCTATAACAAAGTAAAATTCAGTTGTTATCGGAGAGATATCGGTCAACGATGAAGGCAACCTGAAATGACATGAACATTTATAACCTTTCTGTACCTGTGGCCAAAAGAACCTGATAAAGGCTGTACACGAGTTATTTGGACTGTTGCTAAAATAGTTAAACAAAAGCTGAAATTATACAGTTATTTGGAATATTCTTGATCATTACAGTGAGATTGACTGTTATCGGAGAGATATCGGTCAACGATGAAGGCAACCTGATCATTACTTTTCATGCAAGCAAGGTGGACTTAAGCACCTGAACGGGAATGAAGGATGAAAGCATGACGTGAAACATGGCGTAGTCACATTCAGTCTTCAAGGTGGACTTAAGCATCTGAACGGGAAGTTGAAATTTTGAAATTTTAATATAATTATTATAAAAAATGTTCTTTTGACAAACGTCTGGCTAACCTGTCCAGTTATCAATCTCACTGTCCAACAACTGAATTTTACTTGCTTGCATGAAAAGTAATGATCTGAATTTTACTTGCTTGCATGAAAAGTAATGATCAGGAACATTCCAAATAACCGTCCAATTTCAGCTTTTGTTTAACTCATGATATATCCACCAAATCATTTCTTCAAGTTCATTTCACCAAAAAAGGCATAACTGTAATGATCAGAAACATTCCAAATAACTGTTCAATTTCAGCTTTTGTTTAACTATTGTAGCAACTTCCATAGAGAAGTTATCAATCTCACTGTCCAGTTATATCCACTTTCAACTAAATCTTTCTCTGATATACTCTATATCAACCGGCTTGAGATATGAGTTTAATTAGCTTGAATCTCTCTGATCCATGGTATCCATATCTTGTTTCAAGTATCTTGTAAAATTCATTTCGTCTTCAAGACTCCTAGGGAGTTACGTGCATTATCTAGTATTGAAACTTGCGATTAATAATATATTAATACATCAATGGACTACACTCACGGTATGTGCATCACGTATTTTCATTCTTTCCTTGATCTGCAATATTTGAAAATTATCATTTCTTGACATGCTTGGTAACACCTTGATCTACAATATTTGAAAATTATCATTTCTTGACATGCTTGGTAACACCTTGATCTGTAATATCTGAAAATTATCATTTCTTGAAAAGTAATTAAAAACACTTAAAAATGAATTAAAAACAATTGTTGCGAGTTAGGTTTACTCGGAGGACCACGTACAATGATTCATCAAAGCTGTACAAAGCTGGATGTTCGTACGGGAAAACCAAAACGAGCAATAAACGAAGCGAAACGGGGAGATATAATTTTCTTGGCTTGGAAACAACTTAAAAGAACTAAAAATGAATTAAAATTATTTTTTGGTGATTAACAGATAATTTTAAAGAATTAAAAGAAATTCAATTTTTTTTTTAAAAAAAGTCCAAACGCCTCGCTTTGGTCAAAGCGAGGCGTTTGCTTGCCTCGCTTTGGCCAAAGCTAGGCTGTTTGTGCCTAGCTTAGGCCTAAGCGAGGCAGTCAAACGCCTCGCTTTGACCAAAGCGAGGCGTGTGGACATTTTTTATAAAAAAATTGAATTTCTTTTAATTCTTTAAAATTATCTGTTAATCACCAAAAAATAATTTTAATTCATTTTTGGTTCTTTTAAGTTGTTTCCAAGCCAAGAAAATTATATCTCCCCGTTTCGCTTCGTTTATTGCTCGTTTTGGTTTTCCCGTACGAACATCCAGCTTTGTACAACAATGATGAATCAAAGGAACTAAGTTGCAAATACGATAATTATCAAAATAACAAAGATGAAACAGAATAAATTAATGTTCTTTATATACAAATAGTGACCCTCTTGCACCGGCTTGAGATATGAGTTTAATTAGCTTGAATCTCTCTGATCCATGGTATCCACTTTCAGATTGTCTTCATCGTTGACCGCTATCTCTCAGATAACAACTGAAAAGTTGTCTCATTAATTCCAATTCCAATTCCAATTCTACTGGTGCAATCAGAATCTGAAGAGAAGCTATCATCTCAGAGAGATAATTGTCATCGATGGAAGGGAACCCGAAACAATAGAAAGTAATTACAAGAAGATGATCAAGGATGCTACAGGTATTTGGACTGTTAATCACCAAAAAATAATTTTAATTCATTTTTGGTTCTTTTAAGTTGTTTCCAAGCCAAGAAAATTATATCTCCCCGTTTCGCTTCGTTTAATTAGCTTGAGATATGAGTTTAATTAGCTTGAATCTCTCTGATCCATGGTATCCACTTTCAGGTTGTCTTCATCGTTGTACATATACCTCCTTATCTAAAAGAAACCACATCATTGTACATATACCTCCTTAGCTGAAATTGGACGGTTATTTGGAATGTTCCTGATCATTACTTTTCATGCAAGCAAGTCAAGTCAAAAAAACATTTTTTTATATTGCTCTCATATCATCTCTCTCTATAACAATGAATGCGGTATGCGCGTTAAATTTCATTAAATGCGGCAACACAGGCAAGTCCTCGTCTGATAACAACTGAAAAGTTGTTTTACTAATTTCATAGTCTTGATACTTTTAACACTTATGCGTAGATCAAGGAGATTGATGAAGATATCATCAAGATGAGCAGGAATTGTTAACCTTCCCATTGATTTCAAGTATGTTGCCTTGATCGTTGACAGCTATCTTTCCGATAACAACTGACTTTTACTTTGTACGAAAATCGAGATCATCTCATTCCATGTTGCCTTTTCATGAAAGCAAGTCAAGTCAAAAAAACATTTTTTTATATTGCTCTCATATCATGGATCAGAGAGATTTAAGCTAATTAAACTCATATCTCAAGCCGGTGCAAGTTATGTTGTAGCAGTCAAGATTCCTATGCAAGCAAGTCAAAATTCACCGAACACACTACAATTATTCACTATTTTATACATACAACACAACCCCCGGAGTTTGACCGTACTGTTCTTCTTGATCTTGATCTTCACACTTACTTTTCATGCAAGTCATTATTATAAAAACATTTTTTATAATAATTATATTAAAAAAAACAAAAAACTAACTAAAAAGACCAAAAAAAAAAAAAAATTTGATCCTAAGCGCCTCGCTTAGGCCTAAGCGAGACGCTTAGGCCTAAAAATCAGCTTTTTCTGCCCCTCGTACTGACCTCCTCGAATTCAGCTTCCAAGCGCCTCGCTTAGGCCTAAGCGAGACGCTTGGGGGGGTGAAAATAGAAGGAGGGGGGTGGGAATAGACCGAGCCTATTTATAACAAGCAACCCATCCAATGGCTAACACCCAAAAAAGTACCAAATAAAATGTGTCCCAAGCCAAAGTATCATTAATCTTATTGGTACATGCTATTAGCATAATTAGTGGAGCAGATTTAGCATATGACTTAGGAATGTACTGCCACCAACCACCTTATGGTGGAGTGGTATGGAGGCTCAATAATAGAAGACCCATGGCTGAAAAGTCATGGGTTCGATTCTTGAGAGTGTCGGGTCTTACCAATTATTCCATTGTCGTGCTTTCGGGCGGGTGGATAGTCGGGTTTTCCCCGGAACTGGTGGACTTGGTGAAACCAGGATCTCCCTTATATGTCTGGCTATGCCGGGTGGAAGGGGTCGATTTGACTGAGTGGAGACTCCGAAGGAAGTTCTTGATGAATTTTGTTTGCCGTTCAAATAAAAAGGAATGTATTGACCACCATTATATCACCATTATGATAGGAGTAATGTTAGGCCTCCATCTCATCTCCTGTATAAATATTGATGTATTCGTCTCATTGTAATCATCCAAGATTGTATACCATAATCTCTATTATGGTATCAGAGCTCTAAAATAAGAAAAAACACAAAACCTCCACCAATTATCTTCTTCCGCTGCCATGGCGGACAAAGAAACCACACCTGTGGTTACGACCGAAAACAAACTTCACCCTGTCTACTCCGTAACAAACATACAAAACAAAGTTTGCCTCCTTGATGGTGAGAAAGTCACTTACTCCGCATGGGTGAAGCTTTTCAAACTGCACGCTAAATGATATGATGTTTTGAAGCATATCGACGGTACAGGCCCTCCGGAGGAAACCGAGGAGAGTTACGACTCTTGGACAAAAAAACGACTCCATTGTATTGCAATGGTTCTATGGAACTCTTTCAGATGATCTCCTAGTCCGTATATTGGAAAAGTAGGCCACGGCTCAACAAGCTTGGAATAGACTTCAGGCTATTTTTCAGAATAAAAAGAACTCACGGGCCTCGTCTCTTCTACATGACCTTACCAACACAAGTACACAATCCTATCCTCATGTTCTTTGTTGAATGATTATTTCCAGAAACTTAAAGACATCGCAAAACAATTAAAAGATGTTGATCAGCCCGTAACTGAGACTCAGCTGGTTTTGCAAATGGTTCAAGGACTACCCCCGGAATACAATACTACTGCCTCCTTCATCAATCAATCCAACACTTCATGGGACGATGCTCGAGATATGATTGAAAGGGAGCAACGAAGACAGGCTGCTCGTCAACAACGCTCTTCATTAGCTGCAACCCCGGAAAGCCTCCGACCGTCGATACACATCCGGTGGCTGGAGGAAGTCCTTCAATGTCACTACCACCGCCGAAGCCTCACCGGCTCGGTCATTTGAACCGTTCCAGCCACCATAGAATTTTAGAGGAGGAAGAAGAGGGGGTCGCGGCCACCATGGAGGTAGAGGCAGAGGAAGACCGTCCGATTACCCTCAATCGTGGAACCAGGGTGATAGTAATAAAATGATAATAAGGGCATAAATGAAATAATAAGAAGTTCAGGGACTGGTTATGACAAATAACTATAGTTCAAAAGTTAGTTAGAGTTAGTTAATAGCTGTTATGTGTATAAGTAATAATCAGTTGATCAATGAAAGGCTATGCTATGTTGACTGAATTTCCTCTTTCTATTTCTTTCTGTTCTCTGATTCATTTCCATAGCTATCAATTGGTATCAGAGCTGTTGATTCTCTCGACCTCCGATCACCACCGTCTACCGTCGTTAACTACCATAACTATCATCAAGAATCATTCATTTTTTCTTTCAAAAACTCATGTTCTTTTCAAATGCTCTGTTTTTCTTGAAAACCCAAGTCTGATCAATCGTGATCATACCATTCCGATTGATTGATCAGTTCATGATCAATCAACTCTGTGGATCAATCAATTTGTGATTTGTCCACTCTTATTCAGTTCTTTTCAATCGAGATAATATTCCGTATCTGTTTAACAATCAACTTGACAACTACTTGTAACCTGAATCTTGAACAGGAGATTCAAGAACACAACAACACTTTGAATCGATTAGAGGCGACTGCTGGCTAGAATTTGACTGAAATTGAGGGATTGAAATTGTTTGCTTTGAAGAATGTTGAAAACATACAAAAGAATGCAGAGAATTTGACTGCAATCACGGATCAGTTAGAGACTCAGATGAATGAAATCTTAAGAACAATTCAGAATCAATCGTAGAGTAATAATAATATGCATAATGATAATATGAATAATGTGGTTCATAACAACACAACTATTGGAATGAATCATACGACACACAATACTAATAATGATAACAATAATAGTAATAATGATAATAATAATAATAATAATAATAATAATAATAATAATAATAATAATAATAATAATAATATGGTTCATAACAGCCATGCAACTGCTGGAATGAATCATAATTAACACAATAACGGATTAACCAAGATTGAGTTTCCCAAGTTTGATGGGGATAATGTGGAGGGTTGGCTTTGAAAAGTAGAACATTTCTTTGCAATTGACCAAACACTTGAGTCTTTGAAAGTGAGGCATGCAATTATGCACATGTATGATATAGACTTGTTATGGCATCAATCATTTGTGCAGTCAAAGAGAGGAAACATTGATGGAAAGATTTGGGGAGAATATAAGAATGCTGTAACTACCAGATTTGGTTTGTTGTTAAATTAAGATGCCAGGGGAACTTTGGCAGCCATTAGAAAAACCGAAACACTTGAAAAGCTTAATCAAGAGTTTGATATGGCCTTGACCAGAGTGACAATATGTGATGAATATGCTATGAGCTTGTATTTGAGGGCTTTGAAACTAGAAATTGGTTATCAAGTAAGACTCTTGAGACCCAAGAATTTACCTGAAGCATATTTGCTTGCAATAATGCAAGATGACGCCTTAACAACCATACAACCTGTTTCAAACCAGAAGCACGAAAAAAAACACTTATTCTACTTATAATAATAATAATAATAATAATAATAATAATAATAATAACAATAACAACAACATAATAATAATAATAATAAGCCATTTACAATGGCCAACACTAATAAAGTTTCTTTGCTTTCCATTCCAAAACCTGTCAATTTAAGAAGGTGGACTTTGACCTATAAAGACATAGAAGAAAAGAAAGCAAATGGTGAATGTTTTGGTTGTACAGAAAAATAAATATTCTCAACGCCATGTTTGTAAAAACAAAGAGTTGTTTTCCATTGAGTTGCTAGAGATTGATGAAGAGGAAGAAATTCTAGTTTTGGATGAATTTATGAATCAAGATATTCAAGAACCTAATATTTCCCTAAATGCAATGATGGGAGTACCATCAGATTTGACTTTGAGAGTGCAAGGTTCCATTGGAACTAAAACTTTGCACATTTTGACAGATTCTGGGTCAACTCATAATTTCTTGAATGAAAAGTTGGCTAAGAAGATGAATTGTCCTATCAAGAACATTGCAGAAGTAAAGGTCACTATGGCAGATGGTAATAAGATGGCCTGCACTCAGATGTGTCCTAATTTTCAATGCAAAATGCATGGTAACTAGTTTAAAGATGATGTAATTCTGATTCCTTTATCTAATTGTGATATGGTATTGGGTGTGAAATGGCTACAAACACTCAATGATATAGTTTGGAATTTTAAGGCCTGGATAATGAAATTTAAGGTTGATGGACAATAGGTAGAGTTAAAAGGAATAGAAAATAATGAAGTGTACATTTGTTCAGTTGAGAAAATGGATGATATATTGAAAAGTGGTGATCCATTAGTGAATGCTCAACTATTCAATTTGAGTTCCAATGGGGGTGAAACTTTTCAGCATGATCCAGTTGTGCCTGTTAAGGATAGAAATGAGGTATTAGAACACTTGTTGGAAAAGTTTGATGATGTCTTTGCTATACCAAAAACTTTACCTCCTAAGAGGAACTGTGACCATCAAATAATATTGAAAGATGAGAATGTGACTATAAATCAAAAGGCATGTAGGTATCCTGCAACCGAAAAAGATGTTTTGGAAAAATTAACCAAGGAATTAGTAGATTTAGGGGTGGTTAGAAATAGTCAGAGTGCTTTTGCTTCACCTGTGGTTTTGGTTAAAAAGAAAGATGGGTCATGGAGGTTCTGTGTGGATTATAGACAATTGAATGAAGCAACTGTAAAAATTAGGTTTCCCATACCCTTGATAGAAGAGTTACTAGATGAATTCAGTGGAGCCACTGTGTTTTCCAAATTGTACTTAAGGGTAGGGTATCACCAGGTGAGAATGGCTAAGAAAGATATCCATAAGACAACATTTAAAACTCATCAAGGCCTGTTTGAGTTCTTAGTTATGCCTTTTGGCTTAACTAATGCTCCAGCCACTTTTCAGGCCCTTATGAATGACACTGTTCAGTCATTAATAAGGAAAACCACTTTGGTATTCTTTGATGACATATTAGTGTACAGTCCTACTATGTCTCAGCATGTCAAAGACTTAGAAAAAGTGTTGTTGCTGCTAAGAAAGAATTCTTTGTATGCAAAAAAATTAAAATGTTCTTTTGGTGGAAACATTGTAGAGTATTTGGGTCATGTTATATCTGCAAAAGGGAGTTCAAACTGATCCAAGAAAGATAGCAGCCATTGAACAATGGCGTGAACCTAAAACTCTCAAACAGTTGGGGGGGTTTTTTGGGTTTATCTGGCTACTACAGAAGGTTTATAAAAGCTTATGGTGAGATAGCCAAGCCACTATCAGATCTGTTGAAAAAAGATGCCTTTGAATGGAATGGATTTGCTTAAGAGGCCTTTGAAAAGATGAAGAAATCATTGGTTAGTGCTTCTGTGTTGGCTTTGCTTAACATTGAAAAATTGTTTGCTTTGGAGACTGATGCATCATCCACATGCCTAGGAGCTGTATTTATGCAAGAAGGTCATCCATTGGCCTTCATCGGTAAGGCATTGTCCCCTAGGCAACAGTCTATGTTAGTATTTGAGAAAGAGTTGCTAGATGTTTTGTTAGCTGTGAAGCAGTGGCATCATTAGCTCATTGTCAAGAAGTTTATAATAAAAACTGACCATAAGAGTTTAAGTATCTTTTGACACAAAAGATCACCACTCCTTTGCAACAAACATGGTTAGCAAAATTGATGGGTTATGACTATGAGATAATATACAAGAAAGGGGTGGATAATACAGTGGCAGAGGCTTTCTAGAGCGAATGGTCTGGCATTGTTTGAGTTAGGAGTAATAGTACTTTAGATCTTATTGTGCTGCAAAGGATCAAAGACTCATGGGGGTAATTTGGTAAATTGCAGTCTGTCATACAACAGCTGCAACAAGGAGTATTGATTAACATTGTCAGCTGGGATGGAAATGTGTTAAATAAGGAAAAGAGAATCTAGGTAGGGAATGATTATTCATTAAAACAGGATATTCTGAAAATAGTGCACTCTTCTCCATTGGGGGGGGGGGGGGAGGGGATTCTAGTCATGTTCCAACTTTAAAGAAATTGCAATCTTTTTTATTGGAAGGGGAGTTCAAAAGATGTATTTGCATTTGTGAAGAATTGTCATGAGTGTCAACAAGAAAAAGACTAACCTGTTGCAAATCCTGGTCTAATGCAGCCTTTATCCATCCCTACACATGTATTCACAGACATTTCCATGGATTTCATATCAGGATTGCCCAAGTCACAAGGAAAGATACTATTTTGGTGATTGTGGATAGACTGACAAAGTAGGCACATTTCATTGCCCTCTCTCACCCATATTCAGCTCCTCAGGTAGCCCAACTCTTTCTTGATAACATATACAAGCTACATGGTTGTACATTGAACATTGTGGCCGATAGAGACCCCTTATCATGAGCCAATTTTGGAAAGTTTAATGAAGATGCAAGGGGTACAATTTTCATTCTCAACTACTTATCACCCTCAAAGTGATGGGCAGACTGAGGTTGTAAATAGGTGTTTGGAGGCCTATTTAAGATGTATGTGTATGCACTGTCCTGGATAGTGGATGAAATGGTTAAGCCTTGCAGAATGGTGGTACAATACCACTTATCACTCAGCTATCAAGATGACACGTTTTGAAGGCTTGTATGGATTCCCACCCAATATCCATTTACCTTACATTCCAAATGATACCAATGTGGCTGCTATTCAGCAATTGTATAGTAACAGAGAACTGATGATTGTGAAACTGAAAGAATCTTTGAACCAAAACAGAAATAGAATGAAGAAATATGCAGATAAGAAGAGGAAAGAAAGATCTTTTGAAGTGGGAAATTGGGTTTATTTGAAGTTGAAACCTTTTGTGCAGACCACAATGAGAAGAAACAAGCATTCTAAGTTGGGGCCTAAGTATGTTGGTCCTATTTTGATTCTGGCCAAAGTGGGAAAAGTTGCCTATAAACTGGACTTGCCCGATGAAGCCCAAATTCACAATGTTTTTTCATGTTTCTATGTTGAAAAGAGCCAATGGTCACCATGTTCCTATTCTGCCTTTACCTGTTGGAAGTCGTTTTATGTTGCAACCATGAGCTATTGTGGATCATAGGCTAGTTAGAAGGGGTGTCAGACAAGTTCAACAAGTATTGGTTCATCGGAAGGATTTGCCAATTTTTGAAGCTTCTTTGGAATTTGCAGTTGATTTTGCCTTATGTTTTCCTGATTTTTTTATTCTTGAGGATAAAAATCATTTCAGTAGGGGAGTTATGATAGAAATAAATGATAATAAAGGCAGAAATGTAATAATAAGAAGTCTAGGGACTAGTTATGACAAATACCTATAGTTCAAAAGTTAGATAGAGTTAGTTAATAGCCGTTATGTGTATAAGTAATAAAGTGGGAATGCCCGCACGTTGCAGCGGGTGTCTCAACTAATATCAGATTCAATTATGATATCTATAACGAAACACCACCCATTTCGGGTTTCAAACAAATTTGTTATAAATGTGATTATATGTCATTCGTAGCGTCTTTCTAAATGTGTCTGTATAGATAGATATATGTAGGGGTTGACGATATCCGTGTGATGGGCTACCCGTTACTCATTGCAATTTCTTCTCTAGGAGATCTATGTCATCCTCTTTATATACTTTATATTTACATACGTATTTGTTGTTGATATTTTTGATGCGCGTGTACTGATTTGAGCTTTAAACTTCTTTAATACTATATTTTTTTTTCCAATTTCCTCTCCAAAAGATCAAATATACGTCTATTTTAAGGATTCATGTTTACATGTCGTACAAACTATTTGAACCCTTAGAGACCGCCTTGGTTACTCCTTGTTTTTTGGAGATAAAAATAGATGGCTGAAAACTACAGTTATATACCCCAGCATCATAGAATACTCCTCTTTCCGTCATCTTTTCCAAGATTATTATTGCAGTTTCAGTCTAGCCTAAAACGACAATCCCGTGAATGAGAGAATTATAGGTCAGGTTTTTCTCCATCATTGAACATCTTAACAAACAAAACAAAGGCCATGTTAGTATCATTTTTTCTTCAATATGTGTTTAATAGTGGCGTATAAGGTAACTTATTAGGCCTTAATCCTCTGCATATTTTTTAAAATTTCAACTGCTTTTGTCTTGTAACCGTGACGACATTGAGCATCAATCATGGTGTTATAAACTTGAATATTTAACACCAAACCCATTGACGTCGTTTACTTCATAAGTCTATCTACAATACCAAAAGTTATTTCCAAAATTGCTTTCATAGTTTTTTTTATCAATTAAAGATTAAAATACGTGTGTGTAGACCACACTTATAATCTAGAAAAAAATCATTTATCCTATGCAGAAGGTCTTACAATTTTTCTCTACCAACTTATTATTAATTTTAACAAAAGGTTAACATGATGAAATAAAGCAAAAGTGTTGATGATATATTAACATGATGAAATTCTATTCAATTTAATGGAGGGTCTCATTATTCATTTTAGACATTCAATTACAATGGGGGGTTTCACTAATAACTTATGGTGATGAAGAGAGAAGCAAGGCAAGTTGGGATTGTATAATAGGTATTAAAGGTGGTACACAAGGGTAAATTTGGAAGAAATGAGGTAAAGACTTGAGGATTACACTTGAGACTCTTGGGATGCCATCTTAAATTTGTCAATTTGGACACATTTAGCCATCATTCCTCCTTTATAATGACTAGTGTGGTGCCCGCGCGATGCGGCGGGAAACACAACACTTATTTTAATGATTTTAAGGGTATGCACATCGTGGTTCAACTCGGTTATGAGCCATAACCAAAGTTTTTGCTTTGATCTAATTTTGAGCGACCTGTTGATTGCTATTAACAATAGCCCTATTAACCAAGGAAAAAAAAAACTAAACATGCAAAAGGGCCATGGTTACATTTAAACAAAGCCTAAGGAACTTTGTTATGAATAAATAAACATATTGATTATGTTTATTTACATTATGTCATTATAAACCAAAATTTAAAATATCAAAAGAGTACCTGGCTTTCTTATCCCAAAACACAGTCAAAAGGGAAGACTTTTGAGTTTTGTTTTCAGTTCAATGAAAACAGTAAACATCTTTATAGGTTCCAGTGTTAAACCTAGAAACACCTGAAAAAGATCCTAATTGAAATCCTGCACTTTCAGCACTTCTTCTAACTTGTGTTCATCAGTGAAGATAAGTTATATCAAGATACTGAAAGAGCACCCAAGTAGGTGCCCCGTTTGTTGCGGTAGTGTGGGAGCCAAAATGACACCTAACTGTACAACTTACAAAAGACATTAGTACATTGTTAGTGTTGAATAAGCCTATAGGCTTCTATGATACCACTTAAAGAAGTGTCATTAGTTATTGAGTAATGAGTTCTCTGTTTGTGAATCACTTGTTCACCAAAAAATGTTTTGTTTGGCAATGGCTCAACCATTGAATCCATGTCAGCAATACTTGACCCGTTTGCAATATAACTGCCCATCCCCACATCCAAATCCCAACCACATTTGTTTTTTTTTTGTTGATTCTAGTTCTCTAGTAAGATTCAAGATAACTCTAATTCAATAACAATAAGTCTAAAGTAGTAGTAATAACTCAAAATCAGTAACATGTCAATTCTAATTTTAAAACTAAAAGTTAGTCTAAAGGCAAGAATGCAACCTCCACTGAATTAGTAAAAATTACCTGAAAAGGTATTACTAAATTAGTTGAACTTTTGTGATTGGCTAAGTCAACAAACACACCAAACCAAAACTCTAAAATCATGGATAAAAAAGAAGGGAACCAGTTTGTAGCCATTAATTCACAAGCTCAACAACTTCTTTGGTATTGAAGCATATATAAGAGACCAAGCATTTTCACCTACTGTGTATGAAGCATACAGAAAAGTTTATTATATATATTGATTATATTCTAACTAATCATTTATATTACATCAGGAAAGTTAATCATATATCCCACATGCTTATTAGTTCCCGCAAGATATAGAATAACAAATATTGGTTAACAAATATGCTTTACCTCTCGTGGCCGATACTACTCATTTCGTAGTCTCTTCGATGCTTTACAATCTGACAAGTGAAAGCGAGGATATCACTTTTCAGTAAAGTATTAGAAACGTTATAATATAGAATAATATAGACATATAGTAAATTGATACATATAATACAACTTACGAAGTATAGAATTTGTTATGCAAGTTAAAGAAGAGTAGTAATTGTTGGGTTTACTCGGGTGTGTCACGGGTCAAGAGTTTGAATATGCATGGAATAAGGACATTTAAGTGGTCACGTATGGATAATGTATGGCTGGAACTTGATTAAGTGTTTAGTCACATGCATTTGAATAAAGAAAGAGTCAATATTTGACCGAGATTTCTTGTGAACGTTGGTTTGGTGGTAGTACACATTAGGTGTAGAATAGGTCACCATTTGTCCTATTATTTAGGTAGAATAAGTTTTTATTTTATTTTATTATTTCCTAGTTGACTATGTATAAGTCTATATATAGACCTTTTGTTTAATGAATGATGTAACCCTTTTCATTTCAAGTGTTATATTTCTGCACATCATATTGTTCCTTTCGTGAGTGTAGTGAGTAGTGTGTGGGTTGGGGCCTGAAACCAACATTTGGTATCAGAGCCTAGGGCTCGTACCGGGAAGCCTCCGCCGCCGGCGGGTGTGTCGGTTGGTGGAGGGCAGGCGTGAAAGTTAGAAGGGTTTGGGACAGCAGGGGCTGTTTTGGGTTGTTTTGCCACAGTTGACGGGGTGTTGTTCGGGTCAGGCGTTTCTGGGTTAAGCGACGGAGAGTACCGTTGTTTGTGGACGAGGTGACCGGGATGAACAAAGGTGTCCGTTCGTGGTTTCTCGGGGCTGTTTCACAGCATAATACAAAGGCAAAGTGGTTGTTCGTGTCAATCTATATCACGGGGTTGAGATGACGGGTGAAGACCGGTGTCTCGTGGCTGTGATTTAGATGTTAAAATCCGGCAGGATGTTGTGGGTTTCACCAGAAGGAGAGGTTAACCAGGTTGCAGGAAAAACGAGCAGAAGAAATCAAGTGGGTGGCTGATTTGGTTCGTTTAGCAGGTGATGGAAAACGGTAGAAGCGGGTGGCTTTGTTTTCTTGATCGGTAGAAGACCGCTCTCACGGAAGTGTTGTGCGCAAAACGGGTTCCGTGTGGTGACAAACAATAGTCGGTAGTAGTGGTGGTGTTATACGGCTTTGGACGGGGCCAAGGTAGAGGCCGGTGTTAGAATAAATATAAATTATGTTTATTATATTTATTTGTGGCCATCATTATCATTTATATTATATCGATCAATTACTATAATATCCCTAAGTTTATAATTGGTGATTCTTTGATGGACGGAATTACCCTTACTAAACCTAATTAGGGTGTCCCCTGTGTGTATAAATATAGAGATAACTAGAGGTATTAGGTTGGACTCTAATAACACCATAACCTAATGTAGCCGCCACCTACCTCTCTCTCACATGATCACTTTGTGATCATTAGCCATCATTAGTGTACACACTAAAGGGAACCAGATCAAGATGATGGTGTCTTCCATTACTGAGGTTCCTGAACGGTTAAGCAAATCAGGTACACTTGAATAAATCTTATGTTTATTCCTTATGTTCTTATTAATATAATCAACATGTGGTATCAGAGCAATGTTGATTATATAGTTTCAATCATGTTAAAATCCCTTTTTTATGATTCTATTCCTTCATAATATTAAAAAATCGTTTCGCAACTGCAAGTAATATCAGATTAACTGCGGCGAATAATAATAAATGTGGAGGAATCTTAATGATTCACTATTGTTTAATATTGAAAATAATTGAAAAAAAAAAACACCGTGGTGTATATGAATGAGTTATAACCTTTTTTTTTATAATCATTATTTAAATCGAAGAAAAGGAATTCTTTGTGATTTGAATTTCTTGTTTAACTTATAAGGTAAAGTTGTCATTCATATTATTAATTTTTACTAGAAATTTGAATTGATCGTACCAAATAATAAATCAATTCACTGATGATTTCATAATAAAGGGTATTTTGATGGTGAAATTTTATTAATGATTTTATGTTCTATTATTGAATTCGCTCCATAAATTCAATCGGAGATAACTACGGATTCATGAGATAAAGATCATATTGTTTATGTTAATTTTTTCGGTTGATGTTCTTCAAGAACATCATAAGAAACCGAAAATTATTATGTTTTGGTTCAAGATTGGATTAAATCTTGTTTCCGATATTTTAGGAAACTTAACCTTCAAGAATTTTGAAATCATGTTGATAAACTCAAAGATTTCAAAATATTATGAAATCTTTGGAGATAATTATTCCTATCTAAAATTGGAAAAATATATAACTAAATCCCTAAAATTTTTGAACCACTAACTTTATCAGTTTTTTGTTTTCGATAATAATAACTGTTTTTCGGTTTTAAGAATTAATAAATTGAGTTCTCGGATTATCAATTAGTTCCCGAATTCAGGTTATCGTTTTTTTTAAGTTCTCGGTTTAAAGCTTTCGACTAGGTTCACGGACAGGAGTTCTCGGTCAAGGTCTTCATCTTCGAAAACCATAATGTCTTTCGAGAACCCATAATGTTTCCAAGAACCCATATTATTTATCGAGAACTATCATGTATTCGAAAACTAATATTCTTCGAGAACTATTAAAAATCCGAGAACTGTTAAAGTTATCCAAAAACATAAGTTATTCGAGTACTCATAATATATTCGAGAACTCATCAGTATATCGAGAACTAATTCTGATATTCGAGAACTCATCATGACATTCGAGAACTCATTATGATATCTGAGAACTCATTAAGTCTTCGAGTACTCATGATTTATTCGAGATCTCATAAGTTTTCCGGGAACTCATTATTTTTCCGAGAACCCCTTATGCTATTAAAAAAACTCATATAATTTTTTTTTGAGAACTCAATTCTTTGAGAACCCATTATTTCGAGAACTCATAAGCTAATTCGAGAACTCTTATTTTTCGGGAACTCATAAGATTACTGAAAACCCATTATTTTTTCGGGATCTCTAATTAAATTTACAGTTTTGATAAAACCTAAGGTATCAAGTTTATTCAGAACAGTATAAAACCTTGCTTAACTTGCAATAACATTTTGAGGTGTCACTTCTGCCCAAAGGTGATGTGTCACATTAGTTCGTTATAAAGATCTCGTTAAGCATTGTAGCTCGTTCACATAAGTGCCATAAGGTTTCACTTCTGCCCAAAGGTGATGTGTAACAGATTATGTTGGTGAACTGAGCGTATTGCATTAGGACTTTGAATGTCTCACTTCTGCCCAAAGGTGATGGGTTACATTCACTGTCAGCAATTCAATACTTAAATAAATAGCGTATAGCCAAAGCTAGAGCATGTTATTTAAGTAGCTTATGTTGGTGTTATGATATTATCACGTCTTCATTACAAAATTGATCCTCACAATTAATGATCCTTCATTAATATAATGATCATAATCTAAGTCTCTCTTACATCAATACCCATAACTCGAAACTAATCTCACATTCTTCTATAAATTACTATCTCAACTAAGTAATCCACTCTAATTATCAAAACTAAGAAGAGTTATCTTAAACTTTGTTCTTATTAAGTCTTAAATTACCTCTTAAGACATGACATTCCTACGCTCTATCTGATAAAGTATTACAGAATAACACATGAGCATAATACGTGGAATAAAAATGTCTTTTATGGTAATTAAGAACTCCTTTTACTGATTCCTATCAGGTGAGCTATTAATGATTCTGAAATTCCTAAGACTAATGTATTATCTATGGAATGAAAGAATATAACGAATTCCTAAGAAGCATGAAATAAATAAGTCTAACTCTATGGTTAAATGGGATCTGTGAATACATCTTAATATTGAATAACATGACCCATAAAGCTAAGGGTTACACATGAAAATCAATAAATTTCTAGTGCATAATAACTTTTCCATAAGTACGATTAGATGCATCATGAATCAACTATAACACTCAGAAATATCAAAGTAAAATGAGTGTGTTGATAGCAAATTACGTACATGAAAAGGAACGCATTAAACTAGAAAAGTTGATGTTATTCACCTTACTACCATTAAACCTAAAAGAGGAAGAATAATTACCACAGAGAGGATAATTATAAGGCAGGAAACAAAATACAAGTACTACTTTCAGCTATAAGTTTCTCTAAAGGGAAAGTCTTACTAATCAAAACTGTGCCATTAAGAATAGGCATAAGCAATGAGATTACCCATAAGTAGAGAGAACAGCTGGCTAAGATATGTAGTTCCTAATTAAGGATATTTAACTCCACAAATGCTAATGAATTCCAATTAACACATGATGGTTGAGTATAGTTTTATACGTTTCCTTACCAGAATTCAACAAATACTTAAGATGAGAATTAGTGGCAAAATTAAGGGTCTATTAACCATTAATAACTGATCTTAATGTTGAAGCTTTATGATACCTTACGATATTCTTGAGATTACTCAGAATTTAGTATCAATACTAAAAGCTACAATTTTTGATAGTTACAAGGTTTTAATGACCAAACCAAAGCCACTATTAAGTTAAACTCTTATATTGTTTGTTGTCATTATCTGAATAGAAACCTTATGAAATAAAACTAGATGATCCAATAACGTTTTCACAACTTTGTTATCATGAAAGTGTGAATTTAACAAAGGAAAATGAGACCCATGCAATTCATCCACTAAGACCAAAATTTCATGAGAAATCATGACCAGGTCACTAAAGGATGCTTAGCTATCAAATCTCATTCTCAGTGACTTTAAAGCATGTGTTAAACGCCCTAAACATTAATTGGCGAAAGGAATAAACGGGTTTCCATCATAAGTCATAACTAATTGACATTAGTGGAGCTTAGATAAATATCTAATTGTATCTATTCCGTTTCCTACAGACAAAAAGTATTAAAGAAATTAATTCATATATACTTAATAAGATTCCCTCTAAGTATGTCCTAAAAATTTCTTATGAAATTTGGACGATAAGGGAAATCAAATATAAAATATATGAAATATTCTTGTTCACACGCATCGTTAAAACTTATTATGTGGAGATACTAAGAGACCTAAAAGATTAGTGGGAGCATTAGATGTCCTACTTATGACTTGCAAAAGTTACAGAGGTAGGGGGAACAGAAATTTGATCTATCCTCAAATTACACCTCTTGCACTGGACAACGCTCTATCACAACTTGTCTCCTTAGCATTTAACGTACTCCTAACAAAGTTTTGTGGATGCCTAAATATGGACGAACTTAGATTTCTTACTAAAGTAATCCTCATCAAGAGAAACGACAATAAACATCATTAGGTTGTTTTCTCTATTAAAATCTATGGATCTTCCAAATGTTAGATCTTAAGCATGCTGAATTCATTAAGATCTCTAAGGTAAGTGGGAGCAGTAAAAGTACTTATTATGACTTTTCGGAAGTACAAGATGCGGGGGAGAGACTCGTTAAAATTCGAGACTCATTAAGTTTAACTCTGAATTAACTTCGATTATTCCTCTTGTACACCTTACTGCACCAACTCTTACACACTTAAAAACTAATGTTGCTCCTTATATACTTGAAAATATAAACACCTAACTAAAGTTAAGTTTGTATCATAATAAACCCAATGTTCAACTCAGGAGGTCATCTGGGTCTAAAAGCCCATTAAATTTGATGATTATGTAACCTTCCTGACTAACACAACAAAAATGGATGTTTGGAAAGTTTACTAATCCTACCTCTTCTAATTAAATCATAAGTATCAATCAATCTTCTAAATGGAATAAAGCTACTATCAGCATAACTCATTCCATAATTTAGAATAATGTTTGGGATTTGGTTGAATAACCTAAAGGTATTCATAATTAAACCAGATCCGAATGGGAACGTTGTAAGATAAGATTGATTGTAAAAGATTATACTCAAGGAGGGATTAGATTATCAAAGAATCTTCTTATCTGTATTACAAAAGATTTCTTTGAGGATCATTACCGTCCTAGTAGCTCATAATGACTAAGAGCCACATTAGATGGACATTAAGACAACTTTCAATAACAATGACCTACATGTTTGTTAAGCAACCTGAAAGTTCTAAACTGAAGGTTAAGAACACTTAGTTTGTAAGTCAATAATATCCATGTATGGGTTGATGCAAGCATAAAATGTGTTTGAATCATAATGAAATTCTCTTCATCAAGAACTAAGTGGATTAAAGAACCTACCTCAAGATGAGTAGGAGCAACTAATGAAAACTTGTCCTTACATAGATGACGTTTCTCTTGACAAGTATATGTTACCTAAGTCAAAGCATTTTTCATGGATGATTTTGACATGATGAATATCGGGGATTCTTCTTACGTAATAGGAATCAAAATATACCGAGATAGACCCAACGGGATATTAGTTTCATCCCATAAGTTTTACTCTAAGCGGGTCCTTAAGTATGTAACATACAACATTGCTCTCTTTTAGAGGATAATGGGATAATTTGAGATTATCACCTTATGCTTCATTAATTAGAAGACTGGTGTAAATTTAAGTCTATGCTTGTTTATGACATTGTTCGTATTGCTTGATACTAGACTTGTCTAGATTGATGAAAAGCATCTAATGGAACATTACAATATCTTTAAGAAACAAGAGACTATAATCTAAAGAAGAAGTGAGAACCTAAAGTGATTGACTACTCTTACTCTAATTTTGTTATATTCAAAAGAAATAAAGTGTCAATTTCGGGGTATATCATAACGTCAGCAGACATAACTATCTCATGGATGAGTCATAAAGAACTGTTAACAACAACCTAAGTTATCACGACATAATGTGTTGCTGATCACAACAGAATGGTCATTAAATGTTGGTAAATTTATCAGTTGACTCATAACTTATTAACTCCATATAAATACTAAGTTGAAGACTTACTGTGATAAAGTCAGCTGCCCTAATTTCTCGAGCAGTAACAGTTTGAGAGGAGCTGCACTAGAGTTCGATATGAAATTATTGTTCGCTTATGTTAAGAGCAAATAGAGGAAATCAGGATTTTGTATCGAATGCATTCATGATATGCTTTTGGATCCAATAACTAAAGGTCTATCACCCATAAAGTCTCACTAAGGGCCAACTAAGAGAAAAGGGTTTTATTAATGACCATGTACAACTGCATATCGTACTATGAATGAATTATGACTAATGACTAATGATTAATTTTCCTCATTATGATTTGTTTGTCTATTAGTATGCTAAGCTAGCATAATGGCATAAAGACAATAATATAACAAATCAACTAAGGGCATAACGTTAATTGATCCTAATGTTAAGTTTTAAATTTGGGTGTAGTATGATTAATGGGGGTCCTAAGTCGAATAAAGACTTAATGGCTGTATTTCTCTGCTACATTTTGGGTTTATAACTAAAATGAGTATTGATCTGCAGACTAATGTAATACTCATAATAAATGATTACTCGGCCAAGTGGGAGAATGTTAGAATAAATATAAATTATGTTTATTATATTTATTTGTGGCCATCATTATCATTTATATTATATCGATCAATTACTATAATATCCCTAAGTTTATAATTGGTGATTCTTTGATGGACGGAATTACCCTTACTAAACCTAATTAGGGTGTCCCCTGTGTGTATAAATAGAGAGATAACTAGAGGTATTAGGTTGGACTCTAATAACACCATAACCTAATGTAGCCGCCACCTACCTCTCTCTCACATGATCACTTTGTGATCATTAGCCATCATTAGTGTACACACTAAAGGGAACCCGATCAAGATGATGGTGTCTTCCATTACTGAGGTTCCTGAACGGTTAAGCAAATCACGTACACTTGAATAAATCTTATGTTTATTCCTTATGTTCTTATTAATATAATCAACAGCCGGGTGTCCAGAATAAGTCGAGTTAAGGGAGGACTTTGGACGAGACCAAGGTGATGGTCGGGTGTCCGGGATAAGTCAAGATGGTTCGAAAAGTGATTCGGTTCTGTAGTGAAGACGGTACGAACAAACACCGATTAAGGGGGTGATTGTTGGGTTTACTCGGGTGTGTCGCGGGTCAAGAGTTTGAATATGCATGGAATAAGAACATTTAAGTGGTCACGTATGGATAATGTATGGCTGGAACTTGATTAAGTGTTTAGTCACATGCATTTGAATAAAGAAAGAGTCAATATTTGACCGAGATTTCTTGTGAACCTTGGTTTGGTGGTAGTACACATTAGGTGTAGAATAGGTCACCATTTGTCCTATTATTTAGGTAGAATAAGTTTTTATTTTATTTTATTATTTCCTAGTTGACTATGTATAAGTCTATATATAGACCTTTGGTTTAATGAATGATGCAATTCATTTCAAGTGTTATCTTTCTGCACATCATATTGTTCCTTTCGTGAGTGTAGTGAGTAGTGTGTGGGTTGGGGCCTGAAACCAACAGTAATAGAATTGATTTACCTTATGCCAACTACAACTTTGAAGTCATCTTCCAGTGAAGGTTGTATATGCTTGCGGAAATTACAATGGTTGTTTGTTGATAGATGAGCCTGCAAATATTATAAAAAAAATATTATAAAAAAATTATACCCAAAAAATTGTCATCATTCTCTATTATATGACGTTCTCTTTTAAGAGCTCTGTCCAGCCTTTTAATATAGTAGTAAATATGAGTACTCACGGATATAAATCCATGACGCAAGGCGAAGTAGTCGGCTTTAGCCACCGAGTGAAAGAATTGTCTAAAAAAACATTTTTGTTTCAATACATTTCAAGCACTTATTATAACAATGAGATATAAAATTTCTTGTAAAAGTAGTATAATTTTGTTGAACTTACAATCCACAATACAATCGTCGTGTGACTGAATCACTCATATGCCTTCTCCCAAATGTAGTTTGTCTTGTAAATCTAAATCGGCTAGGATGTTATTCCAAAATAAGTAAACATGTTAATATTTGTTTTATAACAAGTTGGTTTTGTATATATGTAGAATTTTAGAAGTCATGTAATACGTTTTATAACATGCATATTAAATTATATCAAAATTAAAATTTTATAGGATTTGATTATATAGTACCATTGGCCACCATGTATTCAAGTGTTTGAGTTTCTTGCTCCCAAGCTTTCCAATCCAACCAATGATTTGTAACCGGGGATGCTTCATTAATCATCTCTCTTGCTTTAATCAACTAACATATTATAGTTTTTAAAAATTGAAATATTCTTACAAAGAGCAATGTTGCATCTTCTAAATTCTAATACAAAATATGGCTACTTACCTCTTAAGTTAAGATCCCGCAAAGGTAACACCTTATGAACTGATAAGGCTCACTGAAGCAAATGATCGAACACTTGGTGGGTAGATGAAAAATAGACCATGTTAGGTGAATACCCAAATCATATTCTAAACCGATAATGTTACAACAAATCAAATGAAACAAACGGATAGATAATCAGTTAGTTGTATCTACAGTAGCTTTTAACCAACTAAATCAACATCAACATCAACAAAGATTTAACCAAAATCAGTACACTTTAGAACTTCAGAAAGGAATTAGAACCTGATAGGACTGAGATCGGCTTCAAATGTGTGATGCTTCAGAAAGGAATTAGAACCTGATAGGACTGAGATCGGCTTCAAATGTGTGATGGTGATTACGATAGGAGATCTCTTAAGATGATTTGATTTTCGGGAAACGTACGACGCTTGATTTCTTCATTTAATCAAAACCTATAATTTGTAACCGGTGAAGCTTCATTAATCGTCATGGTCGGTAACCGTTGGTCAGATAATCGGAGCAATTACTGTTCTGGCGTCTTAAAAAAACTGAAGAGGCGCGTCTTATAGATCTTGTAGGGTTGATGCATGAGATGGTTGTAAATCTAGGTTTAGAAGTTGTTTTATGTGCAAATTACAATATTGCCCACAAGAAATCCTTTTATATATAGTATAGATAGTGTGTATGCCCGGGCATTGCCGCGGGTAGTTTTGTTTTTGAGATGCATGTTGTGTGGCGGGCACTTAAATTATTTTTAATACCAAATTGCTAAGATAACTAATATATTAATTCACAAAGAGTAATTGAGTAAAAATCAAAGAATTGACATAAAAAACAAAACTTTGAGTACTTCTTATATCATTACAAACTGCATATAATATTATTGTTCCTCTGGTTATTGATTTGGTAAAAATAATTCATTAGAGGGGTTTGTTTTATATTTTTAGTAGGAAGTTTTCAATTAGTTTTATAGAAATCTCTACCTTCTAATTTCCCCAAAAAAATGTACCAACAATTTGTAAGTAAAGAACAAGAGTTCATCGTAAATGAACTTCTGAATCTTTTAAACCGGGGTACCATAGCTACCTTGTCGAATAAGATGGTAATATAGTGTTAGGGCTATCATCATCATCGTACAGGAAGATCAAATCAATGTGATCTTTACTTCTTTGAGTTTGGTTTTGGAATGGGTTCTCCTTCCAAATCATAGGGTTGATAGCTCATAAATTCATTCCATTTTCCTGCCATTAATATCTCAGGTTCTTCATATGAGTTATATACATATCCATCTACCTCATAATGACAAGAACCGCATAAAAAAGTATAGCGTAATGCGTATATTAAATAAATAAAATATAGATACGCCATAATGCGTTAACCTATTTAATATAAGTATTATTACAAGAGCAAGATTGACGGGGTGATATGGACGCTCTTTTAGAGAGGGCAATCTAACCCAAGGTGCTTTAAACACTTATTATATGTGGGTTTTTTTTTATATAAAGGAATAGAAAAAATGTGTTTCGTTTACGAGAGGCGGGCTTCACAATATTTTCAGTGGTACAAAGGGATCTACATAACAATAAGATGATCTAAACAATATTCTATGTCAAACAATAAACAAATATCCATAAAAGGTTGGAGCTTCAGATGTTCCTCCAATAATTCAATTCAATTAAGTATATACTGCAAAAAAGATAAAAACCCAATGAAAACAGATGACCAGGTAGATCAAAATTAACAAAAAAAAAATCATTGTGATATATAGGTCACTCGAAACAATGAAAATCAAATTAACGATACAAAAATTTATAGAGAAATAAGTAAAAGTTAAGCAACTTTAACCGGATATTTAGACAAGTTGGTTACTATTGATAACTTTATCCAAAAAAAATTAATGTTAATTTACCCAATGTCTAAAATCTAGACGAGGCTCATGTAGGAACAAATGAACATCTACATATAAGGTAGGGGACACATCAAGATTTTTATATATTTTTACATCAAATACATGAAAATTTTAATTAAATCTTAATTTCTTCCCACATCATATAAATGACATAATGAAAAAGGTCAAATGCTCATGTAAAAGATATAAGAAACAAACACTTCACCCTATATATCCATACAACAAACATTACAATATGACAGTTTAAATTGCATTAGAAACCTACTCTATGTAAACATTTATGTCATTCAACACCTCTACCTGATTTTACATTAGGATTTGATGGGGAAAAAGATTCTTACATATTTTATTTTTAAAACTTTCTTTGGTTCAGTCATCATTTTGTGCTACATAAACATTTAACCAAGAATTAACAAGTTTTGCAACATAATACGATCTTATTCAAGTTATCAAGTACAGTCGAACATGAAGTTGTCTCTTTGAATAAAAATAAAAATAAAGAGTTAGAAGCATTAGGATTTGATTGAATAAAGTGTTAGCTATTTTACTTCCATTCATACAAAAGTAGATTAGTAACAGTAAAGAAACAAACAAACTACACTATACCTACAAATTTGCAGGAAAAAAATAATCCATTTTATCCCTTTAAAGGTCTCGTGAAACAAATTCTATTATATGCATATTTTTGTTTAAATTAATAAGTATTTTGTAAAATTGTAGAAGTATGCTTCAACTAAATTATGTCGAAGGTGTTAAAATTGAATCATACCTTTGCTAGGGTGACATTTAAAAAGCTCAAGGTCTGATTTGGTGGCCAAATTTGAATATATAACATCAACCTGCAGTATATCAAATGCAATAAATAAACCAACTCAGAGTTGATTGAAATCTTAATACAAACAAAATGCTTCTAAAGCGTCAAGCATTACCTAATAAGGAAACGACCAACAATAAATTGGAGCAAGCAACAAAGACAAAGTAAGTACCTCGCAAAGAACTGAACAACAGGCGCCGCTGGTGAACACCTGAAATCAAATGTAATCGGAATGTAAGAAAATAAGTTATAACAGATGAAGTTATGAAGGTTGTTTGCATAAAACATTCAAATTAGACGTAGTAACCTATGTTCAAACCAACAAATATATCATAAAGCAAACCGTATCAAATGATACTAATCGATAAGAATGTAAAGGCAGAGAAGGGCTATGTTTTGGCAATAGAAAACATATGTCAAATATGAAAGAAGCCTTATGAAATACAGAGAAAAGGAATAGTAATTCTTAATACAAATACCTTTGTTGAATCTGAAATGAAAGTGGAAGGGATTTGTAACTAATTGAGCATTAATTTGGGTGTTTCCAGAACCATATTATGAAGAAGTAACTGATAGGAGCATTGAATTGGTATCTTAAGACCCATATTAATTCCTAAAACACTTAATGCAAGGCCTGCATAACCGTAATGGTGTGTGTTTGAAGTGTGTACAAGAGATATATACAATTGGAAGCAAAGGTTGTACATAAGGGGCATAAAAGGAAGAAAATGGTAAAAGTTAGAGATTTATGCATGAGACCTTTTGTATGCCATCTTAAAATGATGGTGAAATTACTTTCTTACCCATCTCTCCTCCTTAATAAGGTAACATAGATCAGTTGATCAATGAAAGGCTATGTTGTGTTGACTGAATTTCCACTTTCTGTTCTCTGATTCATTTCCATAGCTATCACGGGGACATTCTTCTCAAATTGGTTTTTCTTTTCCTCTCAACCAATAGGAACATCACACGAATCATTTGCATTTTTAGGTGATTTATTTTTTTAAGAGTGCAATTAGGGGACTGATCACAAAAAAAAAAAAAAAAAAAACCAAAATTGGTGAAGCCACTGAATGAGACAGCGACTTCAACCAAGCATTCTTACACATTGCTGCCAAAACCTGCAAGTCTTACACTATGTTGGAGAAGCCGCTGAATCATATGGAGGTTTCAACATGAAGCTGCCGATTCACATAGAGTCTTCATTGAAGCCTCTGATTCATATGGAGGCTTCATGTAGAAGTCGCTGAACCATTTGGAGGCTTCTTGCTGTGCATGGAAAATATAGTGAATCATCCGGTTGATAAAATGCGTAGATAGTTTCTCATTTAGAATGTTAGGATCTGAGTTTGATTGTTTTGATTATGTTTAACTAAGAATGATAAGAGTGATATGAATATAGATGGAAAGTGCAGCGGAATAATAAACTATCAATCAAAACATGAGAGTAATTGTTTTCTGATCGAATGCTTTCATTTATCTAAAAGATTACAATCATACAAGTACTCCCCCTCAGCCTGATCACACAGTGATTGTTTGTCTGAGAGAATGTTTGTGTGTGTGATGCGATAGAACAGTACAAGCACTGTTCTATTTATAGACAAACCTAACCACTGATGACCTAGGCTGACGTCACCTTAAGACAGTGACCTCTAACAGAATAACAAACATAAAACATCTGCCTATTACAAACTACTGTTACATTGAAAACACTGAAGGTAAACTACTGTTGTAGGAAAACTCTGATGGCCTTGTATCCTCTGCTGGAGCCTAAGTGCTGTTGGCTCCAGTAGTGCTTTAGTCTTCAGTACTTGGATCAGCAGTTGTTCTTCATCAGACCTTTGGTCAGCAGTTGTTCTTCATCAGTGTTTATTCAGCAGTCCTTTGTATCAGCAGTTGTCATAGCAGTTGTTTGGATGGAACAGTTGTTAGAGTCAGCAGTCTTTTGGGAGAAATATGTTGTAAGGACTGTTTATTGTGTGGATCAACTGTTAGCATGTTTTGGCTTTTCAATCATCTGTTCTTCTCCAGGTCAGCAGACCCAACAATCTCCCCCTAGAACAGATGATGCCAAAACTCAGCTTTATTTACTGATCTTTATTCCTCATCAGACTTTCTCTGATTTGACCTTTGAATTGTAGTTCAAAGTTCAGAGCAAATAAGTCTTCTTCATCTCTTTCAAGCTCTAGATTTAGCAATGTTTGAAGATCACTTGTACATAGGCTGTATGCATCATCCATGCTAATTTTCTGAACTCTTCCATCTGACCTGAGCAGAGTCAATTCATGGTTGTCTTTGTTGACTTTCCATTTTAGAATTTTTGAGTCAGTGGATTTGCTGAGATGAACTTTTATTCTGGATGAGTTAGGTGATGGAGGTCTCCCAATGAGTTCCCTGAGTTTCTCTGTTGTGGGATCAGAGAAGAAATGTATCTGATTGAAGAGCCCTTCTTTGATAAATGTATCAGCAAACTTCTTCTGATCTTCTTCTGACATTTCTTTCTTTTTCTTGAACTGTCTTCTTGCAGCAGCTGATAGATCAGAAGTTTCAAGTAAGCTGTCTAAGGTAAAAGTCTGCTGGGGTCTCTTCATCAGTGGCTCATCAGGATAGACAGGTTTTCTAGGTAGGCTGGGATCCTTCTTTCTGTTTTCTTTAAGACTCTTGTATGTCTCAACCAGCCTCAGCTCAGACCATTTAGAAACAGACCTCATCTCCCCATAATTTGCAGCTATTATCTCTTGTCTCATTCTTTTAAACTTTAAGGCTCTGACTGGGTCTCTGCCTTTTCCAAAATTAGGAGCAGAGACTTTAGCTTTGGGGTCTTTGGCCAACTCTTCTATTCTGAGAAGTTCTTCTCTTAGTGCATGAGTGATCCAGCCAGCAAACTGCTTTTTGGTTGCTTTATATGGCTTGGTTGCCAAGATCTGTTCCAGAAGAGAATCCCTAACCTCCTTTTCCAAGTCAACACTGAGAGGCATGGAAGACATGGAGTTGCTCAGGGTCTTAGCAAAGTCCTCAATCCTTCTGAGTTTGCTAAGCTCTGCTGAATGGATGCCCTGAGCAGTCCTGTCATCCTTCCCTTTGCATCTCTCCTTAATGATGGCATCTACCTGTTCACCCTTGTATTTAAGATATGTATCAATGTTTAGGGGAACAGGGAAGTTTGGGAGAGAAGGGAAAGATCTGTCAGATGGTTGTTCAGTATTGTAGAAGGATTGTAATTCCCCCTTGAGTAGATCAAGTTCAAGGGGATACTGAACAACCAATGGTGTAATGGTTGGTGGTGGTCTATGGGAACTGAATCTGGATGTGTGTGGTGAGAATGATGAGAGTGGAATAGCTGTAATAGGGGTGGATTGTGTTGTTGAGGTGGTATTTGGTGATGTGTGTATGTTTTCATCCTGTACAACAAAGGTTGATTTTCTCTTCCTTGTGTACAAGATTTTAGGGGATGGTGATGTGGAAGCAGTGGTTGGATTAACATCTGTTGACCTTTTAGTAGGACCAGCAGATGTTTGGGATTTGGTTGGTGATGTAGGTTTGGGTGTAGGTTTGGTGGTTGTATGTTCAGATGTGTTTGTAGGTTTAGGTGTAGTGGTTTCAGTGGTTTGGGTGGCAGTAGTTTTATCAGTGGTTTGGGGAGCAGTGTTTTGGGTGGTAGTGGTTGTAGCAGCAGTGGTTTTGTCAACAGAGGTTTTTAGCTTAGATGGTGGTTTTCTGACATGTCTAGCAGGCATTTTCATCCTTTTTGAGGATCCCACATCTTCAACCTCCTGCTGTTGTTCCTTCTTGAGGTTCACCAACAACTCTGCTTTAGCTTCCAAGGTGTCAGCCCTTTTTTGTTTGGCCTGAGCAGCCTTTTCAGCTTCTTTGTTTGCAGAGTTGTCTACTGCTTTGCTTCTATCAGTGGTTTGTTGTTGTTGTTGTGGTGCTGTTTGACTAGCCTCTGGTTTGTTGGAAGACTTGGCTTTACCCTTTTTAGAAGGTGGACAACCAAAGGGATCTAGCTTTGGTAGCCTATCTCTGCCACTCTCCCCCTTTTTGGCATCATCAGTCGTGAAGACATCATCATCTTCATCCCTGAGAATGGTGGTAGGGGCAGAGCCAGTGGTCTTCAGCAGGTGATCTTTGATGGCTTGAATGTCTGCATGTGTATCTTTGTACCTTGCATCCACCATGTTTCTGATTTCAGCCATATATGTTTCATGGGTCTGATCAGCTAGTTTTCTGTGAGCTATGATGATGGGGGAAACGGATTTCCATAGCTCACTAGCTATATCAGCTGTTGATGGTTGACTTTTGGAAAGATCTGCTATGGAACCCAGTATAAGCTTGACATCAGATTTGATGTCAGCTACAGAGGTTTCAATTGCTTGAACTCTGTCCGTCAATTCTTGGTATTTTGACCCATCTCCTAAGTTAATAGGATCATCTGAGTCCCTACCAGTGGTAGTTTTACCTGATTCAGTCCTAAGAGGTGAATCAGATGCCCCTTTTTCTTGGTACTGGGGACTTCCAACTGATTTTGGGGACACTATAGTGGCCTCATCAGTTGTTGCCTTCAAAGAAGTCTTAGTGATGTAACCACTGTCCTGAGGTGTAACAATGGTCTCTACTTCAGTAGTGGCTGCTTCATTTGAAAACTCACCTAGAGTTGCATTGAACTCAGGTGGTGTAACCTCCTCTACTGTTTGTGGGATGGCAGATTGAATGTTCTCAGGACCAGTTACTTGTGGGGGTATGCTCTCAGTGATAGGTGGAAGAGAGGAACTGGGATTTTCCTGAGATTTTTCAATTGCCTCAAACAGAGGTTGAAAGGTTTGTGGAACATGATGTGATGGTGAGGGTGGAGGAGTAACAAGAGAATTAGCCCTGGGAGAGGGGCTTGTGAACATTTGGCCAAGTGACTCAAATGTATCATGATGTGTTTCCCCTTGGCTTACAACATGATCCTTTTGTGAGGATTCATGAGGAGTTTGGTCAGGTTGAGGTATGTCCAACTGTTGTGAGGAAGTAACAACAGTGGTTTCTGGTTGCTTTAGTGGTGCAACAGAGTTATCTTCTGGTACCTCATCATCGAGAAGTCTCATTTGTGGTTGAGTGGTGGTTTTTGTGGATGGACGTTTTCTTTTGGAAGTGGCTGGTGTGGGTTTCACAGCACTGGATGTAGTGCCATGATCACCAGGAGCAGTGGGCTCAACAACAGAGGTTTTGACAACAGTTGTTGTCTTTGTCCTCTTTGTTTGTGTTTTTGAAACTTTGGACACTTGTGACACCTTTTCTTGGGTGCTTCCACCCAACATTCTAGTGAAAGTTTCACCAGTTAAGCTTTTCATTTGCATTGCCTCACCCTTTTTGAAAACTTTTTCTGGTAAGGCCTTTTGTAGGATTACACTAAGAATTCTTGGGTAAATTAGAAAAGCATTGTTTGACCCAGACTTAATTGCTTTCACATTTGACACTAGGTCCATGAACAATCCCTGGGAAAGATTGAAGTCAGAGTTTGACAACATGGCATAACCCAGATATTGCATCCTTAATGGGATTTCATTGAAGGATGTGGACTTAGCGGAGACACATAGAAGGAGGGTATGGAAGAAAAATTTCATGACTGGTGGGAAAAACTTTTTGAAAAGTGTTGACCCAGTCATCTGACCATCATACCCTCGTTCTTGAAACTCAGTGTGAAGCTCTGTTTTTGTGATGGAGTCCTTACCTGCCAGGTCATTGAGTGAGAAGGTTGTGGATATGATTGCAGGGGTAATGACGACACTTGTGTCTCCAATTTTGGAAATAATGGAAGTAGGCTTTTTGTCTTGTAATAAGAACTCAGCATTCAACCAGAACTCTTGGAGAGTATCAATGTAGATGGGAGCGTCAGCGGTTAAGATAGGTAGATATTTGGAATTTAGGAGAATGTCAATGGTGGAATGGAATGATGTGTTATCATCTGTTTTAACCAGATATGGGAGACAATTGTGGGTGGCTTTGGCTTGAAGATCCATTTTAATGGATTCCGAAGGTGAAAATGAATGAAATCTGATTGAGGGTTTGAGAATGGAGAAGGCGGTTTCAGTATTTTGAATACAATGAGACAGTGTAACGACTGTTGTGATAAAACAGGGTTTTTATAGGCTCTGGTGAAACCGCTGATGTGGCCAAAACTCTGCTTGTAAGAGCAGACGTGGCAAACATCTGATGGATAAGGCATCTGGTGGGGAACAGCTGTTTTAGCAAACAGCTGATGGAACCAACTGTTGTATTTTTTTTTCTATTATGTATAGGTATAGTATAGAGATATATAGATAACGAAACAGTTGTTTTATCTGATCAGATGTTTTGAAACAGATTTTTCAACCAACAGTGGATATGAATGGAACAGTGGTTGTTTTATCTGATCAGATGTTTGAAACAGATTTTTCAACCAAACAAGCTATTTTTAAAGATGGATTTTGATTTTTCTGAAACATTTTAATGTTTTTATTAAAAACATTTTTGTCAATCCATGTTTAGCATACCAATTCTAGAAATCAGATTTGTAAAGGTAGATGTGTCTAAAGCTTTTGTCAACACATCTGCCAACTGATCCTCTGTTGGAACATGGTGCAGAGAAATCAAACCTTTTTCATAGCTATCTCTGACAAAATGATGTCTGATGTCAATGTGTTTGGTAGTGGAGTGAGAGACTGGATTTTTGATGATATTTTCAGCAGCTTGACTATCCAACATGAGTGGAGTCTGTAATGCAGTTATCCCAAAATCCAGCAATTGATTTTGAAGCCACATGAGTTGGGCTGTACAGCTTGCAACAGCAATGTATTCAGCTTCAGCTGTTGAGGTTGAAACAGCTGCCTGCTTTTTGCTTTGCCAGGAGACTAAGGCATTCCCTAGAAATTGGCACCCTCCTGATGTGGACTTTCTTGTGGTGTGACAGCCAGCAAAATCACTATCTGAATAACCTGAAAGCTCAATGTTTCCATTAGCAGGGTACCAGATACCAAGTGTGGGAGCACCTTTTAGGTATCTGAATATCCTTTTCACAGCAATAAGGTTTGACTTTCTAGGTGAAGCCTGGGATCTTGCACAGACACAAGTGGCAAACATAATGTCTGGCCTAGATGCAGTTAAGTACAATAAAGACCCAATCATGCATCTATAATGTGTTTGATCAACCAGTTCATCCTTGTCATCTATAGTGAGTAGCTTGACTGTATTCATAGGTGTACTACATGGCTTACAATTATTCATCTCAAATCTGGTTAATAAATTCGTTACATATTTGTTTTGGTGAATGAATGTGCCATTTTGCAGTTGTTTCACTTGAAGACCAAGGAAACACTGAAGTTCACCCATGGCACTCATCTCAAACTCTGCTGTCATGAGTTTTCTGAACTCTTCACACATTTGGTTACATGTGGATCCAAAAATGATGTCATCCACATATATTTGAACAATCATTAAGTTTTTCCCTTTCCATTTTAGAAATAAAGTTTTGTCAATTTTACCTCTTGTGAAGCCAATGGATAAGAGAAATGTGGAAAGAGTTTCATACCAGGCCCTTGGTGCTTGTTTGAGTCCATACAGAGCTTTGTTGAGCTTGTAGACATAGTCAGGATGGAATGTGTCTTCAAAACCAGGTGGTTGACATACATAGACTTCCTCCTGAATTTTGCCATAAAGGAAAGCACATTTGATGTCCATCTGATACACCTTTATGTTGTGGTTGACAGCAAAGGCTAAGAATAGTCTGATGGCTTCTAGTCTTGCTACAGGAGCAAAAGTTTCATTGATGTGCTCAAAGTGGTTTAGTAAAAACTAACTAAATTAACCTAAACTAGACACTCTAAGTTTTAAATTTATAACCTAAGACTCTCTAAACCTAAACCACACAACCGGCAAGTGTACCGGTCAGTGCAGTACAGCTAAAGTAAGTCCGGATGTCGAACCCACGAGACTCTACTAGAAAACGTAAACTAGACTCGATTACTTGTCTACAAACTGACTTAATAATGTTTTGTTGCTTAAAGGGGGGGTTTTTTAATAAACTAATGCAAATAAATAAAATATAACTTAAATAAACTATAGACACAAACTTGGAACTAGAACTAAAATCAGGTGATGGGGAGGCACTACCTAGGCTAGAATCCTACACATGAATGATAATCTTCTAATGGCTATGGAACTGGTGTGGAACCGGGATCTTAAAATACTAAACATCAAGAATAAACTAGACACCCTCGACCCTTCTCAAGGGGAAACCCTAGAATATTGTTGTGCTGTTAAACCACCGGTTGAGAGGTTACCCTCACAGGCTTACCTACTCGAATCTTAAAGTACCCGCTAGACAGTCTACCTCACAGCGCGAAAGTCACAATACACCCTAAAGTGCAAGAGGTAACTACAATATTTCTGATAAGACTTGGCCTACAAGGAATGCTAGGGAAACTAGGAAGATCTTCTCACAAAGCCTCTAGATCTAGCAATTTAACACCCTAGACAGACCAACAATCTCGCACCTTACAGCTATTGAGAATTGGTAGAACACTTAGAATCATCTAACTAACAATTACAACTCCTATGGATAATCCTAGGCAATTAACCATAAACTAGTTGCTAACACCAAGTCCGCAACCTAACCCGCATTCATACATGAAAGACATTCACAAAAACGCAAGTGGAGTTTATAAAAATTAATTAAACAAAACTAAATACGCATACACACCAAACCAGAAAATAAAGAGTTCTTTACTTTAAAATTCACCCACAACCAATAGTTCCAAAACCAAAGAAAATAATTAATCAAACATGTGCAACCATCATCGCCTAGATAGCGTCAAAGTTTAGCCAATAAAAGTCATGATAAAATCAAAACAAATAAAACTAAACATATTCATGGTGTTCACTACGGGTTTGAATAAAATAAATAAATAGATTAGAACCGACCCGTGCTGGCACCTATGCTTCAACCCTTGACCTTCACCTCTAATTTTCTCAATATGTTGGAGCTGTTCTTCGTCTTGTTCAATTGTGCGCCTCCCTCCTTTAGAATAATTATATTCCCTCCAATTAATAATCTTTGCTCCAGCCAATATTTCTCTTCTGCCGCCCTCCAAGAAATTATATTATGTCACCTTCTCATAAAGATAATATGCCCTATTTTGTTTGGGCTTTTTTCCATACGTGACCCCAATCCACCATTTTATTTATATTTTAGTACTATTATTATTATATATAATATTGTAACCCCGTGCTCTTGACTCGGGTATTCTTGACTTGACCAAATGTTACTCGTTTACGCTCCAACGTTCATGAACACCTACAAAAATAAAAATAAAAATTACATAAGTACTAAAAATAACCCAAAGCTAATAAAAAACTATAAAAACCTATAATAAGTAAAATAGACCAATACAAACCTAAAACTAATAAAAATATTATTTAAACGACTCGAAAACTATACAAATTTTACACTGGAAATAGATGTATTTTACAATACATCATTCATCATAATCTATTCCTTCTTCTTATCTGAAGCCTTGAACCACAAGCCTGGCTTTATTCTTGACAACAATACCCCTTTCATCAGTTTTGTTTTTGAAGACCCACTTTGTTCCTATAGGACATACATCCTTAGGTAATGGTACAAGCTCCCATACTTGTTGTCTTTTAAACTGAAGGAGTTCTTCTTGCATAGCTTCTACCCAACTGTTGTCTTTCTGTGCCTCTTGGTACTTGACAGGTTGTGTGAGAGATATGAAACCTGCAAAAAGACAGATATTGGAGGATTGGCTTCTTGTGAGTACATCCTCTCTGATGTTGCCAATGATCTGGTCTGGTGGATGAGCTCTTAAGTAGATAAGATCTCCCTGATATGGTATGATGGCATTTTGAGGTGAAGGACAGAGGTTTGGTGACTCTGTTGATGTAACATCTGTTTGCACTAATGTAGTGCCATCAGATGTTTGGAATGGAAGTGGGGAATGGGTCCAAGTGGTGTAAAACTGGACTGACTTTTGTCAACAGATGATTGACTTTTGTCAACAGATGACTGTTCAGTGGTTGTGAGAGGTGAAACAGTGGTTTGAGGGTAAGACTGGCCAACAGTGGTTGACTCAGCTGTGGCAGAGTTTTGACAATTGTTTTGAACAGCTGCTCCCTCTGAAGCAGAATAGATTTTGTAGTGACTGGGAATCACAACATCTGTTCTGTAGTCTTGTTGTGGAGACTGTGGAATACCTGCATTGTTAGTTTTAACAGTGATATCTTCAAATTTGAATTTATCTAAATCAAATAGTTCAGCAGGATTTGCTGGGATTTTTAGAGATGAAAGTTCATTGAACTTTACATTCAGAGTTTCTTCTATTGTCTTGGTCTTTGTGTTAAACACTTTATAAGCCTTGGCAGTAGAAGAATATCCCAGAAAATAACCACAATCTACTTTGGCTGCAAATTTTGAAATGGAATCTTTGATATTTAAAATGAAACATGGGCAGCCAAAGATTTTGAAAAATGAAATTAATGGTTTGATTTTGAACAAAATTTCATAAGCAGTTTTTTGATGTCTAGGGTTGATCAAAACTCTGTTTTGAACATAGCAAGCAGTGTTTACAGCTTCTGCCCAGAAGGACAATGGCAAACCAGAATCTGCTAGCATGGTTCTTGCAGCTTCTATAAGAGTTCTATTTTTCCTTTCAACCACCCCATTTTGCTCTGGTGTTCTTGAGATGCTGTACTGCCTCACAATCCCTTTTGACACACAGAAATCATCCAACTCCTTATTTTTAAACTCTATTCCATTGTCACTCCTGAAGACTTTTACTGGCAAGTCATATTGTTTTTCAACTTTGGTGACAAAGTCCTTCAATATACCTGCAGTCTCATCCTTAGAATGTAAAAAGTAAGTCCATGTAAACCTAGAAAAATCATCAACTATGACAAGACAAAATCTTTTTCTTCTTAGACTCATGATTTTAACAGGGCCAAACAAGTCCATGTGCAACAATTGTAGACATTGACTGGTTTTGGACTCATCAATGGATTTGTAAGAGCTTTTATGTTGTTTCCCTTTTAAACAAGAAACACAATGCTCATCACATTTGAATTCTTTTGATGGTAAACCTCTGACAAGGCTTTGTTTGGAGAGTGTGTTGATAGTGTTAAGGTTGGTGTGACCCAATCTCCTATGCCACAATTCTGTCTCCTTTGTGGAGGCAGCAGAAAATAGACAGACATTTGCCATAGGATTGTCCTTTAACATATCAACAACATACACATTGCCACTTCTATGAGCAACAAGTTGTGCTTTGCTCTCAGCAATGATGGTATCAATCTTTTTCACCACTTCTGGCCCAATAATCTTGCATGCTTTCTTTGTGAAGAATGAGCCATAACCTTTGTCACTCATTTGTGAAACACTCAGAAGATTAAACTTGAGATTATCAATAAGATTGACATTTTCAAACTTGATTTTCCCAGCTTGCACAGTCCCTGACCCCAACACCTTACCTTTTGAATCATTACCAAAGGATATATCACCCCCTCCATGAGCCAAGAAGTCCAGAAGAAGGGCTCTACATCCTGTCATGTGCCTGGAGCCTCCACTATCTACATACCAAAGACTATCTAAACAAGCAGAAGCTCCCTGCACATCAGTAATGGATTAGTTTTGGTGAGTGTCCAAAGCCAAGTTGGCTTTGGATGGGTCCTCAGACTTTTCAGACTCAAGCTTTGGAAGATGATCAGTGGTTTGAACTAATTTTTGAATCAAGTTCAACAACTGCTGCTGACCATTTGCCAGTGCTTGAATATCAACACTTGGGGCAACAGTTGTTTGATCACTTCCAGACAGATGATAATACCCATAGGGATTTCTGTTCACTCTTGGTTTAGAGGGTCTTTTTGGCTCCTCATAAACATGTGGCAGACTATCACATGGTGGTTGTCCATATCCTCTTGGGTATTTGCTTGTGGGTGGAGCATCTGTTACTTGGACATCCCTAGGAGCAGATGTTTCAAGACTTTTAGTAACAGATGTTTGGACAGGGGTGAAAGTCTGTTTGGGCTTTCCTTTTGAAGTACTTACCCCAGGATTTGCAAGAGTTTTAGCTTTGTATTCTTGTATTTTCACATCAAATTTTTTGAGATACAAGCACTCTTTGGTCTTGTGATTCTTTTTCCCACATATTGAACATGTGGCTTTGGAATCACATACACTTGTTCCTTTGTTAATGTCATATGCTTTTAGAAGAAAACAGTTTTTAGTGACATGATTCTTCTTTTCACAGAAATCACAGAACAAGCGGACAGTTTTTTCTTTCTTCTTCCCTTTTTCAGCCTTCTTTTCAGCAGATGTTTGAGCATCTGCTGGAAGGTTTTTCAAGGGAATGACTTTTGCCTGAGGAGCTGTCTTTCCTTCAGGTGTTTTAAAATCAACAGGTTTAAAATTCTCAAGAGTATCACACTCATCAGACCAGGTAGGTTTAAATTCATACTTTTCAAGTTCAGTGAATGATGAGGAACCTTCTGGTTTTTCAAGAACAATTTTCTTACCATTTGGTTCAGTGATTTTAATCTCTTGACCCTGCAGGTTTGTTGGAACTATCTCAACAGACTTTTGACCCCTTTTGTCAGTGTTTTTAAAAGCTGGAGCAGTGGTCTCAAAACCAAAACCAAACTTCACATGACTTTTGGTTTGTTTGTTGAGTAGCATCTCAAATCCTCTACATGATTCCACCCATTTCTCACATTCAACTTGGGTGGACTCAAGCTCACTTTTACAACTCTGATATTGTGCTATCATAGTTTGGAGTTGGTCTTTGGTTATGGTTGCTTCATGTTTTAAGCTGCTTATTTCAGATTCCTTTTCAGTTAAACTTGTTTTTAAATCTTTTGAAAGTTTCTCAAATTTAACTTCATCATCTAAAATTTTCTTTCTAAGGTTTTCATTCACCTCTTTGATGTTAGCAAATGCTATTACACATTTGTCAGAACACAAATCCTTAAGAATTTGAGGAGATACCTTAGCAGCAGCCATCAATGCACAATCACACTTGCACTCACAATCTTCAGATGCACCCCATGGGTCTGAGAGATTCACAATCTCTTCTCCAGATTTTTCACCTGCAATAATCTCATCAACAACATCATCAGTCACAACATTAGATTCAGTCACCACCTCCTCAGATTCAACCTCATCTACCATAGCCATGAAACAAAAGTTTTCTGGTTCATTTTCAACTTTGGCAACTAATGCAAAATTTTCATCTGTTAACTCATCTGGTAGACTGCTCCAATCAACAAAGCCTTGTGTAAAGAATCTCTGTTGACTGGTCTCTGCAGGAGCAGAGGATGAAGCAACAGTCGTTTGCACAGGTGCTTGAGCAACAGGTGTTTGCACATAGTGGATCTGAGGAACAATGGTTTGGACATACTGGACAGGAACAGTGTTTGAGGACTGTGCAAAATGAGCAGTGTTTTGCACATTTGGTCCAGGGGTATTATAGGAATTTTGATAAGTGTTGGTCTGAGGTCTTCGATTTGGATAGGTGATTATAGGTGTACCATGTTGACTCCTACATTCCCTAGCAAAATGACCAAGCCTATGACATTTGTAACACTTTATCTTTGATTTATCCAACCCAACCTTTGATCTGCCAGTTAACCCTGGAAACCTTCTCCCAGTTTTCTTGTAAAAATTGTTAGTTCTTACACTGAGAAGGGCCAATTGGTGCATAATGTCCATTTCTTCCAAATCATCAGGGTCAAAGTATTTCAGGTCATCATACTCAAAGAATATGTTATCAGATGCCTGGATATCACCACCACTTGCTGTGAAAGCATAGTTTGGTGAATAAGAATCAGAGTTAAAACCTGAGTTAAAACCTGAAGTTATGTCAATGAAATGATCATAACTCTGATCCTTAATATTTCCAGGCACCTCATCATGACCCAAAAGTGCTGTATTCCCAAATACATAATCATCAGACACTTTTCCAGAGTCCTGGAGCTTCTTTTTCTGGTTAAGCTCTCTCTCATAGGTCAAGAGCTTACCATGAAGCTGGGTCAGTGATAGGTCCTTAAATCCAATCGAGTTTCTCATAACAATAGCAATAGTGTCCCATTTGTCTGGTAATGATCTTAAAAACCTATGGTTCAGGGTTGAATGAGGGTAAGTAAGACCAACCAGTTTTAGTTCACTAATTAAACAGTTAAACCTCTCAAATTGTTGAGTTAATGACTCTCCTTTGACATGACTGAAAGTTTCATATTGTTGATTAAGTATTTCACGATTGTTTTCAATAACCTCCTCAGTCCCACCAAATTGTTCTTTCAGTGCATCCCACAACTCCTTTGCACTGTTACAGTGTAACAGCCCAGCATATATATCATTGGGTAGAGCCATGGCCACAATACTGAAGGCCTTAGCATCTAACTCAATTTTTTGAAAATCCTGGTCGGAGTAGTTTTCAAGTTTCTTTGGCTCCTGAACCTTGGGATCTTCAGTACTCGGCACCATCGGAACATGTGGTCCGAAGATAACCGACTTCCAACACCCAGTGTTCTGTTGAGCTAGAACATGGCTCATCCGACGTTGCCAGATATTGTATTCAGATCTGACAAGCATCGGTGGCTTGTTGTTCGTGCCAGTGTTATGTGGATCGTGATTGATTGAAGCTATTCTCTGAGTTTTCAAAAAACAAAGTCTGTTTAAAAACGGTTGAATCGAAATTAAACTATTACTCTGTTTTCAATCCAACAGACAAACGATATCAATAATTGTGAGCTGATCTGTTTATATTAAATTGATTTGTTAGATCGAATTTAATTGACCAAGCTCTGATACCAATTGTTAGGATCTGAGTTTGATTGTTTTGATTATGTTTAACTAAGAATGATAAGAGTGATATGAATATAGATGGAAAGTGCAGCGGAATAATAAACTATCAATCAAAACATGAGAGTAATTGTTTTCTGATCGAATGCTTTCATTTATCTAAAAGATTACAATCATACAAGTACTCCCCCTCAGCCTGATCACACAGTGATTGTTTGTCTGAGAGAATGTTTGTGTGTGTGATGCGATAGAACAGTACAAGCACTGTTCTATTTATAGACAAACCTAACCACTGATGACCTAGGCTGACGTCACCTTAAGACAGTGACCTCTAACAGAATAACAAACATAAACTACTGTTACATTGAAAACACTGAAGGTAAACTACTGTTGTAGGAAAACTCTGATGGTCTTGTATTGTTAGGACAAAGAGGATTGGTGAAACCACTTTTGGAAACCTTAGTCTAATTCACTTCTGTCATTTTGGCTAAGTATAGAAGTACTGAAAAGAAAACAAGAAACTGCTGAAGAGAAGATATGAGAAGTGCTGAAGAAGAAACTTCATCAGAAGTTCTGAAGTCCAAACCAGACAAGTTCACTTCAGAAGTACTGAAGACAAACTACTCTTCAGTAGTTTGTCATTCATCAGCACTTAGCATCAGATATTTTCCACCGCCTTTTTGCATCAGTAGTTTATTGTTTATTATTACTTTTAGCTGTATTTGTTAGTTTCAATGTTGCAACTTGTGCAACTTGTTTCTGTTGTTTCTGTACTTGCTTTTTGGGCAAGATACATGTATGTAAACGTCTATAAATAGGAGGCTTCAACCTTCTATTTTAGATATTTATTTTTAATAGAAAAATCCTTCAAACACTATCACTGTTCTATTCCATTTCAGTATTTATTGTGAATCTGTCTAAGTATCTAATTCTCATTTACTGCTTAGATTCATAATAAATACTTGTCATTTATTAGTTTCAATCATCAAGGGGGAGTAATAACTCTTCCTTAGTATAAAAAGTGTTGCTTTAACTTATACATTCCGCTGTGCTTATAATCTGATTTACAAGGGCTTGCTAAACACTTAAGTGTCAAGATAGCAAGTTCTTACTTAGCAAAAAGAGCAAAACTGATCCAACAATTGGTATCAGAGCATTGGTTTATCTGATCACATATCAATCTAACAAATTGAGAATCAGACACAAAGCTCTTATTGATATTCAATAAAAAGATCAAAAGTTCACTTTTTATCAACATCCATCACTTAAAAGAGTCATCTGACAAATCTATACTCTTTAAAATGGATCCACATAATACTGGTTCTGCCACTAAACCTGCCATGCTTGTTAGAAATGAATACAACATATGGCAAAAGAGAATGGCACATACCTTGTCACAAACCAACACAGGTTGTTGGAGATCTGTGATATATGGTCCTCACAAACCAGTAAATGTTAATCTTGAAACTAATGTTAAGGTCCCTAAGGACCCTAAAGAATATACAGATGATGATTTCCTAAAACTTGAGCTAGATGCAAAAGCATTCTCTATGTTGGCAATGGCTCTCCCAAATGAGATATACTCTGGCCTTTTACATTGTGAAAGTGCCAAAGAACTCTGGGATTGTCTTAAAGAACAGTTTGGAGGAACTGAAGAGGTGATTGCCAACACCAGAGAGATCTTAGCTCAACAATATGAAACATTTGCTCATATTAATGGGGAAACTTTAACTCAACAATTTGAAAGATTCTCCTCATTAATATCTGAGCTAAAGTTAAATGGTCAGACCTATACAACAGTGTCTATGCTACATAGATTTTTAAGGTCTTTACCAGACAAATGGGAAACATACTCCATTGTTTTAAGATCCTCACCAGATTTTAGCTCCCTCACTCTTACAAAACTCCATGGGAGATTACTTACTTTTGAGAGAGAAATTGATCAAAAGAAGAAATTACAATCATCTGGTAAAACTGCTGATGACTACCTACCAGGTAGTACAGCACTTTTGGGACAAGATTCACCAACTTGTTCCTATGGATCTTATGACAATATTGACATAACCACTGGGATCTCATCAGAAAGATCTTTCCCAGGTTATGACAATAATGACCAAAGTCAAACTGCTGATAATCTATGTTTTATCATGGATGATTTGAAAAACTTTAGCAGTGATGACTTAGAAGAAATGGACATATTACACCAACTGGCCATGCTAAGCATTAAAACTAACAAGTTTTATAAAAGGTCAGGAAGGAAATTTCCAGGATTGACCAGTAATACAAAAATTGGTTTTGACAAATCTAAATTAAGATGTCACAAGTGTCTGAAGTTGGGACACTTTGCTAGAGAGTGTAGAAGCTCTAGCTTTAACCAATCACAATCTGGAAATAACTATAACCCCAATTATAATAGGAATAATGGAACTCAAGGGAGTGCTCATTTTGTACAGGCACAAGCTCCTCAACAGCAATACATGCCACAAGTACAATATGTTCAAGTGCCTGCTCAACAGATGCAGAGCCAACAATCAATCCCTCCCTTTCCAGCTGCTCAACATCCTCCACAGCCTCAACAACCCTCTCAACAAAGTCTTTTCACCTCAGGGTATGTTGACTGGAGCAGTCTCCCTTTTGACACCACAGAGTGCAATCCTGATGCAGACAACAAAATGTTTGACATCAACTGGGGAGAACCAGACAATGGCAGAAAGAACTTTGCCTTAATGGCATTTGAAGGGTGTACTTCAAAATCTGCATTGTCACAGGTATCAAAAGAATCTTTGACAAAACTTTGCTCAAATTCTTGCAAAGAAACTTTTGCTCTCATAAGAGAGACAAATGTGCACTTACAAGGTAAAGCCAATGATTTAGAAAGAAAATACACACAGATAAAATGTGATTTAGAAAGAAAACTGTGTGCTAAAACAAAAGAAGTTTCTAAATTAACTGACTCAGCTATTGAAACCCAAGCACAAATTAAAATCATGCTAAATGACCTGGGAGATGTCATACAAGAGCTTGCTGACACCAGGATCACATGTGAAAAATGGGTGGAATCTTGTAAGGGGTATCAATTATTGCTAAACAAACAAAGTGCTTCAAATGTTAAGTTTGGCATAGGATACCATCATGTTGAAACACCAACAGATTTCTCTCCCAAAACTACTGAAGATGGGAGAAGAATTGTTTCAAATGAAACTTCTGAAGGGAAAGAGTGCACATCTTTCCATGAAAACTTTCTAAACAGAAATCCTGGTATTTTCAAAGAAAGTACTTCAGAAGTATTAACTAAATCTGACAACAAGCCATCAGTAGTTTCATCTACTTCAGGAGTTGAGACCCTGAAAACTACTGATGAGCAAAATCTCTTCACAAATGTCAGAAATTTGCCTTTAGATCAAAAACAAAAGGCAAAAGAGTGTGAAATTTGTGGTCTGTTCAACCACAAAACTGAATTTTGTAGATACAGAAAAGGAATTCAGTTCAATCAAAAAATTAAACAACAGGTTGTGGGAAATCAAATCAGAAATGATTATGAAAGAATCTTTAAACCCAAGAAACAACAACCTGAAAACACCTTTTCTCAGAAAAAGATAAGATCTCAACCAAAATCTTTTTCTCAAAATTTTTTGTCAGTAGTTAGACCAGAATCATCAGCAGTTTCACAAACTGCTGAGATACAAAATCTAATGAACATGGTACAACTACTGATGACCAAGGTTGATGGTGGTCCTAAAAAGGATACCACCATGGTTCTTAATGAAAAATCCATTGCCAAAAAGACATGGATTTCTCAACCTGGTCAAGAACAAACTGTAACTGTTCTCAAGAGCAAACCCAAAGCCAAACAGGCTTGGGTTCCTAGATCTAACTAATTTGCTTTTATGTGCAGAGAGTTTCCAGGGGCTTATACAGCATATGGTATGTTGATAGTGGAGGCTCTATGCACATGACTGGATGCAGATACCTGATAAACAACTTTATCAGCCAAAGAGAAGGATCTGTATCCTTTGGGAACAATGCTAAGGGATATGTGCTAGGACATGGCAATGTCTCCTCTGGCAAAATACAGTTTGACAAGGTCAATCTGGTGGAAAACCTTGAATACAACTTGCTGAGTGTGTCACAAATGTGTGATAAAGGATATTCTTCCTTTTTCACAAAGACAGCATGCAAGATCATCTCACCAGAAGGCCAGAAGTTGATAGAGAAGATTATTGAAGATCATACTTTGCTGATTGCCAAAAGATGTGGCAATGTCTATGCAGTGGACATTGAGAAAGACAAAGTATTGAACAACACTGCCTGTTTCTTCTCAAGGGCATCAACTTCAGAAACAGATCTCTGGCACAGGAGACTTGGCCATGTGAACTTTAAAACCATAAATAAAGTCACAAAAATGGGCTTGGTCAGAGGTCTACCTTTGAAAGTATACCAGTGTCAAGAACACTGTGTATCCTGTTTAAAGGGAAAACAGCATAAGTCCTCCTATAAGTCTATTGAAGAATAAAAAACAACTGCATGTCTTCAACTACTCCATATGGACTTATTTGGACCTGTCAAGATTATGAGCCTTGGTAAGAAGAAGTACTGCTTAGTCATCATTGATGACTACTCAAGATTCACATGGGTATTCTTCTTATTCTCCAAGGATGAGGCTGCTGAAATCATCAAGTTCTTCATTCTACAAGTAGAGAAACAATATTCTCTATCTGTCAAAACCATTAGAAGTGACAATGGGACAGAGTTCAGGAACAAAACTCTGGATGAATTCTGTTTGTCTAAAGGGATTATTAGACAATACAGTGTTCCCAGAACTCCTGAACAAAATGGTGTAGTAGAAAGGAAGAACAGAACATTGATAGAAGGAGCAAGAACAATGTTAGCTGATTCTGGACTGCCCTTGTACTTTTGGGCAGAAGCAGTTAACACATCATGTTATGTTCAGAATAGAGTTCTTGTGGTCAAGAGACATTCCAAGACTGCCTATGAAGTTCTTCATGGCATGAAGCCCCTTATCTCCTTTTTCAGGGCTTTTGGGTGTCAATGTTTCATCTTGAACATCAAGGAATCTATTTCAAAGTTTGCTGCCAAAGTTGACTCAGGTTACTTTCTTGGTTACTCTTCAACTAGAAAAGCCTACAAGGTTTTTAATTCTCACACCAGGATAGTAGAAGAAACATTGAATGTCAAGTTCAATGAGTCAAAACACACTCTTATTCCAGCACATCCTGCTGAACTCTTTGACCTTGACAACTTTCACTTTGGACCTGAAAAGACTGTTACTCCTTCCAAACCTACTTATTATGGTGATCAAAGGTTTGAAGATGAGGATCCTACACCATGGACTCCTCAAACAGTCATTAAGTCAACTTCAACACCATCAGAAGTTTCTCAAACTTCTGATCAAACAAATACTGAAGGCCAAACTCAAACATCTGCTTCAGCACCTGCAACTACTGAAGAAGCTAAAACTGCTGAACCAGATATTATAGACCTCAGTAGTTTGTTTGAAGAACAAGAGCCACCTACACCTGTCAGTGGTTTACAACAACTGATTGAACACAGAGATCATCCACTTGATCAAATCATGGGTGATATAGCTTCAGGTGTTCTTACCAGAAACCAGCTCTCCAACTTTTGCCTATTTTCAGCCTTTATTTCACAGTTGGAACCAAAGAAGTACCAGGAAGCCCTCAAAGACAATAATTGGGTGCAAGCTATGCAAGATGAACTGCTTCAGTTCAACAAGCAACAGGTCTGGGAAATCTGTCCCTTACCTCCAAACAAGCAACCAATTGGCACAAGATGGGTTTTCAGGAACAAACAAGATGAAGCTGGTATGATAATCAAGAACAAGGCAAGACTGGTAGTTCAAGGGTACTCTCAAGAAGAGGGAATTGACTATGATGAAACCTTTGCTCCAGTTGCAAGGCTTGAGGCCATCAGGTTATTTCTGGCCCATGCCATTTCCAACAAAATTAAAGTTTATCAAATGGATGTGAAAAGTGCATTTTTGTATGGAAAAATAAAAGAGGAGGTGTATGTCTGTCAGCCACCTGGGTTTGAGGATCCTTCTCATCCTGAGTGGGTGTACAGACTAGACAAAGCTCTTTATGGGCTCAAACAGGCTCCAAGAGCCTGGTATGATACACTCTCCACCTTTTTACTCAAAAATAACTTTACAAGAGGTGCCATTGATAAAAATCTTTTCATTAAACATGTTGGAAATCATGTCTTGCTTGTTCAAATTTATGTTGATGATATCATTTTTGGTTCAACAAACACAAAACTGTGTGATGATTTTAAGAAACTCATGCAATCAAAATTTGAGATGAGTACCATGGGAGAACTGCAGTACTTTCTAGGACTGCAGATCAAGCAACAAACAAATGGAACTTTTATACATCAATCAAAATATGTTAAAGAATTATTGAACAAATTTTCTTTAAATGACTGTAAATCATGTTCCACTCCCATGACACCAATCACACAAGTTGAACCTGATGATCAAGGAAAACAGGTTGATCAAACCATGTACAGATGCATGATAGGTTCCCTTTTATACTTAACTGCTTCTAGACCAGATATTATGTTTTCAACATGTGTCTGTGCTAGATATCAATCAGCACCAAGGGAATCACACCTTATAGCAGTCAAAAGAATTTTCAGATATCTGAAAGGAACTCCAACACTTGGAATTTGGTATCCTGCTTCAAGCAATACCAAGTTATCAGCTTTTTCAGATAGTGACTATGCAGGGTGTAAGATGACAAGAAAGTCAACATCTGGTGGTTGTCAATTCCTGGGTAACTGTCTAGTGTCATGGCAATCAAAGAAGCAAACATCTGTTGCAACTTCAACTGCTGAAGCTGAATACATTGCAGCTGCAAGTTGTACATCACAGATACAATGGCTCCAATATCAACTTCTTGATTATGGAATCAAAGAGACCAAGACACCTTTGTTTGTAGACAGCAAATCTGCCATTAGCATCATTCAAAATCCGGTACAGTTCTCAAAAACCAAACATATTGAGATCAGGTACCATTTCATAAGAGATTGCTATGAAAAAGGCAAGATTGAGGTGAAGCATCTAGCAACAGCTAATCAAATAGCTGACATCTTCACAAAACCCCTTGACACATCAACATTTCAGAAGTTAGTATCCATGCTTGGGATGCTAAATTTGTAAGTGTTTATTTTATTATTCTGCAATTTTTCATTTTTCACTTACAAAACAGACAAAAGTCTGAAACAAAACTTCTGAAAAAGAGAGAAACTACTGATGAACAAAACATCAGTATGGGGATAATTACTGAAAAGTGTGTAACTTCTGATAAAATAAACTTCAGAAGTTATGAATAAAAGTATTTATAAAAACGTTTCTCATCAGCTGTTAAAACTACTGAAGAGGAAATGGGAACTACTGATGAAGTAATCCTTCATCAGCAGTTTAAGTCAAAAGGGCAAATCTGACTTTTCCCATCATCAGAGGTTTGACCTAATCAGTTTAAAACCTCTGATAAAAAGATTTTTAACCAAAGGCGGTCTAAAAACTTCTAATAAAGAAGATTCAAGCGGTTAAAACTTCTGATAAATACCTTTTTCTCCACACTTATCCTTTCAAAACTCAAAATATCCCTCCTTCTCTCTCAAAAACTCTCTCAATAACCTAAACCTGCAAATCAACTGTTCGATCAAAACCCAAACCACATGGCTCTAGTTCTAAAGCAGGGACACAATCAAAGGGCCTTTCTTGAAAAACAAGAAGGCTGGTCCCAATACGATGAGATCATTGATCTTGTCGTAAAATCCCAATATTTTACTGCTCTCACAATAAACCCACCAATTCACACTGAAACTCTGAATGAGTTCTGGGCAAATGCTGAGACGGTGACAACGGATGATGAGGTCATTTCCCTCAACTCAAGAATAAAAGGGAAACCACTGACCATCACACCGGCCACACTGGCAACAAGACTGGGTCTGGATGATGTAACTGCCCCTGACCATGTTGCTAATTCTGATATTCACCTAACCATGACTGAGTGTGGTTATCAAGGTACTCTCTCCCATGCTACAATCTTCAAAAAATATTTTGAACCAAAATACAAGCTTTTGTTTCATTATATTATTATGTGTTTGAGTCCAAAAACAGGGTCTTATGACCAGATGCCCTCCACTTTTCAACCAATATTTCATTCCATTGTGAATGAAACTAAATTCAGGGCATCAAAACTATTTTTCAATGAGTTGGTGTTACATCACAATAATACCAAGAAAAAGTTTTTGTTGTACCCAAGGTTCATTATGCAATGCATAATAGGGGAACTGGGTAATGAGGTGCTTGTGGGAAAAATTTCAACTCTAAATCCTTTAACATCACAAGCATACTCAAGGCATAACAAACCGGCTGCCTGGCCAGAAGATGATCAGGGAGAACAACAACAAGTCCCCCTGAAGCCCACATCTTCCAAACTCACACCACCAAAAGCCAAAAAGCCCAAGCCAACAAAGACTAAAACCCACCAACCCAAAAGAAAAGCTGTTCAGGAGGTTGAGATGCCTGAACATGCTCATGAGCAGTCTGCTCTTCAAATAGGTGAGACTGAAACACCCTCTCAGCCTCATCCATCTCAAACCCCACCAAGAGCACCCATAACCATTTTATTCAAAAGAAAAAGACTTAGAAAAACATATGAAACACACTCTTCTTTTGAAACTGCTGAACAACAACTTTCACCTATTGCCCAAACTACTGAACCAACCCCACAAATTTCTGAACAAGAGGCAATAGAAATTGCCAAACTTCTCTCTGGGCTAAAAGAGAAGGTCCCATCTGATCATGTCAGTCCCCTACAACCATAACAAACAGGGGACATAACCACTACATCAGACATGGATGTGGACATCTCTAGCCCTATCCCAAGAGATGAGGGTGGACCAGAGTCTTTAAGCCCAATTTTAGAGACTCTTGGGGCATCTGAGGCTGCTACTACTCAGTTACCACCCAGTGGTGGATCTGAGGATAGAAGTAACATAGCTAAGACCTCAGATGTGGCAACTACTGATGAAGGCTTTATGCCTGAAGTAGGAAATCCTCAGAACCAAGAACAAGAGGTTCATGAGAGAACTGAGTTGGGCTCAGCTCATGATTTAACTGAGACAGTCCTCATTGAGGGCAACATCAGGGATTCAGATGATTCCATTAATTTGGATGATGTTTCACAAACACAAACTACTGAATTGACGGCACATTATGAAGGTCCTGTTTCAGGGGTATCCAGGCTCAAGAAGCCAGTCACCCCTGCACAGGTTAAAGCCCACTCAATCCCTAAAACCCCTAGAGTGGCATCCTCTGTACAACATGAGGATCTCCCAAAAACACCCCCTCACAACAAATGCCTACCCAATTCCCTGGGCAAACAAGCATAGACCTGAACCAGCTATGCAGCCCAGAGGGTCCCCTGTACCACATGATGAATACTCTCATCAGAAATCACTTCCAAACATACACAGCTAACTTGGAGCTGTCTATCAAGAATCAATTTGGAGTGATCAAGACCAAGATGAATGATCTGTCCAACAAAATAGACTTCAACAGCAAACAGATTGCTCATCTTCAAGGACAATTCTCCCAACCCTCAACTTCAAAAGTTAAAATTGATGAATCCAAAAAGGGGGAGAAGATCAGGGAACCTAAGGAGTCATTCCAGGCCAGGATAAGGGCAAGAGTGGCCATCCTTGAAAGAGATCAAAAAGATCAGGCTAGAAAAGAAAAACTGGCCAAACAGTTTGGTGTCTCAATAGAAGAGATTGAAGCAGCAGAAAAAGAAGATGAGACCCAAACATCTGAAGAATCCCTAAGGCACAATGAAGAAACTTCTGATGGCAAAAGTTCTGATGAAGAATCAGAAAGTACTGAAGACAATCCTTCAGTAGTTGACAAACCATCAGCAGTTGTCAACCCATCAGAGGTTAACACTTCCAAACCTCAAACTGCTGACCCTTCCAGAACCACTGCTCCCATTCAACCAACATCTGATCCCATCAGGCCTACAACTGTTACAACAATGACTGTACTAAACCCTTCTCCTATCTCTCAATCAGCTGAATTATTAGAGAAGAGCTTAGTTGCAGCCAACAAGAAGGCCAGAGAAGATCTGATTTGGAAAACTCTGGAAGAAAGGGATGATCTAGATTTAAGCCATGAAGAAAAACTTCAGGCTTATGAAGCTGAACTACAAAGGCAGGCTAGCCTTGATGAGATTGCTGAACAAGATAAAAGACAACAACTGGTGTCTTACATTACCAAGAACAGCAAGACTAAAGCCTATACACTCAAAGGACTCTCCATGCAAGAGCTGACAAGAAGAGCACAACTGCTTGCAGACAAAATGGCCACAAGCAAAGAAGGAAAGGCCAAGAGAGCCCAAATAATAGAAGAGTTAGTAGCAGAGGGCTATGGTTCAAAAGCCTCAGTATCCAGATGGAAAGAAGAAAGACTAATGGATACTTACAAGAAATACTTGGCTGCCAAGGCTGCAAATCCAGAGAAGTTTCAAACTGCTGATCCTTCAAGATCAGTAGTTAGAACTTCTGGTGTATCAAGAAGAACTGCTACTCAGAGAAAGAAGGCAGAGGACAATGTCAAAACTGACTTCAAAATGGTACTACTTGAAGGAAGTTCAATAGTCCATTCAGATTTTGACATTGAGGAGAAACCTCTGTTAACACAATTCAGGGATCCTTCCACTTTTGCCTACCAAATACAAAAGACCATCAAAGAAAAGCTGCATACCAGAGTAGTGACTGAACACCATCTCCCAACTGTTCAGATGCCTGATATGCAACAACAACAAGGAAGAGAATCCCACCTGAGGTTAACTGAAACAGAAGACATCCAACACTCAGGACCATCAACCCAAGGGACAAGTCTGGTTCCCTATTCTTCTGACTTTAACAAGTCAAAGATACCTATCATCAGATGGTCACTTACTGATAACAACTCAGTATTGTTAACAAGAAGAGACCTCTCAAGCAGGGCTTACAAGAAGATCAGTGATCTAAAGAAACTGTCAACACAAGACCTGCTCACAATTCAACATCTGGAACCACAGAGAGGATCTCTATCTGATGGACAGTTAAACCAGCTCAAGAACACCATGTACCAAGAGATATGGAAGATTGTTCAAAACAGAAGAAAAACATAAGGAATTAGTAAGGTTTTGGCTTCATCAATCCAGGGGGAGATTGTTAGGACAAAGAGGATTGGTGAAACCACTTTTGGAAACCTTAGTCTAATTCACTTCTGTCATTTTGGCTAAGTATAGAAGTACTGAAAAGAAAACAAGAAACTGCTGAAGAGAAGATATGAGAAGTGCTGAAGAAGAAACTTCATCAGAAGTGCTGAAGAAGAAACTTCATCAGAAGTTCTGAAGTCCAAACCAGACAAGTTCACTTCAGAAGTACTGAAGACAAACTACTCTTCAGTAGTTTGTCATTCATCAGCACTTAGCATCAGATATTTTCCACCGCCTTTTTGCATCAGTAGTTTATTGTTTATTATTACTTTTAGCTGTATTTGTTAGTTTCAATGTTGCAACTTGTGCAACTTGTTTCTGTTGTTTCTGTACTTGCTTTTTGGGCAAGATACATGTATGTAAACGTCTATAAATAGGAGGCTTCAACCTTCTATTTTAGATATTGATTTTTAATAGAAAAATCCTTCAAACACTATCACTGTTCTATTCCATTTCAGTATTTATTGTGAATCTGTCTAAGTATCTAATTCTCATTTACTGCTTAGATTCATAATAAATACTTGTCATTTATTAGTTTCAATCATCAAGGGGGAGTAATAACTCTTCCTTAGTATAAAAAGTGTTGCTTTAACTTATACATTCCGCTGTGCTTATAATCTGATTTACAAGGGCTTGCTAAACACTTAAGTGTCAAGATAGCAAGTTCTTACTTAGCAAAAAGAGCAAAACTGATCCAACATGTATCCTCTGCTAGAGCCTAAGTGTTGTTGGCTCCAGTAGTGCTTTAGTCTTCAGTACTTGGATCAGCAGTTGTTCTTCATCAGACCTTTGGTCAGCAGTTGTTCTTCATCAGTGTTTATTCAACAGTCCTTTGTATCAGCAGTTGTCATAGCAGTTGTTTGGATGGAACAGTTGTTAGAGTCAGTAGTCTTTTGGGAGAAATATGTTGTAAGGACTGTTTATTGTGTGGATCAACTGTTAGCATGTTTTGGCTTTTCAATCATCTGTTCTTCTCCAGGTCAGCAGACCCAACATAGAATATTATCCCAATTATCCACATTATCTATCATTCCATTTCTACATTTCCACACTATCAACTAGGCTTAATATGTATCGTTAGTTTACATTGTTAACAATTCATGTATCCTTACTTTATTATTTCATTGTGAACAACCCACTTTTTTATATTATGAACATTTATATTAAAAAAGATTAAAAAAAACCCGATGAAAAGAAACAAATTTCCATTTATTAAAAAATGGCATACTGGGCCATCTGTATCCATGCACCGGACTATCCAGCGCGCTTCCCTCAGGTGAAATACTAAGGACGTTGGGAATTCGGGACTTATAAAACTTGGAAGAACATGATCCGGTGCGTGAGAAAAATGCGAGGTCATTTGTGATCAACATTTATATTGAAAAAAAATAAATAAAATAAAACCAGATGAAAATAAACAAATTTTCATTTATTAAAAAATGGCCCCAGTGGCCATATTGGTACATCTATATCCACGCACTGGACCGGTCGGTACGATCACCAGACTGTCCAGCGCGTTGCCCTCGGGTGATATACTAATGACGTTGGGAATTCAGGACTTATGAAACTTGGAATGACATGATTCGGTGCGTGCGAAAAACGCGAAAAGTTCATTTGTGATCAACATTTATATTGAAATTTTTTTTAGAAAATAAAACCTGATAAAATTAAACAAATCTCCATTTATTAAAAAATGGCACTGGGCCCATATTGGGCCATCTGTATCCACGCATCGGACCGGTCGTTACGGTCACTTGACTGTCCAGCACATTGCCCCCAGGTGATATACTAAGGACGTTGGGAAATCATGACCGATGATTCGATGAAACTTGGCGGGACATGATTCGGTGCGTGAGAAAAACGTGAAAAGGTCATGTTTTTAATTTAAGTTTATGTAATGCTTTCAATTATCTTTGTATAATATATTAACGAATCCAAAATAATTATTGAATATATATATATGAAACTAAAACATGCAATTCAAACATAAAAATTGTAGACATTTTACATATACAAAATATACACATGAAACCGAAGCACGCATGTTATCCCTACAATTTACAACAAACATAAATACTTTAACAAATCTATTAAATTAACCAAGACTTTTACAACAACCAAAATTATACAGCGTTTACACCACCAGCAATTGTAATAAAACCTACACTCTTTGCAGGGGGAAGCACCACATCTCCGATATAAGTAACTCTCCGTGCAGATATACCATCGATCCAATGAGCCCAAAAGTGTGCTCTTTCCGAGAACACCAATTCCAACTTTATAAGGGCGGTCGAAGAGACGTTGGTTCCTGTGTAAATGCTATTTTGGACTCCATTATTAATAATGAAGAAGTGTCTTCCTTAGTTGCCACTGGTAACACCAGAGAAAATAAAGGTCATCTCTAACGGCCGCTGACAACGCCGTTGAAAACAGAAGATAAAGGACGACCCGCGAGTGTGAGTAGCAAATGTAACATCGATCCAAAAGAACAGTAAGCTGACCTGCAACATCATTGTTACTGATGTTGCAGGATCATGTATCCTGCCAGAACAAAAAGTTTTTTGGCATGACTTCCATGGAAATGTGAATGGTACTCTAGATTCCTCTACATACTGTCATGTAATGCCGAAACACCCCACGGTAAAAGCCCATCTTCTGCCCGCCAACAGCCCACATCGAGGGTGGGAAAGAAAAAGGAGTTGGGAACTTCACCTCTGCAGCCTATCCTCCTTGCATGCCATCGCCACTGCTCGGGAAACAGTCTAGCTGGGGATACAAGAAGAGACTGGATGGACTTTTCTAAAACTTTAGGCTGTCACGCCCTAGAAATCGCAGTGGAAATTAAGCGTGGGAAGTGGAACAGATGTTGGTGACAGTCAACAATTAAGTAAACACAGTAAGAAAAATAGATATCATAAGATTAAAAATTTCTTACAAAACATTGTTAAAATCTATAGTTATACAAAACTCGTCATCACAACTTTATAACTATATTTAGGTCCCCACAAGATCGATGATATCCCAATGTCACGTTCAAATGCTTGCCCCAAAAACCCGTCTCATATTTCCCCCACATGCATACTAAGTACCTGAAAAATATGCCCATTTTAAAAACATCTGTAAAACTAGTTACAAACAGTTTATGTGACACCCGGCATGTTCAGCTTAAACATTTTGGTAAAATATAAGTCTACCTTAGCGAAAAACATTTATAAACAGACTTAATTGGGTCAGTTGAGTCGGGCCAGGTTAAGATTGTCCAGGGATCAATGATCTGGAGGATCATTGGGGGTTGTTTTGTGAATACACTAGTCTTCAGTCCCGTTGTTGGTGAAATTACATGGATTGAATTAAGTAAGGATATGTAGATTGATACATACATGTGACATAATATGAAAATGCGTACTTCAAAGGTGTAAACGTGATTATACGTGCTTCTATATGCTTAACATATGTTAGGATTGCATGTTCATGTGTTAGGATGTGTTAAAATGCGTTTAAACGACAAAACTGGAAAATCTGGAAAACATGGGTACTGGTTCGACCATAAGGGGGTCGAACCAGATAAGGGAGTCTGACAAAAGGGTCATTCGACCATGTATGTTCTCATTCGACCTTGGTATGGGGTCGAATGAAGCCTTAGTATAAATACCACAATTTGTCATTTTTCATCATTTCACAAACCCTAGTTGCCTCTAAACACTCTCTTTCGATTTTAATCACCAGGGAAGGAGTTTTTGCTCTCGTTTTTCATAATCTAACCTACAAACATCATCTAATCAAAGATCTAAGGTGTGTTCTTGATCCAAAACCCTTTTAAAAGCATTTTGATTCGTTTTGATCTAACCCCAAATGTCCAGATCTATTCTAAGGCTGTTTTTATGTTTAAAAACACTTCTAACATCTTTCTAAACAAAATCCTATCATTTAACATGAGTTTTCATATCAATAAACATGCAACTTGTGTTTTATGTTATATTATGTGTGTTTAATGATTTACTGCTGTACAAGTGATAGAAACATGATCTAGGGCTGCTATGGGCGTTGGCTTATGATTGTTCTAGGTTACAACTGGATGGATGATGATATTATGTTTATTTTGGGGATTTTGATAGATCTAGGGCTTGATGCATGTTATTATTATTGATAAACGATCAAGGATTTTCATGAACATAACAAACTCAGCATTTTGAGATGATTATGAAAGGATTTCGAAAAGTTTCCAAATTGGGCAAGGTTTTCATGCAGGATGTGACGTTTCCATAATTTTTCTTTTTGGGTAAGTATTAAAACGGGTTGAATTTGGAGTAAAATTAGTAGGGTTTTGTGGGGATATGTTGTTCATACTTGACTGCTTGTTTCATGATGTTTCGTGATGTTTTCGGGTTGTTTCGATGCGATTTGATGCGTTTTAGAACAAATGATGCAGACTAGGTCGAACCTGGGCTACATTCGAACCCACGTGGGGTCGAAGGAAGGGTCCAGGGGTCGAACCTGCAGACTGACAGGTCGAATATGTGTTATTTAGGTCGAACGAACACGATTTAGGTTGAATTAACACATGTTAAGGTCGAAGGAACATGTGTTCAGGTCGAAGGAACATATGTTAGGTCGAATGAACTTGTATGAGTGTCGAAGGAACCTTGTGAGGGTCGAACCAAGGTTCCTTGGGGTTGAATGAGACTCTAGAAACACTGATTCGACCCTATCCCTTAGTATGCGCGGTTTTTGATACAAACTAAGTGTTTTATGCTTGAACCTTATGTGTAATCTATGCGTACATGATTAGTTTATGTAATGGATCACCAACGGGATGTCGGGTCAGTCTAGTGTGTCGGTTGAACAGTCAAACACGTTTTCAAACATACTTGGTCACGATCTGGACAATCGGGGACTAGATAACCTTATGGTTATTAGTCAAAACACTTATATGGACTTTTATGATAGATCTCCGGTAGTTGGGATTATCAAGGACATAGCTTTTATTATTAATTGAAGAACGCAACCTAAGGTGAGTTTCACAGCCCCACTTTTTTTGGTTTTGCTTTGGGGGGGGGGGGAAACATGCGCTAAACTATTATTTGAACGTATGTCATACTATGGTTTACTTTTGAATTGCTACACGATCTTTGGAAGTCCCGGGGAAACCATGAATGTGCGGGGTTGCACAACGGGGGGAAATGTGGATAGATCTATTGGGCGTGACCTGCCCCACTCGTCGACTGGAGGTCGGACGGGCGCATATTGTCTCGAACTATGCTAAACTTGTTGAACACTATTCGGGCTGCTTAAACACATGCTAAACTTGCTAAACGCGTCCAGTAATGGTTTTCCAATCGTAGTAGTAACAAAATATACACCTAGCTAGCGTACTTTGGTTTCAATTTGACATAGTATTGACAGGTTTTGGACTTGGTAACATTTGGAAACACTTGGTAACATTTTATTAAAACCTGTGCACTCACCAGCATTATATGTTGACGTCTCTTTGGCATGTTTTTCTCAGGTCGCTAAGGTAGCATCACACGGACTAGGCGCATGAGTCTGCATGGCGTCTAGGGCTTAGTTTCATGTTTTTGAAATAACCATTTTGGAACATGTTGTCACTTGGTTTTGTAACTTAATAATGCTTCCGCTACAGTTTTCTGATATAAGAATTATGTTTTGATTTTATGTATTTTTCATATAGTGTTGTTTATTGGGACGGATTGTTGGGCCATCAAGAAAACACATGCACATAAGATGGACGTAGCAGAGATGAGGATGTTGAGGTGGATGTGTGGGCACACAAGGTTAGACAGGATAAGAAATGAGGTTCATAGAGAAAGGTTAGGAATTACTAGGATATCCGATAAGATAAAGGAGGCGAAATTGAGGTGGTTTGGGCATGTGAAGAGGAGACAGACGACAGAGCCAGTTAGGGTGGTGGAAAACCTCACTGTGGAAGGAAGGAGGGGTAGGGGTAGGCCCAGGTTAACATGGGATGAAAGTATTAGGAAAGATTTACAAGAGTTACATCTCTCTGAGGACATGGTCCAGGATTAAGGTCAAATGAAAAAAGAGAAAAAAGAGAATAAAGAAAAACCGCATTCCATACTAACAAGGGTATTTTTTGTTACCAAAAAATGCCTTTTGGTTTGAAGAATGCAGGTGCCACTTATCAAAGGTTGGTGGATAAAGATTTGTAAATCAGATTGGCAAAAACATTGAAGCTTATGTTGACGATCTTGTCATGAAAAGCAAGATCGAAGATCAAATGCTTGAAGATATTCAAGAGACCTTCAACAATCTTAAAAGAATCAACATGAAGCTTAACCCTGTCAAATGCTCATTTGGTTTTGAAAAAGGCAAGTTCCTGGGCTACATCGTGGGAAAACAAAGGATTAAAGCCAATCCCAACAAGGTCAAGGCCGTCTTTGATATAAAGTCCCCTCAAATGAAGAAAGAGGTGGAAAGCCTGAAGGGAAAACTTGCAGCTTTAAAACGTTTCATGTCTAAGCTAGTTGAGAAGTCTCTGCCCTTCTTCAAAACCCTTAAGGGATGCACTGACAAGAAAGATTTCAGATGGACTGAAGAAGCAGAGGAAGCCTTCAACTAGATGAAGCAAGACTTAGCTTCCCTCCTAACCATTCTTGCTCCCGAATTAGGGGAAATGATCTATGTCTACCTCTCGGTTGCTGAAGAAGCCCTTAGCGCTGTTCTCACAATAGAACGAGACAAGGCCCAAGTACCTGTCTACTTCTTCAGTAAATCTCCAAAGTTAGCAGAGGTCAAGTACCCTCCTTTGGAAAAACTGGCCCTAGCCTTAGTTCGAACGGCTAGAAGGCTTCGAAGGTACTTTCAAGCACACCCAATACAGGTAGTAACTGATCAGTCTATCAAAAGTGTGCTTGAAAGACCTGAAACCTCGGGACGAATAGCCAAATGGACTGTCGAATTAAGTGAACAGAAAATCACCTACGTCCCAAGAAAAGCAATCTAGGAATAAATACTTGCTGACTTCATTGTAGACATTCCAGAGGAAGAAGTGGCGGAAGTTAACATTACAACTGATGAACCATCTGATCCTGAAGCCTGGAAGCTTTTCACTGATGGAGTTTCGAACATTGGGTTTGCCTCATTTTGATTAACCCTGAAGGGTTGGAATTCACATATGCTCTTCGACTTGAATTTTAGATCACTAACAACGAAGCCGAGTACAAAGCCTTAATAGCAGGATTACCAAGGAACCCAAGATGAAGAAGTATCGATAAAAGGTAAAAGAAGTCATGAACACGTTTCAATATTGCAAAATCAAACAGGTTCCTCGTTCACTGAACAAGAAGGCGGATGCACTAAGCAATCTTGCTTCCCTAAACTTTGCTCACCTCACCAAGTAGGTATTTGTTGAAGTGCTCAAATCCCCTTCCATACAAAAGCTTGAAGTGTAAGATATAATCACCGAAGAAGGACCAAGTTGGATGACTCCTATCATAATGTTCTTAAAGAATGGTGAGTTACCTAATGATCACACTGAAGCTGAAAGGGTTCGGATCAAATCTAGGCAATATGTGTTCCAAGATGATATTCTTTATAAAAAAGGTTACCTAGCTACACTGCTCTGATGTGTGGGTCCGGGACAAAGTCAGTATTTGAGCAAGGAAATTTATGAAGGAATATGAGGGGCTCATTATGGTCGAAGATTGGTGGTAGTCAAGCTCATGAACCTTGGATACTTTTGGCCATCCATGCACTGAGATGCCACTAAGCAACTAAAAAAGTGTGAAGCTTGCCAAATACATGCTCTTGTCCCCTAAAGCCCAAAGCACGATATGGTCCCCATCAACTCAACTTGGCCATTCCACAAATGGGGAATGGACATCGTTGGATCATTCCCTCGCGCCAAAGGAGGAATCAAATTCTTGTTTGTGGCGTAGATTACATCACAAAATGACCTGAAATAAAGCCTTTGGGAAAGATCTCAGAGAAAAAGATCATCGAATTCGTATGGGAGAACATCATATGTCGTTTTGGTCTTCCCGAAGTGTTGTTCATGATAAGGAAAAGCAATTTGCTGAGAAGCCTTTTAGCTCGTGGTGTAAAGAATATAGAATCACACAAGTTTTCTATAACACCCCAAAACCATTTGTTCGTCTAATTATGCCATTAGGCATGATTAGCAAAATAATAAAACGAGACTTAAAAAATAACAATGAGGGTTATGTTCAAATATTGAAATAACCTATTTAATGTTATTAGTTATATAAAAGAGAAAATGATATAGGAAAAAACTAACTTGACTAGCTAGTCTTATAAGGAAATGATCGACCTTGTGGGTTAGTTGAGAGACTATAGTTGCCAATGTGATGAACTTGATTATTATTAATAAAAAAAATATAAAACAATAACACACATAAGTGTGTGTTACGAAAAAAAATCAGGAGAACACATCTCCTTCAACAAGCATACCCTAAACATAAGAACATGCTTGAATCCAAGCCAAAACAAGGGCTTTTTCAGTGCATTAGCAAGAAACGGGTTATCTAAGGCCTATAGAACATCAAGGTACCATTTATTTGGTAGAATTTGATGCTATAATTTATTTTTGATTTTGATGAAAATCTTGGGTTTGATAAAACGTGAGATTTCTTGTTTTTAGGGGTTTCTCTAGCTTTAGGGAGCCTCAATCATGTCTAATTTGGTTATGAATCACATTTTATATGTGTAATTTATGATGTTCATACTTAACATAAAGTGAGTTTTGGCTCAATTAGGTTTAAGTTCATTAAATTGAGGAGTTATGTGTAATGTTTGATCATCCCTAATGGTTTAGAGGTGATTTGTTTAATTGCACTTACTTAGTTGCACTAGATGATGATGTTGGTTCTTATTAGTAACCAAATTGTGGTTAATTGAGGATTGGTAAAGGTAGAATAATAATTAGTCATGATCTTAGTTTTGGAAAACTTAAGCATATAAGGTGTTTGATGAAATGCTTGAAAGGGAAACCAATTGTGTGAAACTTGTTAAACTTGTGTGCTTGCTAGTGATGCATAAACATGAACATTTATGAATCATATGGTGTCATATGCCATGAACGCACAACTAAGCATCTAGGTGTAATAATCATGAAATAGGTGTCAAGATTGAAAGATAGGGAAGTCGAACTTGAAGGACCCTAAACGTGATTTTCGTAGCTTTTATATAGATTTTGATTAATCTTAAGAAAATCATATAAAATCAACCGTTTATCTGATTTGGGTGTTCTAAACCTTTTCGGAAAGCTTATCGAGTAAATTCTTGTTGTTTTTGATCATATGAAATTAATATAGTTGTTAAACGGGTCGAAAAGGTGAATTAGAACAGCTGGGCAGAAGCTTTGAAAGCTGTGAAAATAAAAATATAGTTGTTGACCTGATCTTCAAATATTCATATAAAATCATAGAAAAATCGTTAGGAGGTGTTCTTTATACGCCAAGAAATGCCTTTGAGCGAAGCACAATCCATCTTTGAACAAGTTCAACTAAGTTGGACTTTAAATAGGTCAGAATGGTCAATTACAGCAGCTGAAAAGGAAATCGCTGCACATAATATGTTTCTGACCTGATCTTAAAATATTCATATAAAATCATAGAAAATCATTAGGAGGTGTTCTTTATATTCCTGGAAAGGTATTTAAACAAAGCACAATCCATCTTTGAACATGTTCAAATAATTCGGACTTTAAATGGGTCAAAATGGTCAATTACAGCAGCTGAAAAGGAAATCGCTGCACATAATATGTTTCTGACCTGATCTTCAAATATTCATATAAAATCATAGAAAAATCGTTAGGAGGTGTTCTTTATACGCTTGGAAAGGTCTTTGAACGAATCACAATCCATCTTTAAACATGTTCAACTAATTCAGAGTTTAAATGGGTCAAAAGGGTCAAATACAGAAGCTGTTTAGAAAATCGCTGCACATTATTAATGTTGTTATTAATCAAAAAGGGGCATAAGATCATATACATACTTGCTTTGGGCATGAAGTGTTGATTCTTAGGACGTAGAGCACCTTCTGTGATATACTTAAAGCGTTCAAAACCATTTATCACCTAGTTTATATATGTAACTTCACAAACGGGTCAAACGGTTAGTGAATGGAAATATTCATGAAACAAAAACTAGTTGTTTATTATATAGCATGATTTGATGAAGAAGTGTGTGTGAATTCATAAGGTGTGATAGTCATGTTAATGGTTGACTGTTCTCAGGGTGTGGCTCGGTGGTGAGCCACACTTGTGATAAGGCTCTGGACCGGCCCAGATGCGGGTTCAATTACCACCTAATGGTTGACTAATCTAATCATCTTGTGGATACAATGTGGTAGTTTGACTCTGACAAGCTTAGGTAGGAGCTTGGAGAGGAACAGGTCGAACAAATACAAGTACAAGCATGAAGCTCGCAAGGATACAAGGTAAGTGTTGCTTACTTTATTATACTAAATATCATGACTTATGCATTGCGTGTTAATCGTTTAGACTTAGTTATAGGAAAAAGCTAGGACCCCGAGTGGTGAAAACCGCTAAGAGGGTCTAAACATATGAATTTATGTATAAACTGCCTTATGACAATCAATGAGGTGACATGTGCACTCAAGAAATGAAATATATTAAACGGGGTAAATCTTAAAGAGTTAGGCTATAACTTGATTATGACGATTAAAGAGTCCATATATGGAAACAAGGCAAAACACCTTAAGTGGGTTCATTCATGTTAGACTAGAATAGAAATAGTGTATGGTAAGTAACAAATTTAGTGTTGCATCCGAAGTGTGCAACTCATGAACGGGTCAAGTGGCGATGTTCTCACCATTGGGACCCGGTACTTAACGCTTGTATATCAAGCATTGAGTTTCAAAATATATAAATGGGTCAAATGGTGATGTGTCACCATTCGGATCCCAAATTCTAATGTGTGTCGAGGAAGTCATCCACGGGTGAGCATTTGGGAATGGGGCACATGATGCCAAGTATTAAGTGAGAATTCGTTTTAGGATCGTAAACACGAAACGTGATCTCATGAATACCAACCGTATAGTGCGGAATCCCCTCGGTTGTGCAAAATGATTCAGAAATAATGAGTAACGATCGTGATGAAAACAGATAACGAATCACCAATCAATATCCATAACTTTACTCGTGTATTAGATCAAATCAAAGATATTACAGATGAATAACCTAGACCTAATACAGAGAATCACACAAACTGGGGAAAAGCTCAAAATGATAACTCCTTAACTAAAACAACTCACTTTTCCCCTTTATATAGGCTTCCCATTCGACCCTTGCAGAGGTCGAATGGGTTCATTCGTCCCTTTCAGGGTTTGAATGAATCCTTCTTCTATACATTCAATATTCGTTCGATCCTATGATAAACTTCATTCGACCTCACGTAAGGTCGAATGAGTCTTCAAGTGATAAACATTCTTCAAAGTCTTGGTCGTTTTCTGATTATCTAAACCTTCGACATTCAGTACCGGATCACTAGTTGGGGACATACATGAATAATGCACTTACAATCTCCCCCTTGGACCTAGCTGGTGATGTACCAAATCAGAAAGTTATTAATTTTTCAAGTCTTGCATTCATCATCTTGAACGGCTTGAAAACTTTCCATTTTCTTGCATGTTTGTGTCGAGGTTCTTGTCTATCTCTGCAGTAAGCTTCGAAATCTCAGACAGACTCAAGAAATATTGGCTTTGTCATTTGTTGGTCTAGAGCTGAAGACAGAAAACAATCTTGAATTCTTTACTTCCATGATCTCACTAATCACATCTTTTACAACTTCTGACTAGTTTCTATTGTTCTGGAGATCTAGATGTTCAGGTTTGGGTCTTGTTCAGCTACACGCTTTGTCGATGAGTCTTGAGCAGTGCACCTGTTGTGTTTGATTCTGTAGAAAAATTTACTAAAAACTGCACAAACTACAACTGGCTTTAAACATGACAAAAATCTCAGAAGTAATCTTTACATCCAATCTAATCCTCAATAGTTCTCCCCCTGAACTATTAAACATTTTCAATTTGCACCAGAAACTTGAAAATTTACAATTTGATTTCCCTTTTACAACTCTCAAGCATCCGAGCCTTCACATTTAGTATCCCAACATCTGTTATCGAAAATAAAATTGAAACAAAACATTTTGATTTTTCAAATTTTATGCTAAAGCACACCGAAAATCTTTTTGAATTTTCAAATAGATTTGCATAAAATTAAACTAAACATATTTTTACGAATTTTCCGGTAAGAGGATCATATCGGTATTGGAACAGTCAGTCAAAACTCTATGTAATCAATTTTTTGTTTTTATCATTGAGCATCCTACAACCATTACCAGTATGTTTGTCCATTTAAACCCAAAATCATCATTCATTGTTCAACACTTTAGATATGTTAAGGTAATATTAGATACTGAATAATCTATGGTTCCCGCGCACGCGACACATTTCCGTATCAAGAATTGCACAAAGCTTTATCGTAACGCGTGATTATATTGTAGTTATCCGTTAGTTACAAGGTATGAGGCACAAAGATGACAGGTTAGCAAATTAATGCTTCAAGGCGACTTGTGCACTCTACCAAGGTGAGAACTAATATCATACATGATTTTCATTATAGTATTGATACGTTGCATTAGATAATCTTTGATTATCGTCACACATGTTAAGTTCCTCATTCGGTAACTTAAGGATTTATCATTAAAGATCTTTTGTTAAGATACCCTGACTGATCTAGGTCCGTAAATTAATACGACAAAAGATCAGTTAGGCTATCCCCAGATAACTTTCAATATAACAACCCGAAACCTCAGATTTTGGCAATCTATCAAACAAAATTTCGGTACTAAGACCGTATCCAAACGATGCTGAACTTTAAACTTTGATTTCAAGCCTACAAATATATAATTGACGTTGATCCACATGATTATCAGTAATTGATTTTAAGTTTATATCACCATGCTGAACTTTAAACTTTGATTTCAAGCCTACCAATATATAATTGACGTTGATCCACATGATTATCAGTAATTGATTTTAAGTTTATATCACCATGCTGAACTTTAAACTTTGATTTCAAGCCTACCAATATATAATTGTAGTGGCTACTCAATGTTGTTACATCATTTTGTTTTCAGAGTAATCTGACAGTCCACTGATGTACTATCATCTCCTCTTTTTCTTCAGGAAAACTTGATTTTCTAATTTATTTATTTTTTAATTTTTATTTTTCTAAAATTCCCCCCCCCCCCTAAAAATCTAAAAATAAGCATATTTTTGGGTTTTTAAACTTCATGAAGAAAAACAAAATGATATCCGATGCGTTTTACTCATTGAGTTTCAAAACCATTTTCCCACTCAGATTACTTGACTCACTTTGTACTTTCAATTAGTAAAACCATTAACAAAGATAAGAGAGTTTAGAATAAACCGTAATGTCGCATCTGTTTTAGAAATCCAAAACCTGAGAGCAATTATTGCAACGTTTTCCGACTTCTCATGTATGAAACAGACGACAAACACTCTCCTCTCTGTTGAACTCATGTTTTCCTTTGTCAATATAACTTTCTTGGCCTTCATCTCTCCAATAAATAGCACAAACTTAATCACCTCCAGATGTAACAAAACACAATGTATGAGGAAAATCAAGCCCGCTTTTGTATACAGATGCTCCATTATCAACTATCAAAGAATAGCTAATAGGTCTGTCTGGAACAACCTGCACACTTGTTAAACAATTAGTAGGAGAGAGGAACCCATCCCTTCACAATGATGGGTCGTCCAAGGTCATCAATCCTCAGAATATCAATCCATTCTGCTTTTGAAAAATCAATTGGTTTTTCAATGGATTGATTTGAAGTAAAAGTTGTTGTGGATTGAGAAAATGACTTGGGTTTCCAAACAAGTTCAGGTTTTATTTTAGATTTCTTTTTCTTTGATTTTGTTTTGATTTTTAACTTTTCAAGTTTCTTGTTTGAAACCTGCTTCTGAACTTTGTTTGGAATCTTCTCAGACTTAACTGATGAAGACCCAGGCTTAGAGTTATTCTTAGGCATAGCCTTAGAACTCCCCCTTACCTTAGCAACCCTTTCACGATCTCCATTTTTATTCAACCGTAGGGTGCGAAATCCCCTCGGTTGTGCAAAATGATTCAGAAATAATCAGTAACGATCGTGATAAAAACAAATAACGAATCACTGATCAATTTCCATAACTTTACTCGTGTATTAGATCAAATCAAAGATATTACAAATGAATAACCTAGACTTAATACAGAGAATCACACAAATTGGGGAAAAGCTCAAAGTGATAACTTCTTAACTAAAACAACTCACTTTCCCCTTTATATAGGCTTCCCATTCGACCCTTGCAGAGGTTGAATGGGTTCATTCGACCCTTTCAGGGTTCGAATGATTCCTTCTTCTATACATTCAATATTCGTTCGACCCTATGATAAACTTCATCCGACCTCCCGTAAGGTCGAATGAGTCTTCAAGTAATAAACATTCTTCAAAGTCTTAGTCATTTTCTGATTATCTAAACCTTCGACATTCAGTACCAGATCACTAGCTTGGGACATACTTGAATAATGCCCTTACATTATGGACAAGAGTTATCAAGGTTTGGAACGGAAAAACGCTATCTGGTAAGTCAGTAGTTAAATAAATGCTTTGGGCGTGGTAGTACGGGTATGAAAACCACCCACATGAAGTGTGGTTGCCAAATCGGTAAGTCGTTTACATAATTATAACCTATGCGCGCTAATGCGCCTAAAAATGACTAATAGTGAGGAAATATTGGAATTGATGGAAAACTAAGTCCATAAGGGCTTACAGCCTTTCGAACAAGTTAATGGGTTAAAAACATTGGGATGACAATATGAATCTTATGTTTTTAGAATTGTCAAAAAGGGCTTTGGCCCAGTAAACGACCGTTCACTCAGGGTGAACGGCCGTTCAAGCCTTCTGATCAGCTTGTTGTTGTTCGTGGCCCAGTGGTTCACTCTGGGTGAACGGCCGTTCAAGCCTTCTGTGTCAATTTGATAAAAATTTTAATTTTGGCCGTTTGGTCTGGATCGTTCCATGTTGATGTGTAACGGCACTTCTTCTATAATAAATGCATTATTGGTAATCCCACTAAGCATTATTTGTGTAATGATGCTAGGTAAACATGTGATGGAAATCCCGGATTAAGGATCGAGTCACGAGAATAACCAAACACACCTGAACACTCATCAGGCTTCGGCAAAAGATTCAAGATACTCCTGTTAAGAATTGTGAAACCTACTTTATTTTTAATAGCTAAAAATGTAAAACTTATGGAAATAAAAAAATGTATTGATCGTAACGGTTTAAGTTTCTCATAATTTTAAAACTTTTAATCGGGAGTGGTTTTACGTAAGGTCAAAACCCTTAAGATTAGTCGTTAACCGCATGATTTCGGGTTAGGGTCTTACATTTTCAGCTCAGTTGCCTATCCACAATCCAACGGTCAAGTTGAAAGAAGGAACCATAGAATCGTTGAAGGGATAAAAGCTAGATTAGGCCGGCAGGGAGGAAAGTGGCTTGAAGAGCTTCCTAACGTCCTATGGGCCATCCGAACAACAGAGAAAACATGCCACAAAAAGACCCCCTACAGCCTAGTCTTCGGATACAAAGCTGTTATTCCTGCTGAAATTGGGGTTACCACACTTCGAACCCTTAATGTGGATGCCAAGGTTAATGAAAGTGAAACATTGTTGTACTTAGACCTCTTAGAAGAAGCTCGAGACTCGACAGCCAGCCTGGAGACTTTGTCCTAAGGAAAAACGAAACTAGGCAAAAAGAAGATCAAGGGAAGCTCGGCCCTAAGTGGGAAGGTCCGTACACCATCCTCAAAGCCCACAAAGGGGGATCATACAAGCTTGCCAATGCTGAAGGCAAAAAGCTCCCTCGCCACTGTAATGGCAAAAACCTTAAAAGGTTCTTTGTGTAACTCAAATGACTTAGAAGAAAGTCTTAGCTTCTGTAATCTGTTCTCTCTTTTATAACTTTGTAATGATGAATGAATGAATCACGAGATTCTCTTTTAAGACTTGTCTTTCTATCCTACTATCAGATTTAGGACCATGTAAGAAACTCCATGGCATAGGTCATGTGACAACTGCCAAAATTCAAGTACTATCCGTTCAGTATAATATTTATTAAAATAATATCAAAAATTGCGTGTTAGAATTAATTGGTGATAATTAGAGTCTTTAAAAATGCAATAGCAAAGTACAAACATTTTAAAAGATTTATGGTAAATTTTATTAATTTTCGTATCGCAGAGCGATAAATTACCCGTATTGGACATTGGTGACGACCCGGTTAACTTTAAAAAGTCTAGTTTTAACCCGTAATGTTTGGTTTGATATGGAATAATATTTTCAGGATGAAAATATTATTTAAACTAATAAAGACTATGATTGATAGTTTTTAAATCGTTATGATCTAATTATTGTGCGTTTTAGAGTTTTAACGCGAGTACGAGACCTGGTGCAATAAGGAACCCATTAATATAATCAAACTAACTAAAAATGGATATTTTTTAGTTGGGGAATATTTTTATTGGCCAAATGGGCAAAAACCTTAGTTATTTAACATAATGGGGGTTTTTTATAAAATGTAAGGTGTGTATGTTATGTTTTAAAGTTTATAAAAAAAGTAAACACACACCTGTTGTGGGTGAAAATCCTCAGGATGATTTTACCTCACATCCCTAACGTACTATCCCCAAGATGCCGAAGGGCTCAACTGACTTCATGATATAACTGTATTTCAGCATGTGCACATCCTGAAGATATACTAACGAACTATCTTATTGTTATATGAATGCAGAGTGATTTTACCTCATATTCTCTGAGTAACGTCCTCAGGATGCTAAAGGACTAAGCAGGGTTCAGGATGTAATAGTGTTCTCACCTCTGTGCATCCCGAGGATGGACTAACGAGTTATCTTATTATGTCATTATTGCATGTACACTTAATCAATATTAAGGCTTGTAACTCCTCCCAAACAGCTATATTGACTCATTTAAAGACAAAGGAGCTGATCATTGAAGACCTATGCGTGTAGACCAAGTCCATCACCAAAGAAGAGGTCAAACTTGTAACCGACAAGCATTAATGGAAGGAGAGAAACAAGGAAACAGTTAACCAACAAATATATTCAGTTGAAACAGCTGCTACAACGGTCATATTCAGCTGAAACAGCTATAACGGTCACTTGAAGCCATCAAAGAACATAACTAACTAGCGGATGTTGTGGGATCTATTATTTACTCCTTGTACTATATAAATGGGAGTATTGGACGAGTATAGGGGATGGACATACACATCACACACACTATAGCTACACATACACACTTAGTTAATTAGAAACACTCTCATAACCATTGTAAACTAAGTACACTCGTCCATTTGCTCATCCAAAGTTGTATCTTTTTACCAAATTAATATTAACAAACAAGGCAGGGGCATAGTCTCCTCCCGAGGTTTTATGCCGGTGATCTACAACTGATCAAGGGCTTTCCTCGTAGATCGAGTGTTGTTCTTTGTGTTTTATTGCTTTATTTGTTCATTATAAACAGTTCCATTCCGAGGATATAACTGTCCATCCCGAAGCAAACCTAAGCCATCCCGAGCATAGTTGTCACTTATTAACTTCTTTAGCATCCTGATACACCATTTTCAGAATACAACTGAGTTTTTAACATATTTCACACATTTAGCACTCTACCTCACTTTTACTAATTTGGAATACAAAATTATTTCTACTAGGTAATTTTTGACCAATACAACACCCACATCACAACCCCCCCCCCCCACACACATATTATAATATTATTGTTATTAATTGTTAATGATTAATAATTAATATTATTCCTCCGTATAAATACCCAGCTACACACACTTCATCTCATTTTTCACCATATCCTTCACACATTTAAGAAACTCTTTATCTCCTTTCCCTCTCCCTCTATTGGCAGAAACCCACCCATAACACGACCATTTCTTTTTTTTTCATCTTATTATAAAAATGGACTCAAAAGCTTAGATAGATTAGTGTTCTTGGTGATTTGAAACGAAATTTCAAAGATTTTTAGAGAGAGAGAAACCGAGTTGAGCATAAAAAACCCACCATCTTTGCAAGTAATCCTCATAGGTAAGTTCTTGAACTAAAAACTTGGGTAAAATCTTTATATTTTTTGTTTTGGGTTTAGTTTTCACCAAAAAAATCAAGGGTTTTGAAGTGGGTTTTATAAAACAAACAATGAGAATGAGAAAATGGTTAAAAAGAAGGTGCATGTATGTGTGTATGTATGCCGTAGGTATGTATGTATGGGTAGGATGAGTGTTTTGTTCCAGCAAACTTGAAAGAAGCATGCTTATGCAAAGGATTTGGTTCTACCCTCACTGGTCCAGCCTTAAAATGGCTACTAAGTGTTCCTCCCTATTCAATTACTTCTTTTGCACATTTGATTAACGTGTTTAATAATCAGTTTTCTTGCAGTTAAACATTTGAACGTTTGACAAGTGATTTGTACAGGGTGACACAGCCACAGGGAGAATCATTAAGGGAATATATCACATGGTTTGGGAAGGAAGCACTTGACATCCTAAACCTAGATGTCACAACAGCAGTGCAAGCCTTCAAGATGGGACTACAAAAGGATTCGCCTTTCTATAAAGAATTGGTGATGAACCCTTGTAGGAATCTCGATGAAGTTCGGAATAAAGCTTTAAGTTTCATCCGTCTTGAAGATGACAAGAAGATACAAGAGAGGATAGAGACATCCTCAAGATACAACAATCCTAATCGGAAGTCCACTTCCACATACGAACCTTACAAGGATGAACCATATGCTAGACCTGATAATAAAAAGGTCAATGTGGTTGAGGATGACGATGAAGAGGATTGCCCTAAACTTTCAGACTATTGTTTTTCTGTGGATGTAACAGGTTTAATGTACGCTATGAAGGATCTTGGAGACAAAGCAAGATGGCCAAGGAAAGATAACAAGTCAGGATGGAAGGACAAATCCAAATGGTGTGCTTTCCATGAAGATTTTGGACACGTTACTGAAGATTGCATTGCTTTGAGAAAAGAAATAACATATCTCCTAAGCAAGGGCCATCTTAAGGATCTGCTGGACAGAAAAAAGTCAAAGATTCAGGATAGCACTGGCATCCCAGAAAGGGCAGCATCTCCACCCAAGGATGCTGGCATTATTAATTTTATTTCAGGATGATCAGATATTTGTGGGACATCCTACTCAGCAGCCAAAAGGCATGCAAGAGAAATGAAATCAGAAAAAAGGAGAAAGACCCACAAAGACTACCATCCTGACGAATGCAAAAGTGATTAGCTTTGAAGAAGAAGATCGAGAAAACGTTCTAGAGCCTCACCATGATGGTTTGGTCATTACTTTATGTATTGCTAACCATTTTGTTCGCAGGATATTAATAGATGGAGGGAGTTCAGTTAACATAATACAGCTGGAAGCCCTCAAAAGGATGAACATCCCTAAGACTGAGATAGTGGCTAGATCATCTGTCTTGGTTGGCTTCAGTGGAGAGACCAAGAGCACAGTTGGTAATATTAAACTACATGTGTATGTCGAGGGAATGAACTCTATCCAAAGATTCTGTGTGATAGATTCGTTTTCCAGTTACAACGTTATCCTAGGGAGACCTTGGATACATGACATGAAAGCAGACATATCACCAATGTGTAAAGCTACCAACTCCATGGGGAGTCATCAAAGTCAACAGTGACCAGCAAGAAGCAAAGGATTTCTACACAACATCAATGAAGGCTTCATCCCAGTCGAAACAAGCATAGCAGTTAAAGCAAGATGCATAGTGCCATCCTCAGGATGTCAAAGCACATTCTGACCAAGATGTCAAATCAGTTTGCCTCGATGAAAACAACAAGGATATCACTGTGCAGATCGGTAAGAACATTCCTAACTATATTGAACAATCTCTAATTTCATTTTTAATGCAGGAGCAACATAACAAAGGTTGGTCAACATGATGTTCAAAGAAAAGACTGGGGACACAATGGAAGTCTACATCGAGGACATGGTAGTGAAGTCCAAGAAAGCTGAAGACCATCTTCAGGATCTCAAAGGAGCCTTTGACATCCCGGATGCTTATAATATGAAGTTGAATACTGCCAAGTGCAACTTTGGAGTCGGTACTGGCAAATTTCTTGAATACTTAGTAACCAAGAGAGGCATTGAAGCCAGTCCAGAACAAATCAAAAGCCATCTTTGATTTAAAATCTTCAACCAACGTCAAAGATGTATAAAGATTGACTGGAAGGATAGTAGCACTAAACAGGTTCATTTCGAAGTCCTTAGAAAAATGCAAAGAGTTCTATGACATCCTGGAAAAGAACAACAAATTTGACTGGGGACAAAAACGTGAGGTCGCATTCAAGAAATTGAAGGAATATCTCGTAGCAGCTCCACTCCTGATGAAACCTAAAGATGGTGAACCTCTCAAATTATATCTTGCGGTTTCCAAAAATGCAATAAGTGCAGTCTTAGTAAGAAAACTTTGAAGGACAACATCATCCTGTCTACTATGTAAGTAAAACTCTACTAGATGATGAGACCAGGTATTCTCATCTCGAAAAACTTGTTTTAGCTTTGATAATGGCATCCACTAAGTTAAGGAATTACTTTGAAACACATAGGATACACGTACAAACTAACTATCCCATAAAAAATGTACTTATAAAACCAGAAATGTCAGGTAGAATGGCTAAATGGTCAGTAAAATTAAGTGCCTTTGACTTAGTATACGAGCCTAGAAATACAATCAAATCTCAGGCTCTAGCTGATTTTGTGGCTGATTTCAGTAGTGACATCCTAAGTGAAATTGAAAAAGAAGTATAACAAGTAAATGAAAACTTGGGAAAATGGATTTTATATAATGATGGTGCTTCAAATATGAGAGGCACAGGGTTAGGATTACTACTAAAATCGCCACAAGGGGACAAAATACCCCATGCGATTAGATGTGCATTTCAAATAACCAATAATGAAGCTGAATATGAAGCTCTCATTGCTGGTTTACAATTTGCTAAGGATATGCATGTTTCAAATTTAGAAATGTTTGTTGATTCCTTGTTAATTACTAACCATTTTAACGGATCTTATGCAGTCAAAGGTAAAAAATTAGTTGAATATCTTGAAATAGTCAAGAAATTAGCATCTTGTTTTGCAGAATTTACACTAACATAGGTACCTAGGGAAGAAAATGCTGAAGCTGATGCCTTGGCAAATTTAGAACTGCATCCTGAAGTCACCGACTGTAGAACTGCATCCTAAGGATAACACTATGCATCCTGAAGATAGCACTGTACATCCTAAGGATAACACTGCTCTAACTGCTCGGAATCAAATCGATAACATTAACACCTGTCCATCCTCAAGCTAATGGACAAGCAGAATCCTCTAATAAGATCATCATCAACAACTTGAAAAAGATGCTTGGAGAAAAGAAAGGAAAATGGGCAGAAGAAAACCACTTTTAAGAATGCAACTGGCCAAACACCTTTCTCCTTGGTCTTTAGAATAGAAGCTATGCTCCCAACCAAGATGGTAATGCCTGCAGCAAGAAGATATCTTCAGGATGCAACTACCAATTCAGAAGTATTGTTTCAAGATCTTGAAACAGTGGATGAAGTTAGGGATACATCCAGATTCAGGATGGAACCTTATCAACAAAGGATAACTAAAACCTGCTACGAGAATATAAGGATAAGAAGATTCCAGGTGGGAGATTTGGTCTTAATAAAATCCTTCCAAAATACCACCAAGCCAAGTAATGGGAAGTTTGCTCCTAATAAGTAGGAAGGACCCTACTTGATCGATTATGACTATGGAAGACGAAATTCTACCAAGATCCTGGAATGCAATTCACTTAAAATGCTATCATATATGAAGACTCATGAGACTGATCTCTCTAGAAGAGAATCCGTGGTTCGGATTACTGGTAAGATGAAGGTGAATGCTGACAGAGATGAATCATCTCCATATGTAAGTACTTATTCTTAACCTATTTCAATTATTTATATTTTTACTAAACATGGTCTAGAAATAGTCCATCCTGAGAATTTTGCAGTACCATCCTGAACATGGAATGCTTAGAAGACTAGGGGGCTGACCACCCTCTCCTCCATTAAGGTGTCCGACACCTTCCTAAGGTATAAAGGTTTTCACCTTTCACATTGGGTTAGCAACCCTCTCCTGGAGCGCATGATGCCCATGTATATTCTCGGGATGGTGGGACCAGTCCATGTAAAAGTGGCTGACAATTTCATTATCTTTGAGGTATACGATAGAGCTCTTAAGGTTTAGACATTTTTCAATGTCTCAAATGGTTAGACGTTTTTCAACGTCTCTTCGGGCCTTGTCGCCAGTCATTCCTAAGGGCCTTGTCGCCAGTCATTGCTAAAGGCCTTGTCGCCAGTTATTCTCAAGATGTTACATATTGGTCTTGCCACCAGGATTATTTCAAAAATGGTTTTAATCCCAATTAAACCAAAGGCCTTGTCGCCAGGATAATAACAAAATCTTCCTTTGCAGGATATTATCAAAACATAAGTCTTTCTTATGAAAGATTATAAGGTCTATATTAAAGACATTACACTGGGGACATCCTCAGAATGATGAAGATTATCCTAAGGATGTGATAAACACTGGAGACATCCTCAGAATGATGAGAATGATCCTAAGGATGTAACCAAGACTGGGGACATCTTCAAGATGTCATCAGAATACTTCGAAGACCATTTATCAAATTGGACGAAGGTAATATTTGTATTATTCCTTTATACTTGACATTTGTTGATGTTTGCAGGATATCAGAAGAATCAAAAAATGAACACAGGGATGTAGCGTCAAAAGCAGTTACCATATTATTTATTATAGCCAAAATTTGATGTCAACCCCTGGCTTTATCCTAAAACAGTACCCATCCACCAGGGGTCAACATCTATGGTCCGGGTCAAATAAAAGATTTGGGGCTTCGTCTTGAAACCAAGATCCCTCCACCCCAACTCTTTCATTATCTATACAAGCATAAAAAAGTAAATTGTTTTCGTTTAACCACAAACTACCACAAATATTCTAAAAAAGTGGGTTCCAGCCTAGTCATTATATCATTCACCATCTCATCCACCTTAGCTTCAGCTTCCTTCACCTCTGCATCCTCAAGCTCCTTGGGTGCATCCTCAGGATCCTTAGCCCGCGATGCAATCCTCGCCCTAACCTGGAGAACAGAAATCGTGGCAGGTGTCATGAGCCTTTGCCTATACTCCTTCATCTCCTTTCCATGCCCCAGCAAAGCCTTGACCTGCTAACATGTCACCAGTTTCAACTCATTCTTCACCTTGCCTAGCTCTTTCTCAAGATGTTTGCTCTTTTCTTGAGCAATCTTCTTCATATCTTCCTGGCTGGTCTTGGTGTCATTCATCTCCTTGGCTACTTCATCCAGGGACTTCATCAGATATTCATGTCCCTACAAGAGACAAAGAACAGGTAAGTATTTTATCTTTAAATATTTGAATAAATATGTTATGCCATTTTCAGGATAGCATCATACCTAAAGAGTGAACTGGGAAATCTTGCCCAAGATATCCTCAAAGGAGAAGTATCTCAGGTTGAGGTAGAGGCATTAGGAGTCTTCTTCTTCTTAAGAGGATGTAGATGCCCTTGACTTAGTAGAGGAGGAGAGCTAGTCATCTTGGAGCTGGATGGTGAAGTGATCTTGGTTGTCTTGATATCTTGACTATCAATATCATCAAGGTCGAAAAAGGTGGATTTCTTTGCTGAAAATAGTAAAGAAATACAGGTTTAGACAGGTACACATAACAAGACAAAAACATCCTTAGGATGTAACAGGTAATACTTACCAGACATCTCCGTGGCTCGACTAGTAATGTAGCTCTCTTCTACTTCAAAGGTTCTAGCTGAGACAGGTATGTCTAAAACAACTTTGTACCTGATAAGGGAATCAGTCAGGGGAGGAGCAAGTTTGGCAAGTTATACACTTGTCACACAAAATTTTCAGAGTATTAGTGATATCCTCAGGATACCATCACAAAATTTTCATCAAACTTCCTGAATAATCTTAACCACTTTTTAATCAAGACATAGGGATATCATCCCCAAAAGAAATGGAATCCCTCTTCACAAAAAAGAACTTTGATTTCCAAGACCTGTCAGACTTAATGACATTATGCAGGAAATGAGGATCTTTGTAAGCTGAAGAACATAATGGTTGGAACCATGCGTTTTCAACTTATACTAGTAAGACAGGTCACCAATATGAAGATTGATACCATGATTCTCGGTGATCTCATTACAGACCATCAGGATCCTCCAAACCTCAGGCATAGCCTGGACATAGGCCATCCCAGTTATATCAAAGAACTCTTTGATGAACGAGAGAATGGATATCTTAAACCCAGGTGGAAAGGCAGGTACATGAAGCAAATCCATATAGAGGATGCAAAATCAAACTTCGCATTCTGGTCATATGGCCGGAACACAGTTAATTCAGGGAAAGCCCCTGAGTTATTCATAGAAAGGATATCATTGTCTATGAATGTACATACTTTGTTTGCAGGATCTTCTAACAAGTTTTGTTGTAAAAAGTTCTTTGTACAAAAAGTACGAAGATTGGTAAAAACAGAGAAAAGTGGAGAAGAAAGAAGAAATAACCTTCTGATAATCCTGTTGAGATTATAAAGGAAGGATTGAAGTCTGGATATAGACAGTGAAAGATGATAAGGTGTAGCGGTCATCCCTAAATCATCGACCAAAATATAGCTGTTGATACCCTATCAGATGTCTAATCATCCTCAGAAGATAAGCATCAGAATTAAAAATATCTTTACCATTAAATAATGGTAACATATTTTTGGGGACAATTGTTGTGAGTGAAAATCCTCAGGATGATTTTACCTCACATCCCTAACGTACCATCCCCAAGATGCCGAAGGGCTCAACTGACTTCAGGATATAACTGTATTTCAGCATGTTCACATCCTGAAGATATACTAACGAACTATCTTATTGTTATATGAATGCAGGGTGATTTTACCTCATATTCTCTGAGTAACATCATCAGGATGCTAAAGGACTAAGCAGGGTTCAGGATGTAACAGTGTTCTCACCTCTGTACATCCCGAGGATGGACTAACGAATTATCTTATTATGACATTATTGCAGGTACACATAATTAATATTAAGGCTTGTAACTCCTCCCTAACAGCTATATTGACTCATTTAAAGACAAAGGAGCTGATCATTGAAGACCTATGTGTGTAGACCAAGTCCACCACCAAAGAAGAGGTCAAACTTGTAACCGACAAGCATTAATGGAAGGAGAGAAACATGGAAACAGTTAACCAATAACTATATTCAGTTGAAACAGCTGCTACAACGGTCATATTCAGCTGAAACTGCTATAACGGTCACTTGAAGCCATCAAAGAACATAACTAACTAGCGGATTTTGTGGGATCTATTATTTACTCCTTATACTATATAAATGGGAGTATTGGACGAGTAAAGGGGACGGACATACACATCACACACACTATAGCTACACATACACACTTAGTTAATCAGAAACACTCTCACAACCATTGTAAACTAAGTACACTCGTCCATTTGCTCATCCAAAGTTCTATCTTTTTACCAAATTAATATTAACAAACAAGGCAGGGGCCTAGTCTCCTCCCGAGGTTTTATGTCGGCGATCTACAACTGATCAAGGGCTTTCCTCGTAGATTGAGTGTTGTTCTTTTTGTTTTATTGCTTTATTTGTTCATTATAAACAGTTCCATTCCGAGGATATAACTGTCCATCCCGAAGCAAACCTAAGTCATCCCGAGCATAGTTGTCACTTATTAACTTCTTTACCATCCTGATACACCATTTTCAGAATACAACTGAGTTTTTAACATATTTCACACATTTAGCACTCTACCTCACTTTTACTAATTTGGATTACACATATGTATGCTGTAGGTATGTATGTATGGGTAGGATGAGTGTTTTGTTCAATAGTTGATTATTATGCTTAGATCATGATGTTTTTGTAACATGCAAGATGGTTTAAATGATGATTTGTAGTTTGATGTGAAATGAAATTTTGATGATTAAGATGATCTAGAAAAATGGTATAGGGTTGTATTTGTGGAAATGTGGCTTAAATGACTAAGGTGTTCATGTTTTGTGCCTTGCTTGAAGATGATTTTGGATTATTTTAGAGTTAGGAAAGGTCTGATCATGATTGTGATTTTAAAGGTTTCACGACCCCTTTTCTTTTTAAATGTTTTTGAATGTTTTATAATCGGGGGGTTAACATGCTTGTATGATGGGTAGACTAGAACTACATAGAACATTTGATGGCCTTTGGTAGGTGCACGATGTGTGCGTTGGACGCCCGTCAATTTTCCCTGCATTTCTTAATCATTAGCTTTTGGTTTAGAGCCATGGATTATGTAGGTAGATCTATTAGGTTGACGACCCCTCCCAGAACAGTCACTCTGGTTCTTATGGGAAAGCATACTCTGTAACCGATTCCTCAGGGAGCCTGTTTGGTCCCTCAAAGAGGTCATGTTTGGGAAGAAAATGTTATGATTTGATTAAAAGCCTTAGGCTGCGATCATGCTTGTATGACCTAGCTAGTCTACTTGGGTCGTAGTTTAGTCGGTACTCGATCATACGTTTTTAAACAAGGAAATATGTGTATTTGCCTTAAAACCTGTGAACTCGCCAACATTTTTGTTGATATTTTTAAGCATGTTTTTAAGGTACTGGTGCATTTAGGGGTCAAGAGTGTGGGTTTAGCACGCACTACTTGTGGACATGATTATGAGACCATAAAACTTTTAAAACTATGTTTTTATTTTGTTAAAACAATGTTTACTTTTATTTCGCTTCATCTTGATTTAACATGTTTTTAAACTTTCTTGGACCTTGAAACTTAAATATGTTTGACTAGAGGATGGTTGCAAGATGTACATAGTATTTATTGTGTGATTTGCTAAACTTTGTGGTAAAAACTTCCGTTACCTCATGACTTGCTTTCCGTTGTGTGTTGTCGAGGTATGACAGGCCATGTAAGGGGATGAGCTCCCAGGCCATATCGCTCAATAGGTTCAAGGGTTAGATGAACCTATATAAGGGGTGAGTTCCTAAATCAATCATACTCCATGAGACTTAACTTATGAAGAAATCATGTCTCATAGACGGGTCCGAGCAGCCTACACCAAATGCTCCTTAAGTCCTTCAAACAGGCTTACGAAATAAGAAAAACACTAAGGAGTATGCATAGGGTAGATGGTGTATTTGTCACACCCTCAAAATCCACTTGCGGAGTTTTACCGCGAGGCGCATGACAAACCAGGATCCAAACCAACGATCACAATAAACAAGTCTAAATTAACATATGCAATTTCAAAAACATAGTTTAAATCTCCAGTTACAGCGGAAGCTTATTATTAAACATAATCCAAACGTAAACCAAATTGTTCAATGTTTGAAAACCAAGCAATCCTAACTAGACGCCGTGCAGACGCGTGCGCCCTAGTTCCATTGTGCTACCTTAGCGACCTGAGAAAACATGTAAGAGTTTACGTCAGCACAAAAATGCTGGTGAGTTTACAGGTTTTGTAATCAAAGTACCAAGTTCAACCTGTCCATACTATAACAATTTGCAAACCAAGGTACGCTAGCTAGGCGTATGTTTTATTACTACCACGATTGGAAAACCATTACTAACTCGCAAACCAGATGTCGTGCCCGAATAGTAAACCAGTTCCTGTTTGAGACAATATGCACTCGCCCGGCCCTCCAAGCCGACGAGCGGGGTTGGTCACTCCCAATAGATCTATTCACATTTCTCCGTTGTGCTAACCCGCACATTCATGGTTTCCCCCGGGACTTCCAAAGATCGTATAGTAAACCATAGAAACCCATAGTATGACAGTTGTTACCAAAACATAAGTTTAACACATGTTTTCTCCCCCAAAAAGTGAAACCAGTTAAAAGAGGGGCCGTAAACTCACCTTAGGTTGCGTTACTTCGAAACACGAATAATATCAGCAAGCTATGCTAGCCCCGTAAAGCGGCGACCTAACATATGACAGTTACAAGTACTTAGACTAATAACCCGTAGGTTAGTTAGTCCCTAGATGTCCAGACCATAACCAAGTTCGTTTGAAAACACCGTGACTGTTAAATTAACCCAAAGTACAAGACTCGACATCCCATTGGTGACCCGAGACTCCCCGTGTTATACTTGTACTCACAAACATACAATCATGCAATACACACTTAACATACGTTAAAGTCCAACAAGTTATAGCACGTAGTTCAAGTATCACATAAATAAGTCCGAACACATGTTACCAAGTTATTAGATATGTTACGGGGTTCCTAGCATGTTCCTAGGTGTCAAATCGGGTCCCGAAATGCTAAATTACACTTACAGCAGCAGTACAGGCGATTAGGAAAAGTCAACTAGTGATTACGTGGGTCAACAGGCATTTAGGAATGCTAATCGCCTATATTATAGGCGATTACGGCTATCTCATATGTAATTTTTGAGTTTATAGGCGATTACGTCGTAAAGCATGCAATTCAGGGCTTAACTAGCATTTAGGATCGTAAATGCATGAAGTAAAGGGGAATAGGATCCTATTCGCCTATACTATAGGCGATTAGGGCTCCCCTTCAGGCGAATGGGCTCCTAATCGCCTATAGTATAGGGGATTAGGATTCCTATTCGCCTATAGCACAGTTGTTCCGGTTTTTCGCGCGTTTAACACTCCAAATCGAATCCAGAACGTGTGTAAACATCAATTATCAATCAAATAACTATATCAAACATATATCAATCAAAATCCTTCGTTTAACCTTGTTCTATCAGCCCTGCATGCAATCATGTATCCCAAAAACAACACATATAGCATGAATCATCACATTAACATGCATAACCCTAACCCTAATGAACAATTTCTCAGATTTCATCAACATGCTATCATTACTAATCTGTAACTACCTTAATATCATGTTACTAATCCTTCTTGAATCATAAAAATCCTATCTTTTAATCATAAACCCACATACAACAATCATAATAGTTAGAATCCAATTAACAACAATTAATAACGAATTTCCAGAAGACATTTACGTTTAAAAACAGGTCTGGACCATTAGGGATTGAATAAAAACGTTATTAAAGATTGCATGAATGAAAACCACACCTTAGATTTGTAATAGATTGATGTTATAGGCTTGAAATCTTGTGTTTTGATCCAAAATCGTGTTCCAGAGGTTGTGTGGGTGTTGGGATGAGTTGTGGGACGACTAGGGTTATTAATATGAAGTTTAGGAGGTCAAGTATTGTATTTATAGGCGTTTTTAGTCGTCCAGCACGTTATAGGCGATTACGCAGCATCATCAGGCGAATAGGGATCCTATTCGCCCCTAGTATAGGCTAATAGGGCCTATTCGCCCCTATGGGGACCATACTCGCCTACCCTATAGGCGAATACAGCCCCTATTCGCCTATAGGGTCTGGTTCAGCACATTTGGCGCGTTAAACTCCGTTTTAACATATGTTAACACATTTTCACATACCGACAAGTCACATAATGATTGTAAACACATAATACTTGCAAACAAACACATTCACACTCGTTCACCAATTTCCGGGACTCGAGACTTGTATATTCCCTGTGCTCTGACGATTCTACGAATCGTCACCCTTTGTACACTTGGTTAAGGACTGACATCTAATGAGCCTTTAGACTAACATCTAATGATCCTCCATACTAAACTAACAGTTCCCGAACCGTAACACGACTCAACTAACCCAGTTAAGTATCATATACGCGTGACTCGCTAAGGTAGACTTTAATCTAGACAACGTTGTTAACCAGAATTTGCCGGGTGTCACATCATCCCCACGTTAAAAGAATTTTCGTCCCGAAAATTGCACAAGTACCAAAAGGAATAACAAAAGAACAGACAAAAGATAGAAACCAAGAAGAAAATTTACCCGAGTTGTCACATCATCCCCACGTTAAAAGGAATCTCGCCCCGAGATTCATTCAGCAGCAGTGGTAACATATCTCGATTCGAACGCTTCCTTAGGAAAGAGATGAGGATACTTAGACTTCATCTGATCCTCTCGTTCCCAAGTGTACTCTGGTCCTCGGTTCGAGTTCCAGCGAACCTTAACAATGCGAATCTTGCTATGACGTAGACTACGAATCTTGTAGTCAAGGATCTCAACAGGTTCCTCCACAATCCGAAGACGATCATCCACCTTGATCTCTTCCAGTGGAACAATAAGAGACTCGTCAGCCAGACACTTCTTTAAGTTGGACACATGGAAGACGTTATGTACGTTGCCGAGCTCCGTCGGTAAATCAAGACGATATGCCACCGGTCCAATCCGTTCCAGGATCGTAAATGGACCGACATACCGAGGGTTGAGTTTGCCACGCTTCCCAAAGCGTATGACGCCCTTCCATGGTGAAACTTTTAGAAGTACCTTGTCGTCAACTTGGAATTCCAATGGCTTGCGACGCTGATCAGCATAACTCTTTTGCCGATCCCGTGCCGCTGCCAACCGGTTACGAATCTGTACGATCTTTTCCGAAGTTTCGTACACTAGCTCAGGCCCAGTGAGTTGACTCTCACCCACCTCAGCCCAACAAAGAGGAGACCGGCATTTCCGCCCGTACAGTGCCTCGAACGGAGCTGCCTTGATGCTCGTGTGGTAACTGTTGTTGTAAGAGAATTCTACTAACGGTAGGTGAGCTTCCCAACCTTTGCCAAAATCGATCACACATGCTCGCAGCATGTCTTCTAAGGTTTGAATCGTGCGTCCACTCTGACCGTCAGTCTGTGGGTGATAAGCTGTACTCATGCCCAGCTGGGTACCCAAAGCTTTGTGTAAAGACTTCCAGAAGTGAGAAGTAAAATGGGAATCACGATCCGAAATAATAGAAACCGGCACCCCGTGCTTAGAAACAACTTCCTTCAGATAAAGACGAGCCAAACGATCCATGGTGTTGGTCTCTTTAATAGCGAGAAAATGGGTTGATTTCGTCAATCGGTCAACAATCACCCATATCTTATCATTCCCGCTCGGTGACTTAGGAAGTTGCGTGACAAAATCCATTGTAATCCGTTCCCATTTCCACTCCGGAATTTCAGGTTGTTGCAAGAGACCCGACGGTTTCTGGTATTCCACCTTGACCTTAGCACAGGTCAAGCATTTGCTCACGTATGAGGCTATATCCGACCTCATGTTTGGCCACCAGTAAAGCACCTTCAGATCTTGGTACATCTTATCCGAACCAGGATGAATAGCATACCGGGACTTGTGAGCCTCATCTAGGACAAGCTCCCGAAGTCCCCCGAATAAAGGAACCCATATGCGTTCTGCGAAGTAGTGCAGGCCATCAGGCCTTCGCTCGAGGTACTTGTCAGCACCGTGCATAGTCTCAGCTTTAAGGTTTTCCTCCTTCAAAGCTTCTAACTGGGCAGAACGGAGTTGGTCAGGTAGCGAGGAGTGAATGGTGAGTTGCAACGCCCGAACGCGACGAGGTTTAATTGATTCCTTCCTGCTCAAGGCGTCTGCTACTACATTTGCCTTGCCAGGATGGTACTTAATGGCGCAATCATAGTCATTCAGAAGTTCAATCCAACGACGTTGTCGTATGTTCAAATGTTGTTGGTCGAAAATATGTTGAAGACTCTTGTGATCGGTGTAGATGGTGCATTTGGTACCGTACAAGTAATGTCTCCAAATTTTCAACGCGAAAACCACTGCACCCAACTCTAAGTCATGGGTGGTGTAGTTCTTCTCGTGCACTTTGAGTTGACGAGAAGCATACGCAATAACTTTCTCGCGTTGCATCAACACGCAACCGAGACCATGTATAGAAGCATCACAGTAAACAACGAAATCATCAGGGCCTTCAGGCAAGGACAAAATAGGAGCAGAACAAAGTTTGGACTTCAGTTCTTGAAATGCCGATTCTTGTGGTTCACCCCAGTCGAATTTTCTATCCTTCTGAGTAAGAGTGGTCAGGGGTTGAGCGATCTTCGAGAACCCCATAATGAAACGACGATAATAGCCCGCAAGGCCTAGAAATTGCCGCACCTCAGTTGGCGTCTTTGGTGCTCCCCAGTCCTTGATCGCTTCGATCTTAGCCGGATCGACATGAATTCCCAGTTCATTAACCACATGTCCTAAGAACTGAACTTCGCGTAACCAAAAGTCACACTTTGAGAACTTAGCGTAAAGTTGTTCCCGTCGCAAGAGTTCCAAAACCAAACGCAGGTGTTCCTCGTGTTCGGTCTTGTTCTTGGAGTAAATCAGGATGTCATCAATAAACACAATGACGAACTTGTCAAGATATGGTTTGCAAACGCGGTTCATCAAATCCATGAAAACCGTCGGTGCGTTTGTGAGACCGAAAGGCATGACCAAGAATTCGAAATGGCCATAACGTGTACGAAAGGCAGTCTTTGCAACGTCAGCTTCCCTTACGCGCAACTGGTGATAACCGGACCTCAAATCAATCTTAGAGTAATAGCTAGAACCCTGGAGTTGGTCGAATAGATCATCGATACGTGGAAGAGGATAACGGTTCTTGACGGTCAATTTGTTCAGTTCTCTGTAATCCACACACAATCGGAAACTTCCATCCTTATTCTTAACGAATAGAATCGGGGCTCCCCAAGGGGAAGAACTTGGTCTGATGAAACCCTTGTCCAAGAGTTCCTGTAACTGACTAGACAATTCCTGCATCTCGGGAGGTGCAAGACGGTAGGGGGCCCGAGCAATAGGAGCAGCCCCTGGTACAAGGTCAATACCGAACTCAACCTGACGATGGGGAGGGAGACCAGATAAATCATCGGGAAATACATCAGGAAACTCTCGTACAACAGGAATATCGCCGATCTTCTTCTCATCGGTAGAGGAAACAGATAAAAGTGCCAAAACGGCTGAATAACCCTTTCGAAGATACTTAAGGGCTTTCATGCTGGAGATGAGATTTAGCGGAACACCGCCCTTGATACCGTACATCGGAAGAAATTCTCCATCAGGGAGAGGAATCCGAATAATCTTGTCGTAACAAACAATCTCCGCGCGATACAAGGTCAACCAATCCATGCCTACAACAACGTCAAAACTACCCAAAGGTACCGGCATAAGGTCGATGGGGAACGACAAACCCGACAACTCTAGTTGACACTCCCGAAGGATACAAGTAGCTTCAATCTTTTTACCGTCAGCCAACTCAATTATATACTTAGCCTCTAATGGTACAGGTACTACATCTAGCAGTCGACTAACTTCCATGGATATAAAACTTTTATCGGCACCGGAATCAAATAAAACACTAACAGAGCGATTATTGAGAAGGAACGTACCGGTAACTGTGTCAGGATCCTGCCTAGCCTCTGCGGCTCCAATGACGAAGGCACGTGCATTCCTGCCACCGCCCCCGTTGTTCCCGTTACCGTTGTTCCCGCCCTGCTTTAGTTTCGGGCAATCCTTCTTGTAATGACCAGTCTCTCCACAGTTGTAACATCCCTGTCTTCCTGTAGTTCCTTGAGTAGTAGGAGCCGAGTTAGTAGTTGGAGCTTGGGTCGATGGAAGTGTCGCCCGACAGTCTTTAGCAAAATGCCCCAGTCGCTGACAACGATTACGGTCGCAGTCCCCCTGATGATGACGCCCACACTTGTTGCATTTAGGCAATTTTCCCGCATAACCACCCTGTTTGTTACCAGAAGAAGATGAACCCCCGTTATCGAATCTCTTACCATGTTGTGCTGGCACAGATCCTTTCCCCTCATTTTCCCACTTACGCTTGTTATTCTCCGGGGCCTTGACAGTCGAACCCTTAGCAGGCAAAATACCCTTATTCACCTTCAAGTTGGTCATCCTGTGAGCCGATCGGACCACCTCTGAGTATGTAGGATGATTTCCCGCAGCCACCAACCCTGCGATCTCTGGTACTAGCCCCGAGATATAGTGTTCGATCCTCCTGTACTCTGGCACATGCAGATCAGGACACAACACTGCCAACTCATTACGCCTTACCGTATACTTTTCAATCTCGGACCCAGTCATCTTGAGGTTCCACACCTCGTGTTCTAGCTTCTGCACTTCTTCCCTTGGACAGTACTCTCGCTTCAGCAGTTGAACAAAATTTTCCCAAGGCATAGCATACGCCTCCCCTATACCCATATTCTGGGTGATATTATTCCACCAGGTCAAAGCAACATCCTGGAATAACGCAGCAGCATACTTGACCCGATCCTCTGGGAGACAGTTACACATCAGGAACACTGACTCCACCTTTTCCAGCCACCTGAGCAAACTCACCGCACCCTCAGTGCCAGAGAATTCCTGGGGCTTACAGTCCCGAAACATCTTGTAGGTACACATGGGTGGGGGTGGGTTAACGGGACCACCTGAAATGAAACGCATGAGAAACCACGAAGAATGTAAACAAGGTTCACCAATGAGGCAAAGAAAATGGATAAATCAACTTACCACCACCATTGTGCCCTAACTGAAAGGCAGCTTGCAACAAGTTGTTCAGGTCTTCCTGTGATAGGTTTACACCTCCACGACCACCACCACCACCGCGACCACCACCACGCCCACCATTGCGACCACCTCCACGTCCTCCTCGTACTCCAGACATGATTCTGACAGAAAGAACGAGAAAATTTAGTTTCGCAGCTAATGGTAACCACTAGCGTTTACAAGATCAAAGCTAGATCCAACTCAGGACTATCCATTCAAACCCAGAGCTCACTAGGGCTTTCATGCATTTCGGTTTATGATTTTGTGTGCACCCAAAATGATAAACCGCTCTACATGGTCCTCCAAGTGTTCTCCTAGTTCAAAGTTCAAATCACCGAACATAGACTCTTAGCTATACACCGTAATGCTACGGTAGTTTATGGCAAGTGTTTCTATTGGAGTATGAAAGGAAGATGTCCGAGCCTTGGACAAATCTCAAGAGTACACGATTTACCCCAATATACCACACTGCCTAGAAATCAAGTAACCCGACTAAGATAGAACGGATGATGTAACATAGGAAGGTCAGATGATTTAGAGACACCCCGACAAGCCCATACGTAATCCACCATAATGTTCAGTACTAAGTGATCGTCTAGTGTTTGCGACTCGGCTATAGTCTAGACTCTACATGCAGTCCTAGTTCACTATAACCATTGGCTCTGATACCAATCTGTCACACCCTCAAAATCCACTTGCGGAGTTTTACCGCGAGCCGCATGACAAACCAGGATCCAAACCAACGATCACAATAAACAAGTCTAAATTAACATATGCAATTTCAAAAACATAGTTTAAATCTCCAGTTACAGCGGAAGCTTATTATTAAACATAATCCAAACGTAAACCAAATTGTTCAATGTTTGAAAACCATGCAATCCTAAATAGACGTCGTGCAGACGCGTGCGCCCTAGTTCCATTGTGCTACCTTAGCGACCTGAGAAAACATGTAAGAGTTTACGTCAGCTCAAAAATGCTGGTGAGTTACAGGTTTTGTAATCAAAGTACCAAGTTCAACCTGTCCATACTATAACAATTTGCAAACCAAGGTACGCTAGCTAGGCGTATGTTTTATTACTACCACGATTGGAAAACCATTACTAACTCGCAAACCAGATGTCGTGCCCGAATAGTAAACCAGTTCCTGTTTGAGACAATATGCACTCGCCCGGCCCTCCAAGCCGACGAGCGGGGTTTGTCACTCCCAATAGATCTATTCACATTTCCCCGTTGTGCTAACCCACACATTCATGGTTTCCCCCGGGACTTCCAAAGATCGTATAGTAAACCATAGAAACCCATAGTATGACAGTTGTTACCAAAACATAAGTTTAACACATGTTTTCTCCCCCAAAAAGTGAAACCAGTTAAAAGAGGGGCCGTAAACTCACCTTAGGTTGCGTTACTTCGAAACACGAATAATATCAGCAAGCTATGCTAGCCCCGTAAAGCGGCGACCTAACATATGACAGTTACAAGTACTTAGACTAATAACCCGTAGGTTAGTTAGTCCCTAGATGTCCAGACCATAACCAAGTTCGTTTGAAAACACCGTGACTGTTAAATTAACCCAAAGTACAAGACTCGACATCCCATTGGTGACCCGAGACTCCCCGTGTTATACTTGTACTCACAAACATACAATCATGCAATACACACTTAACATACGTTAAAGTCCAACAAGTTATAGCACGTAGTTCAAGTATCACATAAATAAGTCCGAACACATGTTACCAAGTTATTAGATATGTTACGGGGTTCCTAGCATGTTCCTAGGTGTCAAATCGGGTCCCGAAATGCTAAATTACACTTACAGCAGTAGTACAGGCGATTAGGAAAAGTCAACTAGTGATTACGTGGGTCAACATGCATTTAGGAATGCTAATCGCCTATATTATAGGCGATTACGGCTATCTCATATGTAATTTTTGAGTTTATAGGCGATTACGTCGTAAAGCATGCAATTCAGGGCTTAACTAGCATTTAGGATCGTAAATGCATGAAGTAAAGGGGAATAGGATCCTATTCGCCTATACTATAGGCGATTAGGGCTCCCCTTCAGGCGAATGGGCTCCTAATCGCCTATAGTATAGGGGATTAGGATTCCTATTCGCCTATAGCACAGCTGTTCCGGTTTTTCGCGCGTTTAACACTCCAAATCGAATCCAGAACGTGTGTAAACATCAATTATCAATCAAATAACTATATCAAACATATATCAATCAAAATCCTTCGTTTAACCTTGTTCTATCAGCCCTGCATGCAATCATGTATCCCAAAAACAACACATATAGCATGAATCATCACATTAACATGCATAACCCTAACCCTAATGAACAATTTCTCAGATTTCATCAACATGCTATCATTACTAATCTGTAACTACCATAATATCATGTTACTAATCCTTCTTGAATCATAAAAATCCTATCTTTTAATCATAAACCCACATACAACAATCATAATAGTTAGAATCCAATTAACAACAATTAATAACGAATTTCCAGAAGACATTTACGTTTAAAAACAGGTCTGGACCATTAGGGATTGAATAAAAACGTTATTAAAGATTGCATGAATGAAAACCACACCTTAGATTTGTAATAGATTGATGTTATAGGCTTGAAATCTTGTGTTTTGATCCAAAATCGTGTTCCAGAGGTTGTGTGGGTGTTGGGATGAGTTGTGGGACGACTAGGGTTATTAATATGAAGTTTAGGAGGTCAAGTATTGTATTTATAGGCGTTTTTAGTCGTCCAGCACGTTATAGGCGATTACGCAGCATCATCAGGCGAATAGGGATCCTATTCGCCCCTAGTATAGGCGAATAGGGCCTATTCGCCCCTATGGGGACCATACTCGCCTACCCTATAGGCGAATACAGCCCCTATTCGCCTATAGGGTCTGGTTCAGCACATTTGGCGCGTTAAACTCCGTTTTAACATATGTTAACACATTTTCACATACCGACAAGTCACATAATGATTGTAAACACATAATACTTGCAAACAAACACATTCACACTCGTTCACCAATTTCCGGGACTCGAGACTTGTATATTCCCTGTGCTCTGACGATTCTACGAATCGTCACCCTTTGTACACTTGGTTAAGGACTGACATCTAATGAGCCTTTAGACTAACATCTAATGATCCTCCATACTAAACTAACAGTTCCCGAACCGTAACACGACTCAACTAACCCAGTTAAGTATCATATACGCGTGACTCGCTAAGGTAGACTTTAATCTAGACAACGTTGTTAACCAGAATTTGCCGGGTGTCACAGTATTGTTTGCCTAGACTACCTTAAGGTTAAGTGATTGCAGCACTCAACCTTCCAAGGTGCTACTGGTAAAACATGCCCAACAAAAACAATGACAACAAACACAAAAAAAAAATATGAACCATAAAAAGTTAACACAAAGAAAACAGCACATACATGCATAAAAAGGCCTTAAGGGCCAACATCATACACATTATTAAAAGGCCTTAAGGGCCATAATCCTAATATTGTTCAAAGGCTTTTACAAGCCAACCACCACCTATAGAACCATAAAAAGTTCCACCTTGTTAAAGCATTGTTCACCAACTAAAAGAGTTAAATTGTTTACAAACCAAGTGCTAAGAAAGATACGAATATAGAAGGCACAAATATTTAAGTTGCGGCATCCGAAGAAGACGGCTTTGAGGCCTCAGCTTCCTTCATAGCCACATCATCAACCTTTGACTTCTTGGCCTTCTTCAACTTCTTAACCTTCTTTGCACCAACATCTCCTGTAACCTCCGAAGCCTCCAACCTTGCGTCTTTTGAACCCTCCTCACCGTCATCTAGAGTTTCCTCACTGTCTCCCGAATAAGACCTCTTCTTGAAAAGGGACTTGAGGACCTCAGCACAAACTGCTTCATTAAGACCAAAAAGTTTCAATTCATGCAACACAGATAATGGCTTGCCAAAACAATTCGACACATCTGCCACATAAGGATAGGTCAGGCGCTACATCTTCAGAACTGGCTCCTTGAAGACATCCATTGCCTTGGGTTGGTAGAGGGGAGACTGTTCTAAGGGTTGCCCAGCCTTATAACCAGCCACATATCCCAAATGCCTCCTGTGATTGAGTAGCTTCATGTAAACCTCTCCCAAAGCTGAATTAAATTCAGAAGAATGAAGGAGATAAGTGACAACCTATTGGAAGCCATGCTCAATCAACCATTGGTTGTCCTCGGAAGCTTGGGCCAGTGAAGCCTTCAATCCACCTTTTTCTTCCTGAATGGATTTCTGTTGGACTTCAAGTGCAGCCCTGTTCACCTCAACCCTTTCCCTCCAAGATTCATGCCTCTTTTTCTCAACCTCATGTTCCCTCTTCAGCACATCAATCAAAGTCACAAGCGTCTTCTCCTTCTCAGCAAAGCCCTAAACCTCCTCATTCTCTTCTGGAACCTTGCAACCCCCATAGGAAGCATAAAAGTAAAGCTGCAGGCTCCCATCATCATCTTGGATAACAACATATCATCTTCCATTGCCTCTAAGGAATCCCTAACAAACGAAAGAGAAAAATGGGCTAGCGCATCTTCACACACAGCAGACGACTTAAAGTTGTCACTCACCTTCACTCCCCACCCTAGAATATAAACATCTTTACCCTCGATACTCATAAAACTCTCAACACTCTTCAACACAACATCTTTAGGAATAGGCACAACAGCCTTCTTACCTTTCCCCTTGACCTTCTTGCCTGAAACACTTGGCAACTTTTCAACCACATCCATGTGATCCCCTTCCTGTCCCTCCTGCTCCTCTGAAACTTTGATGTCATCACTGACTTCAACAAGTTTGAAACTACTTGGCTAACAAGCAATCTTCAGCAAACGACGGCTTGACCACCTGGTGGAAGGCTTCGAGGGACCTTGTTTTGTAAAACCCTTCATATTAGGGACACTTGAGTAGTTAACTCCATCATACCAACACTTCTGGTACTTAGTCACTACATCCTCACCAGGTGTCGCTTCAACATCACCGAACACCACATCCGAAGCATCATCGCTTTTAATGAAACCAAGGGCAAACATAACTGCAAAATAAACAAAGCAAGAATGTGAGAACGAAATAGTGATAAAAATTGACAAAGGCAAAGAAGAAGATCCGTACCCTGATCATCCCTCATAGGAGCTGGATCCCGGTCCAACTTATCCCAACAAATGCTAATACTAGAAAAAAACCAAGAAGGGTTCAGGAAAAGGTCGAAGCCTTGAAGGACATTCACGAAGGGCATCAAGAAAACACTTATCTAACTCAGATTCTGACGGTTCAAGTTCATTTAGAACGGCATCATGCCGCCTCCAAACAAGCTTGAATGGAACGATAGACTCTGAAACCCAAAGGAACCTATTTTTCCACGAACCCAAAGTAGTAACATGTGAAGAAATTAAACCGACATCAATCTGGGATGTCTCAAAGGTAAACCAGTCACCATTCTTTGCTAAACGAAAAAACTGATGGAACATTATAAACTGGGATCATAACCCAATGCACGACAAAGGACTTCAAAGTGAAGAACCCTAGACAGTCCGTGCGGGTGTAATTGCTCAAAAGAAACTCGGTAGTACTCTAAGACATTTAAAACAAAGATTGAAAAGGATGTCAAAGGTTGGAAAATTCAAAGTGACGGCAATATAAAGCAATCAAACCCTGGGAACATTGATCGACTGATTTATCCAGACACGGTGTAGCCAGATCAAAGGATAAATCGATCCCCCATTCAAAGCAGAAGGACTCAACCTTCACTTGGGTCATTGTGGAATAATTAACGGCAAGATCCTTCTTAGCACCCATTTTTGCTTGAAGGGATGATTAGACAAAAATCAAGAAGAAAAAAAAAACTGACCTGCTGATGGAAGATGAAAAAATCCTAGAACGAAACTTGAAACTGTGATAAATGATCTGGAAATCCCAAAGAAAATGATTAAGTAATGTGAAAGGTTATTATAAAATAATAACCGCTAGCTATAATGACGCCTAGGAAATTAATAACCGCCACCTAACAACCTGCCACTTGTCACATTAGCTGCCTAATTCAACATTAAATCCAGAGGCTTCACCGCCTTAACCAAATAAAGCCTTCAACGCTTGAAGCCAAAAAAAAGTATTATAAGTTGTGCAATAAGTCAGAAGCATTTGAACTACGCCACAAACACCTCTGACTTAGGGGGCTGATGACGTGGGTAGTTTAAGGCTAAAAAGCCGATTATATGACACAACTTGCTTGAAAGGTTAAAGTCTAAAAAGGATCAAAAGGTGGCAACTGTCATCAGCAAAAATAAGAAGATCAGTGACATGTCTTGTAGCAACTTTCTCGGTTGACCCTCCACAACTGGCCACAGCCACCACGTGTGGAAGACACACATTATTATCCACAGGTTTCAAGCCTTCCATAGGCTAAAGTGGAAAGTCTTTGGTTGCAGCATGGGATCGAGAGTTTTGCCATTCTCCTTATAGGAGATTCCATGTCTATAAAAGTTGCATTGGTCACTATCCTGATTGTCCCTTACACACTTCTATTCCCTTTCTTCAAGATCATACTTTTCGTATGATCTTCTCTTGACTTCACTTCCCGAAAACCAATAACACTAATATCTACATTCTAACTTTGAGTTTATCGCAAATCAGAGTAATAACAACACAAACAAAACACTCTCGAATCTCCCATCTACGTTTGCAACGTAGAGGGACTCCACGACCTGCGTTTGGTGAACTGAAACCTTTTAACCTTTTTACCTCTGTGAGACTTCTTATTAACGTTGGTCATATATTTGTTGTAGCATCAGGTACCCTGCAACTTCAGAAGACTCCACAATCCCAACATAGCACACGTACAATCGCATAGAGCTAACACGTACAAACTTACATCATAATCATGTGAAAATGTAAGAAGAATTGTGAAATGGTATGAATTATTGAATTGCTTAAGAAAGGTTTGTAGCTAGATTTTTGAGTGTTGCCAATATGTTACATTAAAGTTATTAATAGAAGTGGAATATTGATTTCATTGCATAAATCCCATACAACACTTGAGATAAAGATTTCTTGCTCTATTATTGATCACCCACTCAAAACAAGAAAACCCTTTATTCTCACCTTATAACAAATATATGTATCCAACCAACCCTTTAGATAGAAATACTATTTGGAACACCTTGGCCAGTCACACCAGGTTCCGAAAAAGGCTTAAGAAGGTTATAGGGCACAACACCTGCTCCATTTCTGTTTTTCAGGCTCTCATCAGCATTCCTACCATCAATAATTCCTTCCAATTCCATCAACCGCCCTGCAAATATTTCGTAAGCAGCTTTTATCTGTGGAACTGCCTCGAAAGGCAGTTCCTTTGTCCGCCCAATGTACTCCTCATCGGGCGAATGGTTGGATAACACATCCAAAACCGCCATAATCTGAGTGGCTTTAACCTGAGAAGGAAGTGTGGACAATAGTTCATCTTCAGGTCGACGTTTAAAAGCTTCCCATTCATCATCAGTCGGGTCTTCACATGGCATCTTAACCCGGGCTATAGTGGCTCGGTTTGGTATGTAGCCCGCGTAGTCATACTGCCCAAAGTTGACAGCTGCATGGTGGCCTGATGCTACCCAAATGATTGTTGTTAGAATGCCTATAAGGTCTTTTGGTGTGTCGAGTTTGGGCCACCATGGTTCGTCTTTTTTGTCGGCATGACCCACTGTTCGAATCTCGGTCCACCATGCTTGGAGCTCTTGATCAGATTTTACAAGATTTTGTTCAGGGTAGTAGTAGTTCACATAGTTTGTAACCCAATCTTTGATGATGTCCCAAAGGACTAAACCATCATTTGCATAAGGGTAATCTTCTATAGATAGCTTCAAACCATGTGGTGAATTTGGATCTTCCACAGCCATACCCCTTAAAACAAATATTATTTAAGATAATTAGAAAAGTCAATTTAACACATAAAATGATAAACTTTAATGGCTCAACTTTGATCCAAAACGTTTAAACTTTTTTTTTTTTTTTTTTTTTTATAAATAACGAGTACTATGTATATAAAAGTTATAACATTTCAATTAAATTTTGTTTTAAGTATTATACTACTGCTTTCATGCATACCCTTTTACATGGCTTAGAACATCTACAATACGTATTTTATATCTTTACATTAGAATGGTACGTATATGATAAAAGGTTTATAAATAAATTAAAAATGTGATGAAAATGTAAAAAAAAAATGTGCTTCTAGTAAAAGCATAATGATTCATTTAGAAAATAAAATAAATGTTACAGAAGATGAGTTACCTAGCAATAAGGTCAGCTGGCAATGCTTCATGATCAAAACGCCATACTTGACCGTATAAAACCGAACTCATCTCAATGCAATACTCCCCTGGTGAAAAGCCAGCTTCGATTACACCACCACAGTTTATGAGTGCTTCTCGAGCCAAAGCATTAATCTCCATTGTGTACCGAAAATGAGGGTGTAAGAGATTATGTATCGGGTGCATTTTACTAAGCTGACGATTAGTTGCAATTATATAAGGCTCAGTGCAACAATGTGTTCTCAACCTGAAGATTATATAATCTTACATTATAGTAAAAAAAGATTGAATATGGGTCCAATAAAGGGTGGGTGCTAACGGTTAGATAATAACAATAAACCTAAGGTAATTTCATATATAGCACTTTGAATAGTATAGGATTTATAATGTCAATATTTACATATTTACACCACAAACCCTATACTATGTACACATAATGCTATAAAAACATATTAGGTATATTGTTAGGAATGTAACTTGCTTACCAATGACTAACGAGTTGATGGTAACCACTATCATGAGCAAGAACATGCAACTTGGCAAGCTTCCATAGCCACATTCCAGTTGCGTCCCAACATGGAGTGAATACTTGTTTCCATTGAGGTTTGTCATCCTTGGGTGGGCGAACCAACTCGATGGCTAACAGCCTTAATGTTCCGGTTGGAGTAAGGTACATAAGTGTTCTTGATCCATATAAAGTTGTTTTCAATTTCTTTTGTTCTCTAACTTTGTGCACGTATGGAAGAAAGGTGTCATGATAATCTAGTATGTAAAGTTTCTTGTTCTCTATTGCCTGCATATGATTTTTAGATTTTTCATGCTTAATTAATTAATGTACGAGTAAGCTTTTTAAGTGCCCGCATAGATGTATTTATCTAAATATTTTTTAAGTTTAAAGGGTTTTTATTATTATCAATTTTTAAGGTAATAATGGGCAAACTTTGAGGCAATGGTAAGATTGTTGTTATATAACCTGGAGATGATATATATGTTCAACTCATGGAATTAAAAAGCCTCTTGTGTAAATGACTAAATGTAGAGTGAGTATGCGTACGTTATACGCAAGGAGTCCCGACACTCATGACCCCATACATCAGGGGCTTGAGCATTGGGTTTGCCTATTATAAAATTTAGTTTATTGATAATGAAAATTATATAAAACTTTCAACTTGTTTTAGCTCTTTGTGTTTTAGCAAAGTTTCTTTAACTTGACCTCGTGGTAAGACTCAAACCACTAATTTTAAGGTTAAAAAATCATACCTCCTCAAGTGTACAATAGCCTCTTATCTCTTTCTCAACAATCTCTTTGGTTATTGCTGATTCAGTGGGACCGTATTCCTCAGGGTCAAGTTTACTTTTCAATGGCCATTCCTGCACATATAATTAGAGTATCACGAAAGCAAGATCAAAGGGATGGGCTAACAAAAGAGCATCGGCAATACGTATAAGGGTATGAACGGATGGATCATGGAAGTGATAGGACCCAATTTATAAATAATAATGTTTTTATTTCCATTTGTTATGGTTAGTTTGAATTTGGGTGCCTTCACATGTGTTTAAATTTTTAATTACTTCTACACGCCATTTGATTTAATTTCAAATACTTTATAATGTAATAACTCGGTAAAATAACAAAAACATGTAATATGTTTCAAAGTATTAACTTACATACAATTTACACTATTTTTTTTTCTTTTATACTATATTTTATTTTGTATGAACTATTTTAATATCAACGTATTTGTTTTTTATATTAAGTAAATTCAACTTTTCTAAATAGTTTGTGTTAGTATAAAAAACAATTTGAATATGGAAGATATATGTAAAAAGACTTGATGATATGTAAATGAAAGTATTTGTAAAAATGTTTGTATATGAAAACATACCTTTACCAAGGTTATACTCAAAGGATTAAGACCAGCTAGAGTTTGGCGACCAAATTCGGAATCCTTCATCCAGCCAAACTTATCTCCTGCAAAGCATCAAGAGTAAAATATTTACAATTAACGAAAAAAAATAAAAAATAATAATAAACAATAGAATTGTGTAATATTGAACAATGAGAATGAGAATTGTAGTTACTATCAATCATTGCAGGAGTCTCAAAAAGCAAGATGTTATTCTGGGCATCTTCTACAGACTTTAAAAGCCTCGGTAAAACATTCCCAAGAAAGACTTTACTCTCTATTGTTGGCAAATTAACACCCTCATTGAATAGAGAATCAATGGCTGTGAAGTAAGGGAACCCAAGATCTGCATCAATCATACTTGTTTCAACTGAAGGTAAGACTGCTTTCAACACTGAAAATACAGTCTTGGTATTAAAAGTTAGGTTCTTTATCTCAGAAAAGGCTTCATCCCTTGGCACATAAACGTCACTGCTTCTTGATTCTGATAATGGATCTGCATTTGCAATATGTTTATTTAGTAAAATGTTGTTTTGTAAAAAAAAAAAAAAAAAAAAAAAAAAAAAAAAAAAAAGTTGATGTAATTGTATGCTAAAGAAATTTTATTCTCTTATGTGTTAGTTGCAATGATTAGAATATTTGAATTATATAATTGGATACCAGATTTAGTTCGAGCTCGGCCCGTTTTGCAACGTCTAGGGTACGGTAAATCTTTAGTGCCAAGCACGGGGCGTGCCAAATTTTCAGGATCCTTGTCTGGATCACCAAGATCATTATACACATCGTAATCGTAAATTCTATCTTCCTTTTTTCGAGGTGTATTGGGGGCGCCCTCGCCGCGAAGAGTTGCTAGTTCCTTCTCTCGGAAAGATTTGAGGCCACTTGGTGTCTCCGATGGTAGGCATGCTACCTACTCACACATGAGAATAAATATTAACACGACTATTGAGTTAAAGAGTTGATCTAATAAATATGTAGAAAATTTTGGTGAGTCATCTTCAGTCATACTTATTTTTTGTGTTTGCAACTCTTTAACTAATTACAATCTTCAGTCACACCTTAATTAATTTTTTAATATTCTCAAACCTATGTGTTCATTTATCTTTATCCTTTTAGTTTTTAAATAGGTCATACTTTTAAATCTTATTTTTTAAGCATATTATTTGAAGGGCTTGGGCAGCGGATGTCGGCGATCGAATACAGGGCTATTCTCAAATACCGGCTCATGATATCTCTGTTCCCCTTAGATGACCCATGCCCCATTTGCAAAAAAGCATGTCTGGATAAATTTGGCGAGCATGCGCTCCACTGCAAGGAATTGCCGGGGTTTAAGTACCGCCATGATTTGGTCAGAGATGTTCTATGGGACGTGCTTCGAAGGGCGGTGGTCTCAGCCAAGAAAGAAGCACCAGTCAATTTTCTGACTGGTCCGCGGGAGGGGAGATCTACCTTGCATCCTGCGGATGTGCTTGTGTTTGGATGGGCTGCGGGCAAACATGCTTGTGTTGACCTGACAGGGGTTTCCCCCTTGGTAGGTTTGCGAGACAACGGGTTTGCACCGGGGCAGGCAGTTTTGAGGGCAGAAGCTAAGAAGGTCGCTAAGCACGAAGCAGCCTGTTTAGAGAATCAACATGTGTTCCTGCCATTTGCCTTTGACACATTTGGATCTCTAGCCCCTAAGGCAGTACGATTTCTAAAACGAGTGCAGAAGGTGGTCCACGGTGACTCGCAGAGCCCTAAGAACCAAGGGTTTGTGTTTAGCAGGATAGGCTTTGCGATTCAAAAGGGGATAGCGGCGCAGTTTGTTGCCCGTTTACCAACCATCTAAATGTAACTTGTTTTTTCTTGGTATGAAATAAAAAGGAATATTTTATATAAAAAAAAGCATATTATTTATGTTAGTGGACTACATATGCATTTTTAATAATTATTATGTTTAATTACAATTACTTAACTTGTGGTAAACTTTTAACAAATATGCTGAGTGATTTAATTTGATTCTAGTTTAACAAATTATTTGGCTAAGTTGATTGAAACCCACGTAAACATGGTGGGTGACATCCTTGAAGAAGGAACGATTGATTATATTTACCCAACCAAGATGGAAATTTTGTTACACCAGTCCAGATGTATATTTTGAAATTAATAATCTAAACCTAAATCGTCACAAAATTTCCTTTTTTTTTTTAATGGTTTTTAAGTTTGTGACCTGATTAATGTACACTTATCATGTTTTTTTTTTTCATTTATTAACTAACTTCTTGTATCTCTATCAAATGAGCTAACCCCACACTAGTATCTTTTGTCATGCATGTAGGATTGACGAACGGGTCACCCGACAATCACGAGGGTTATATTCAAGGTGCGGAATCCCTTGAATATGCTTTAACAACATAAACAAACTTGAAACTAAGATATACGAGTAATTACTACACACATACGGGTCAAAAGATTAACTTTTATATCATTAAAACAGAGCATGAGTGTTACAATGATCAAACCAAGCAATCTCAGACCTGGGGAGGGTGTTTGGAGAGTGTGTGTGGCAAAGACTAATGATTAGGGCAATGATTGGGCCTATTTATACCCCTTGTACTCGTACAGACCAGTATTGGCGATTAGGAGGCTATACCACATGTATAACTAGGGATTGGGCCTTAACCGCTAGAAGAAACTGGCGATTAGATGTCTAATCGCATGTGGTATAGGCGATTGACTGTGTAATCGCCTATTTGGACATCCTAATCGCCTGACGTACCCAAACACCCTAAAAACGTGTATAAACATCTCCAAACACCCCGAAACTCGTCCAAACAACATATATACTAGCCTAGTAACATCATGCACTAACAATGCACTTCGTTTCCTTGATCAATATTTGCACACTACGCAAAGCACTCACAATGTAAAAACCGTCACCTCCGCACCACATCAGATGTGCAAACTTTCCAAAAAAAAAAACTCTACTTTTCGTCTTTTCCCACGGTGCAAAAACCTCACAAAATGGTGAGTTTTGTGAGAAGGGTAAGAAGAACTCATGTGCATGTGACAAGCAATTAATTTAGAGATTAAAGGTAAATTGATCATGTGGTTATTTCGATGAGTATTTCCAGGGTTTTTTTTGTTACTCCTACTTCCAAATTCCAATGTTCAATCATCATACAATTTTCATTCACAACCATAAAAAAAAAAACAAAGAAAAACCATCAATCATTCAATTCGATCATGGCTTAGAAAAAACATCAATAAAGAAAAACCATCAATCATTCAATTCGATCATGGCTTAGAAAAAACATCAATACATTGTGATTAATCTCTATGGTGTGTTATGGTTGCAGGTGTTTTAGTGAAGTCTTAGTTCAATCCATAGCATTTTTATAACATAGTATTGTTGTTTTTTGTTTTACAATCCATGCTATTTTATAACATAGTAATGTTGTATCTATTTTTCAATCCATGGTTTCTATGCACATGGTGTTTTACTTATGTAACATAAGTTTTATGTGTGTTTTATATGAATCAGACTACTTTTGTAGTGACGTTTTACAACAAACCTGATATGTTTTACTGAAAAAGATGTGTTTTATATGAAACAAACTAATTTTACAGTGTTTTATAGAACAAAACATATCCACCAAGTTTAAACGTAAATTTTTTTATAAACAATATGGTACTCATATTAAAGATTAAAAACATTCTTTATTATTGTGATTTAAAAAAGAAAAATATTACGTATAAAAAATTATTGCCATTAAAAAAAGACGCACGTAAGTTACATGTGACTTGTATGTGGGTTTTTAAATTTAGAACACACCAATTTACAATTATACCCCTATCTAGTGAGATTAGTCAATCAAAGTTATAACACATTTGCCACTAATCAATCTCAACCCAGCATTTATAGATTTAATTGTTAAAAACACTTCTTACCTTCTCACAAAACACATCCTTTATACACTAACCCTACCATATATATAGACACACACACATACTTGATACTACATATATATGTATAATGTGTTTGTGAGTGAGAGTGTGTGGGGGGAGTGCATGGGCGGTCCGGCAGTCTGGATGTGATACGGACCAAACAAGGGCCACAATATGGCTGGAGGAGTGCATTAGTCCGTGGTATATGCCACACTGGAACGGATAAGCAAAATGAATCACATTATGGGTCCTACAGTGTGCCAACATTGTGGGATTATGAATAACATGACAGCAATATATATATAACTACAAATTTATGAATTGATTACAAGAAACGTATAAATTATGTTTTAGGATTAAATATGAAGAAGAAAAACAGTAATGGTGAAACATATAAGTTTATTTCTCATAGAATAATTGAACTGGTCTTTTTTTTTTTCGAACGGCTATGCTTTTATTCAACATAAAACAAGGAGGACAAAATTGAAGTGGTCTAGCTTATCATCTGTAGACTGTAGGGACACATTAATCAAAATATGAAGGCCGTGCTCGTTCACAAGTCATGCCATTAGTTATATTCAAACTAACACCAACTACCTCTTGTCTTGTTCTCTCACAATTAAAGAAAAAACCAAAATACGTATGTGAGAGAAAATAGTAGGTTATGTCATTAACGTTGCTCAAGAAGTACCACATTAACATAATCAGTCAGTTTTAGAAATTGTATTGTGAGGACTACACAATTGGACGCGGAAAGTTTAATTTAGCGTAATCTAAATTTGTTGATAACTTACGGGGGGAATGAATATTAATAATCTAAACTTTATTTCGTTGACCGATAATAATTTGTACTTAATAAATTCTTCACAATATATAGTTCCAATTTTCAATGTATGGGCCGACAATGAAATTTTGTTAACTATGAACTAACTCAGTTAGTAGATGCTGATACGGACGCTGATGTGACATGCTCACGGTAATGTGGATGAACACGTGGCATGCCAATGCTGACATAGATGATGACATGGACATCGACGTGGACGTTGACATGGCATGTCATGTCAGCGATCACTAACTTGGTTAGTTGTCAGTTAATAAAAGTTCATTCTCGGTGGCCTCGTTTACGGTTGTGCGCATATAATGTATCTATGTGTGACAATCGGGGGACAAAAGTAAAATTCCACTAATTTTAACATTATTTTACTAATTCTGTGAAATTAATGTTAAAAATGACGGATGATTAATCATGCATCATGTTGTGACGTTGATAGGCAAAAGACAAGGGGGAACATGCATCAATCGGGTTTATCTCGATTGATAAGTGTTATGCGTCTTATCAAGTCAGGGGTCTCACTGGAACCAGCCTCTCGATCTATTCCCACAAAGTAGAGGTAAGGTTTCAGACCCTACCCTAGTATTTGTTATTGATGAGATTAACTGAGTATGATGATTATTATGACGAAAAGCTCACTGTCGGCCAATACTTTGAAAGTTGGGTCTGTTGTGGAAATTTTTTTAAGTACGGATTATTATCGGCTAATAAGACAAAGATTGTATTATTAAAATCCAATTTCCCTAAACTTATATTAAGTAAATTTTAATAAAAGTTATGCTACACTTAGATAATTGTTATAATGTTTAGTCCTAGTATGTTAAACATATGAAAGTAAAAAAATAAAATAGTAATTTTTAATTTTGTATTTTTGCAATAAGTCGAAAGATTTTTTTTTATTCATATTTTTTTGCATTGTTTTTTTGCAATAATTCTAAAGTTAAATATACAAAACAAATAAAGACAAGAAAATCATCATGAAAAAATCATATCTCATCAATCATATCACATGTATCGATTTGACATCTTTTTTGGACTCATCCATTTTGTGTGTTAGATCATCTAATTTAGTGTCATTGGGTTTGACGGCTCAATCGTAGAAGCAAAGCTTCTAGAAACATTGAGAAGGTTATGAGTTTAAGTCTCATAACGAGTAAAAATTTATCGTAAAAAAAAATCATCTAATTTAGTCATTTAGATGGTGATTTTTGTGATTGTTATCTTAATAAATTATGTGTGTATAATATTATGGGGATAGTTGCTAACCTTGTCAACGAAGAAAATACGACTCTCGGAGTTGTGGAACTTGGATTGAATCCATGACTCACATTGGATAGTAATCGGGCCAATGGCGGAGCCTTCTATTACAACTGATTCAACGAATACCTCTTTATGGTGTTCGTTTTCTAACTTGATCGCCCCGATTGTACCAAAATCTTCTGGTACTTCAAATTCTGCTAGATATGTTACATCTTCTTCTTTTTTACCAGTTCGATGTGCGTAATCCTTTATTGTGTCTTTTAGTAATCCAGTATCTTCCAAAACCAAAATGCAAAAATTATTATTAATAACTACAACAAGTATAATTAGTTAAAAAAAAACTTATTATTATTTATAGATATACAATAATTGAGATAATAAAAAACTCCGTGTTTTGGAAATATAATACATTAAAAAATCAATAAAACTAACAACAATCCCTAAATAAGAAAATTTATAAGTTTCAACATATCAGTAACTTATTACAATATGAGGAATAATCTTACATGTTGAACACTATTTGTAAGTTCATTTTGATAGTTTGGGTTTTCTTGAACACTATTTAGGCATATGTTGTTACATGACGAACCAATAGCGATTTTTACAAGCATCTTTGTTTGGGTCTGAGCAACGTAAAGAGGTACGATCTACATTTATTCTAAAAATCGGCTTCAATTTCAATAGTTGAAGGTTTGTCTAGATTTCGGTTTGATTTTCGTAAGGCATATGTAGTGTTTGTTTTGAAATGATTAGCGATTTCAATGATAAAAAGTTGCCCAACAATTAAGAATTCGTTATTTAAATACCAACCATAAGTGTCCCCAATCATAAACAAGACTAAAATGCTTAACACTAATAACAACAACATTGCTTTCAAATAATTACATGACCAATTGACCATAGTTCAATTAAGTTGACTTTACAAAGTCAATTAGTCCATTGATTCGTGAAACTTTTATTTTTTGCTTTGTAGGTGTATTTTCTGGTATATTACTTCTAGATTAATTATTAATTGTTACTTGAAATGCAGAGTTGACCAAAGTTCAGTAGTTGAGGAAAAATGGAAAACTAATTTTGTTTCATCAGTTGAGGGCTTAAGGCTGAACTCACACTTTTCCGTCTTTCCAAAATCGTCGGCAATGCTTCCAACGCTGTTGACGCGTTTCCTTATTTGTGTGTATCAAGGACACCACCAGAGGATTTAGCCGCGCCTCGCTGCGCCAGAGATTTCTTTGTTTTTTAGCTTATTTTTTTGTGATGATTAAGTATCACGAAGGGGCCTGATGTTGACTTCTTGTCGTGTAGCAAAATTTTGAAGGATTTGGTAATGGTAGAGGCTTTGGGCGTGGAACAGTTTGTAGAATGGGGGTTTGTGGCGTTTTATTTGTATTCTGCTTAGTTGTTTACGAAATTGTATTGATGGCGTTCGTTTGAAGCAGAAAATTTACGTTTCCTTCTATAGTTGAGGTGTATGATAATCTGATGTGTTTTCATTTGGTGTTCTATGTGTTTGCTAACCACATGGAAGTCCATGGTACATAAGAGAATGACTTGGTGGTTGTTTTCTGGTGTAAATATGCTTCAAAAAAAATATTTATTTCCTTACTCATATGCTTCTGTTGCATGCTTTTCAATGCTTTAGTATGAAACATACTTTATGTTGTTAATGTTTGCAATCTGCAAATTTGTATCAAACATGGTATATACTGTAAATAGCATCATTTGCAAGAATTCTTGTGAAATAAAAGTTAATCAAGTTTTCGTTTTAAAAGAATACAGTTTAATCCTATAGATTTTGGGTTGCGCAAGTGGGAATGAAATGTGTTTTTCATATAGTAGGATTATTTTTGTTTATGTGGGATTTATCGGTCATTTGAGAGCATACAATATATAAGACTATGACACTTATTAGGTTGTAGTTTTAAACATGGTGCAACCAATCTGGCACCATCAAAAATCCATTCGACGATTACAATGTGCCCGCGCTGCAACGCGCACGAGTTAAATTACTAGTTACATTAAGTCATCACTTCATTTTATGTTTTAAGTATATAAATATGGGAATCTTCATTACTCCACTTTACAGCATTTTAGAATGCAGAGGCAGTTTGTATTTCAATGTTAATAATCAGATGTAATTCTTTTAATGTGCAGTGTCTATGTTAGCAAGGAATTACGGAATGTGGTTATTATGTGACGGAATTCGTGAAAGAGATCGTTACGGGCGGATTTGGAATATTGAATAATGTAAGTTTATCAAGTCAAATTCTAGCCATCCTTGTCTCCTTGAAACTAAAACCATCACGAACCTTAACCTTTCATCTTATTAATTTAATTGTAATCTCATGTTGGGGGGTGGGGGAGTAGATGTTTACACGGATGCGGATATTGATGTCATTCGTGAAGAATGGACAAGTAATGCCGCAACCTTCATTTTCAAGTGATCCGTATGTTTAGGTCTAGACTAACATAATGTATTGACACATTATTTTGTAACCGTTAATACTTGTGCTGGGATTCGACAAATGTTTATATCGTAATGGGTTTTTGTAGTATATATAATATATGCAGTTTTATTATAAAATTTATTGATTGTGTTACTATAAATATAAATATAAATCCATGGTTATTAGTTATTTTGCATAATTTTTTATTTTAGGTAAAAAAGGCTGACACGCAAAAATAAGTGTCATAAAAGTGTGTCGTAAATACATGAAAAAGAGAGTGTCATAAATGCGTGTCAAAAATGTATCTCATGAAAGAGTGTCATAAATGCGTGTCATTTAAAGATTACACGCGTTTGCATGTCATAAAATTTGATTTTTTTTTTTTATTTTTTTTTTGAAATGCTTTGTTCAGTGAGAATCCTTGTACACCCCTAATCTATCGGTCACCGGTTCGAATCCCTACCCACACACCGATGTCCTCATTGCTTAAAAATGGTCTACCAAATTTTAAGTTCTTGACATTAGGGATGAGCTCGGGACGGTATCGGTACCGAACCGATACCGATCTCGACAATCCTGATACCGAAAAGTGTAAAAACCCAATACCAATACCGATACCGAACACATACGGTACGGTACGGTATCGGTTCAGTATCGGTACGGTACCGGTATGGTATCGGTATTTTACCTTAAAATACCGATACCATACCGATCCCGTACCGATACCGATAATACCGAAACCGAAAATCCATAAATATGGGTACCGATACCGATCCCGAAACCCCTCGGTTCAGTACGGTATCGGAATCGGGACGGGACGGGATTCGGCCTTGTATGCTCATCCCTACTTAACATCATAACATGTGCTTTATGAATAAAAAAAACACAAATAAAAGTTTTAAATAACTTTTTCCTTTTAAAAAAGTTGATAAAGCACCCCCTAAAACACTGCATATATTATTTTTCTCAATAGCAAACGAAATTAGAGTTGCACCAAAAGCCAGTGACAAGCTATATACACTAGAAATTGGTCAAAATGAAGGGAGTGACACATGGACAGCCGAATGAGCTATTTTAACAAGTAATGGTAGAAGGATAATAGTTGCCTAATGTTGATTTTTTTTTCTCCACCGTTCTCTTTAAAATTATACCATAAAATCTAGTATTTCTCAATCTTTATATGAAAAAATAAAATACAAACGTTTTAGTAATGTATTGAGATGGCTGCCAATGTTTAACATTGTGTTTTAGTTTTCCATTATATTTTTCTTAACAATCAAGCTAATTTCACATATATCACCAAAATCACTATCTAGCAAAGTGCTAGAAGAGAAAAAACACCAAAGTGTCCAGGAAACAATCAAAATAAATTTACATTAAGTTTTAACCAACTATCTAACGTTAAATTATTTCATCGCCCTCTAATATTCATGTTAGGTAAGTAGTTTCTTGAATCTCCTCGAACAAGTCTATAACAAAACTGGATTGATTACTAAAGATACCTTTATTTATGTCACCCTAAATTGTCCACATAGCCCTTATCACTAGGGATGGGCTTGGGACGGTATCAGTATCAACAGATCTCGAAAACTCTCAAAACCCAATATCGATACCGAAAACATACGGTACGGTACCGGTATGATATCGGTATTTTACCTTAAAATTCCGATACCATACCGATCGATCCCGTACCGATACCGAAAATACCGAAACCGAAAACCTCTAAATGTTAGTAACGATACCGATACCGAACACCCTAGGTTCGGTACGATATCGTTTCGGGATCGTTATCGGTCTCGGTATCAGTTCGGGATCGGTATCGGTTCGGTATTCGGTGCAATATGCTCATCACTACTTATCACTATAACTACTTATCACTATAAGAGTCATCGCCTTCTTGCGTTTGCTCGTGAGTTTTCAATTATATATTGTTAAGCGATAATCATGCCCAAAGATTAACACAAGGATTATCGCCTTTTTATTGTATGGTAAATTGTAATTATGTAGATTTCATAGCATTGTATTATATATATCATGTGAATATTATCAATAAAACACAAAACACAAGAGTTTATTCAAGTTTTCATGGTATCATCCTAGGGTTTGTTTTAGAACAAACCTTTTCTGCCGTCCTCTTTCACAATTGTTTTCGAACAACTTCCATTTCACCATAATATTTTCGATTACTCCACATATACTATCAATATTATAATATTTCACAGTTGTGCATCATATTTAATATTATCAATATTAACGGTCACTTTTTGGGTTCAGCGCCTTTAACAATATTATCAATATTTCACAGTTTTCTGTGGCCGACAAAGAAAATTCATTGCCTATCGGTTCTTCTTCGGATGCCGCAAGCCACAAGCCCCTACACCAGGTGTATACGGTTTGTAATATTCAACATAAAGTTCGTGTTTTAGATGGTGTCAAGGTTTTTTATGTGTCGCGGGTAAAACTTTTTATCCTCCATGCCAAAGGGTATCTTGTGCTTTGTCACATTGACGGTACGCCAGCATTCGCCAAAGACACCCCTGAATATGCTTTGTGGGAGAACATAGACTCCATTGTTTTACAATGGATCTATGGCACTCTCTCAGCCTCACTTCTTCTAAAGATACTTGTTGATGATTCCACGGCACATGAAGCTTGGCTTTGTGTCAAACACCACTTTTGTAGCAATAAAGGTCCCCGGTCCCAAGCCCTACAACATGACCTAGCCAATACCACTTTATCATCCATGCCTAGCCTAGAAGCCTATTGATCCATATGGTTTTACTGAGGATGGCACGATCCTGAGTCGTCACAACAGTTCGAGTGACTTGTACCCACTTACCCCAAATGCTTCCGCTACTACTTGCTTTGCTTTCACTCAAGACTCCCCCTTTTGGCACCATCGACTCGGTCACCCGGGTCAACCCATTATTGATTTTCTCCGTTTAAACAATTTTATTTCTTTTAATAAGCAAAAGACTTTGTCTCTTTGCCATGCTTGTTAGTTGTCCAAGCACAAACGTTTACCATTTAATGATTATGTTTTTCATACATTATGTCCTTTTATATTATTGCACTGTGATTTGTGGACTTCATAACTTTTAAGCCATGCAAGTTACAAATACTATTTGATAATAATTGATGATTTTACTCATTATACGTGGATTTATCCACTAAAATTTAAATCTGAAACCTTTTCAAAAAATAACCCACTTTCATCAATTTGTTTCTACCCAATTTCGTCTTCCCATACAAGCAATCCAATGTGACATAGGAGGCGAATTCGACAACACCAACTTACACAACTTCACTTCTCAAAATGGCATCCAGTTTCGGTTCTTGCATCATTTCATGGGTATCGCTGTGACAAAACAAGCTAACGGGTTGTTCCTATCACAGTCAACATATGCTACCGACATCTTGTCTCGTGCTAACATGTCAAATTGCAAACCCACAAGCACCCCTGTCGAGCCTGTATCCAAGCTTAGCGCTGACACGGGCTCCACGTTTGAAGACGGTTCTCTTTATTGCAATTTAGCTGGGGCACAACAGTATCTTACCAAAACCAGATCAGACATTGCCTATGCTATCCAACAGGTTTGCTCTTCATGCATGCTCCGCGGGAACCTCACTTTCAGTTTCTAAAACGCATACTCCGCTACATACAGGGCACCCCTCATCAAGGTCTTCTACTCTCCCCTTCATCATCTACATCATTGACTGCGTACTCTGACGTTGATTGGGGCGGGTGCCCCGACTCTAGACGCTATACGTCTAGCTATTGCGTTTTCTTAGGCTCAAACTTGATCTCATGGTACCTAAACGATAGTCTACAATTTCCAGATCAAGCACAGAAGCCGAATACCGTGTCGTGGCTAACACTGTCGCAGAACTCGGTTGGGTCCGCAATCTTCTGCTCGAACTACATGTTCCCATTCGCAAGGCCTCTCTTATCTACTGCGACAACATCTCTGCGGTATATATTGCTGAAAATCCAGTCAATCATCAACGCACCAAACACATTGAACTGGATATCCACTTTGTTAGAGAAAAGGTCTGTCTTGGCACCGTGAAAAGTCCTTCACATCCCTGCTGACTACCAGTACGCAGACATCTTCACCAAAGGATTATTAAAACATCTATTTGGGTGTTTTCGTTCCAGTTTATGCATTCGTCTTCCTACGACTTAAACTGCGGTGGGCGTGTTAAGCGATAATCGTGCCCAAAGATTAGCACAAGGATTATCGACTCTTTATTGTATAGTAAACTGTAATTATATAGATTCCTTATTTATCTCATAGCATTGTATTATATATATCATGTGAATATTATCAATACAATAAAAACACAAGTTACATATATATGATGCTGTAATTTTCAACATGATGATTTAATTTTGAATAGGGTGTTTTAATTCACTTCAAGTGCTTTAATTAATTCAGCGTGACGTTTATTTATTTATTATTATTATTATTATTTATTTATTTTTTTTTGAAAATTGCAGCATGACGTTTATTTATTTCAGCATGGCTATCAACAATAATTTTGATGCATTTATTTACCCTTAAAAGAATGAAATCTATATATATTTCTTTAATATTTAATTTATATCATCCATCCATAAAAAAATCATTAAACTAAATTTATGTTTTAGTTTTTTATAGTTTACCTACATATATACTATAGATAGGGTTAGGTTAAATACACAGTGAAAGAAAAATAAGAAGTCGTAAAAAATGTATCAAACAGATTCCGATTGAACTCATTCAAGCGGTATTAAAACCGTCTCACCAAATCCTATAATCTTAGTTTTTATGTTTTCCTTTTTTTTGGATTTTAGCTTATAGTTTTTAGAATTTATGCTAGATCACTGTGTCTAGCTTCTATATAACGTTCTGTCTTTTTCTTATTTTTTTATTGTGTCATTTTTGCGATTCATTATGTCTTTTTTTATCAGCATCGTGTTACCCTTTTTTGGCATTGTGATATATTTTGTGATCCATTGTATTATATTTCATAATCCATTGTGTTTTTTGTATCATTTTCACAATTCACATTTATTTTACATTGTGTAGCATAACTTGACATCGAACTAATTTGTTCATATATTCTGTATATTTTTTCTTTGACGTAAAAATACACAACACTAGGATGTACACTTACTAGGGTCAGTCTCGGCAGCAACAAGCTCCATAAGGAAAGATTTTCCAAGAACATCAGTGATGTCGTCTAGCCCTTTCGTTAAAATGTTTGATAAGAACCCACTCACCGTCACATTGACCGTAATCACGGCTTTGAGGCTGATCGTTTTAACGGTATCAGCAGTAGTGGATTCTCTAGCAATGGCTTTGATCTGCACGGTTGATTTTTTGGCGTGGCGCCGTGATCGGAAATGAGTTTGGCGCTTGACCGGTAATGCGAGCGTGTTGTGAGATAGAAAGGAAAAAGTAGGGCTTCCACATGTTTTTGGTTGTGCGAGTAATGACCGTGGAGGGCTTTTGTGACTGTGGAGGTGACTCACTTGAGGTTTCAACATGTTTAATTGATTCACATATATCTAACGTGCATGTACCTTACTTATATAGAAAACCTAGCAGGGACCAATGATACAAAAAGAAAAAAATAGGGTCCGGTTATTTGCACAACTAGGGTTTTTATTTGCACAACCCCTCCACGGGTCGTCGAGGCCTGGACAGCCCGTGGAGGGCCAAAAAGGCAAAGGGACGGGCTGTCGAGGCCCAGACGGCCCGTCTAAAGGCCTCAAGGACGGGCTGTCCAGGCCCAGACGGCCCGTATAATGGTTTAAATCCAATCCAATCATTGGTAATCATTGGCAATGATTAGGTGATGATTATTTTATTTTTTTATAAGTGTAAGTGTAGTGTGGATGTTTAAAATGGGTTTGAATGTTTGGTTTTTATAGATATTTGGTTTTTTATAAATGTTTGGTTTTTTATAAATGTTTTTTTTTTTATTTGTATAATATGATCTTTTTAATATAATTGTGTATATGAATATGAACGAATGTCGTTTATGTTGCCGAACTAAACGAAACCAAAATACGAACAATAAACCATAAATAAGCATAAAATATTCCAAAAATTTACATAAACTATGAATTCAATAAACATTCAAAACGAACAATAAAGCATAAATAAACATAAATATTCCAAAAATTTACATAAACTATGAGTTCAAAATGTACGATTCCCAAGAAATATAACCCACCCGTCTAACCCGACCCACCCGGCTGATCCGACCCACCCGGCTGATCCGACCCACCCGGCTGACTGGTGGACGCCCCACCATGCTGACTGCTAGACGCCCAATCTGGAAGTGGACGCGGCTCCAAACCAGCTGCTCGTCGTCTCTCATTCTCGCTCTCTAGCAGCCACCGCATGTCACCCCGCATCGACCCCAACTGATCCAGGATCTGCTGAAGTACCTGGGTCGTGCTATCATGCAACCTGACAGCATGATAAACGCGGGCAGGACGCTGTAGCTCCTCAATGGGGGGGTCTGGCATCTCTACATCCACCGGTGGGTCGCCGTCGGCAACGTGTGGCATCTGGACCTCAGGGGCAATCGGCCCATCGAGATGTCTGAGCGGCTCTGGCACAAAATGCTCGCCACGGTCGCCAGGAGGTCCGAAGGCACGCTGGTAGTAAGCGTGTGGGTTGCTGCGAGGGACCCGTGCTGCCACCTTCATCTGCGTCATAGTCCTAATATTTAACGGCCTGAAATGCAAAACAACAATAATAATATTAAATAATAATAATAATAATAATAATAATAATAATAATAAATAATAATAATAATAATAATATTAAATTATAATATATAATAATTTAATATTATTATTATTATTATTATTATTATTATTTATTATTAAATTATAATATTAAATTATAATAAATAATAAATAATAATAATAATAATAATAAATAATAATAATAATAATAATAATAAATAATAATAATAATAATAATAAATAATAATAATAATAATAATAATAATATTAAATTATAATATATAATAATTTAATATTATTATTATTATTATTATTATTTATTATTAAATTATAATATTAAATTATAATAAATAATAAATAATAATAATAATAATAAATAATAATAATAATAATAATAATAATAATAATAATAATAAATAAAAATAATAATAATAAATAATAATAATAAATAATAATAATAATAATAAATAATAATAATAATAATAATAAATAATAATAATAATAATAATAATATTACCTGGCCAACATCGGACGAGGTAACGTGTGCTCCTCAGCATGCGTCCACAATTCGCCCGGGCAAAGACGCAACGCGATGGCGGTGACTATCCCACCAATCGGAATCTCCCCCGCCGGGTGCCTATGAGGGTAGGTCGCGATGTACTCGGCAAAGCACCTGTGTAGCGCAACCGGCCTACCCCTCAAGATGCAGTAGAGGTAGAAAAGGTCAATCTGCTGGACCCTCTCGTTACAGTTACACCGTCCGGCAATCGACCAGCTAACCAAACGGTGTATGTAACGGATCAGAGGGTCCCGGATGTTGCTGGACCTATCCATCCTGCACAGAATAATAATAACGTTAAAAAAATTTCGGCAGAGTTTCCTCTGTTTTTGTACGAACCAGACGACACAAGTCGTCTACAAAAATCCAAAAACAAACAACCTAAACTAACTAAATAACAATATTAATTAACTAAGCGAACTAAATAACAATAATAATAACGAACTGAACTAAATTAAAAGAATAACAATAATAATACCTGTCGCCGGTGTCCTCCCCATACTTTCGACCACCACCAATAGTGGGCCACCAGGCCATCAGCATGTCGTCTGGCAAGGTCGTCAAGGCCGTGGTGTACATATCCTGGACAAGCTCCTCCTCTCTGTACCAGCAGCAAGTAGTAGCCCACTGGTCCATCGTATATGCGTAGAGCTGTCCGAATAATCGGAACTGTACCTCCGGCTCAGGCTCGCCGTCAGGACCTACTGGAGGCTCAACACCTGCTGGATGCGGCGTGTAGCGGAATGTCGAGATGAACTCGATCGTCAGTGGCCGATACGACTCATGGTCGAGGTCAGCTAACATCCGCCCCCAAGGGCTGTCGTCTGGGATCCACTCCTCAAACCTCTCCGATCCACCGATCGCAAGTAATGCGGACCAGTCAACACTGCGCGATCCGTGTATCGGACGCAGCTCCATCTGACCCCAGCGCGCGATCTCGTAGTCGTCGTTATCGAGCCTGAAGGGCCACTCTCTCAAGTCGCCACCTGCATGAGGATTCCCGTCCGCAGGCTGGTTACGGCGTCTTCGGTTGATTCTGTTTGCCATATCTGCAAAACAAAAACAAAACATTAAAACGCCTAAATAATAAATCGCTTAAACAAACGCGCGCCTAAATAGATAAACGCGCGCCTAAACATAAAGGCGCGCGTTTAGGTTTAGGCGCCTAAACACAAACGCGCGCCTAAACATAAAGGCGCGCGTTTAGGTTTAGGCGCCTAAACATAAACGCGCGCCTTTATGTTTAGGCGCGCGTTTAGGTTTAGGCGCCTAAACACAAACGCGCGCCTAAACATAAAGGCGCGCGTTTATGTTTAGGCGCCTAAACCTAAACGCGCGCCTTTATGTTTAGGCGCGCGTTTGTGTTTAGGCGCATAAACCTAAACGCGCGCCTGACTCAGAACCGGACCTGAACCTACAACCCCAAAACAAACCCGAACCTGCCCGAAAGACTACCACGACAAGAACACACATCGAACCGAAACAAACCCACCAGAACCATACCTAATCTGGACCATCTTGACTCACCACTGCCCACCACCACCTCCCACCCTCACCACTGCCCCACCCTCACCACTGCCCACCACCACCTCCCACCCTCACCACTGCCCCACCCTCACCACTGCCCACCACCACCTCCCACCCTCACCACTGCCCCACCCTCACCACTGCCCACCACCACCTCCCACCCTCACCACTGCCCCACCCTCACCACTGCCCACCACCACTGCCCACCCTCACCACTGCCCACCACCACCTCCCACCCTCACCACTGCCCCACCCTCACCACTGCCCACCACCACCTCCCACCCTCACCACTGCCCCACCCTCACCACTGCCCCACCCTCACCACTGCCCACCACAACCTTAAAAAAAAAAAAAAAAAAAAAAAACCCTAAAACTAATAATAACAATAATAATAACAATAATAATAACAATAATAATAATATACCTTGTAGGAGAGAGATAGAGGGTTAGAGAGAGAGGGAGACGGTGGATGGTGGTGGTTGGTGGTGGATGGTGGTCGAGAGCAGAGGGTTCGAGAGAAAGGGGGCAGAGGGTTGGATGGTGGTTGTGGTGTGGTGGAGGAGACGGTGGATGGTGGTTGTGGTGTGGTGGAGGAGACGGTGGATGGTGGTGGTTGGGAGGAGGAGAAGTTTTAGAGAGAGAGGGAGAAGAGAGACGAGAGGGAAGTATTTGGGGACGAGGGGGATCTGATCTGTTTTAATCTAATTTAAATTTTTTTACAACGGGCCGTCGAGGCCTTGACGGACCGTCTAAGGCCAATTTTTGTCTTGGGACGGGTCGTTGAGGCCTGGACGGTCCTAATTTTTTTATTTTTTTTTAATTTAAAAAACAGAAGCTTCTCATGGAAGCTTTGTGTTGGGACGGTCAGTCTAGGCCTAGACGGGCCGTCTAAAAACCAGAGGACGGGCAGTCTAGGCCTAGACGGGCCGTCTAAAAACCAATTTTTTGCCATAGACGGCCCATCTAGGCCTAGACGACCCTAATGTTTTTTATTTTTTTTTTAAATTTTTAGTGTATTTTGTATATTTTAAGCTTGGTATTTGTATTTTTTATAAAAAAAAGGGAGTATATTTTTATAATAAGTATAAATGAACACATACAACAAATTTTTCCGTTCGTCCGGTCCGGTTACATACGATAAGCTAAGTTAAGTCGAAGTATTGAGGTGATCGAACATCAACCCTTTGTATACGGTCGTCATATACCGTCTCCCACTCACTTGCCTCTTCATATCGCCACTTACGCCATGCTGGATTCAGTTTTGGCATTGGGGCGCCTTCTGCCAACTCAATCTTGATGAAATGATTTTTGTTAACAAAAGCAAACGATACGAACGCATGTTCTTCAACGGTGTGTGGACCATCGAACATAGGGAAGTACGTCTCACTTTGATCATACTGAGAGAGAAATTGAACAACCACCTTAAATTTCTGAGCAATCAGTAATCCTGAGGCGGGCATCTCCATCCATTGGTCGTGCGTGGCTGGTCCCACTCCAGTGTGATCGAATGAGTTGGAGACTCTGTCGTAAGTATCGTAATCCACTTCGTTTAAAATTAGCCTCCACCGGTCTTCATTCTCGACGATCTCCTCCTTAAGCTGTTTGCGGATGAAGTACCACATATCCTGTTGCCACCCTAAGCACACAGCTACGGATCGAAAGCCACAGTGACCGTCTCCATGGACATCCCGAATGTCTGTAATGTATCTATGATATGCAGGTGGAAGCCATTTCTTAAACCTTTCGATCTCCAGTTTGTACCTGTACCCATCAAAAAGTGAGATATAATATGTGTATAAATATGTATGCATGTGTGAATTTATATATTAGTAGTTTGTACCTCTCCCTTTCCAACAGTGGAAAATCTTCATCGTAAACAATCGGTTTGTCCCTTGATTGTTTACCTCTTCTAGAAGGCTTTTTGCCCTACGTGCAAAAAATTATATAACAACAACAACAACAACAACAACAACAACAACAACAACAATAATAATAATAATAATAATAATAATAATAATAATAATAATACGAACCGCAGCCTTATCTTCCTTTTTTTCCTTTTCACTTGTTGTTGGCCGACCCCGAGTATCGGTTTGTACCTCAGGAGGTTTATGTTTAGTCATAATCGGATTCAACACCTCCTTCATCTTCTGCAACATGCTTTTTTTCACTTGCACCGGTTGCGACCTTAGCTGCTCAGCGAATGCATTCATTTGGTGCTGAAAGTCAAACTCGGGATTCTCAGCTACTTCTGGCATAAAGTCAAGTCGTGTCCAGAAGACGTCGATATCAGCCAGTGACACTCGTGTATCTGATATATATATTCAATCACAACAACAACAAATCAATAATTTTATAAAAAATTGGCAGAGTTTCCTCTGTTTTTGTACGAACCAGACAACACAAGTCGTCTACAAAAACGCTTCAAACATTTATAATAAGTCTAAAAAATGTTGTTACCTTTCGTATCAAACAATTGCAATTGACAGGAACAAGGCAATCCATAAGTCTTATTGAGTCGGTGTTCACAAGACCTCTTTTGTTCCATATAATAATTTATCTTGTTCACCCCTCCGAGCATCAAAGTAAGCGCTAGATGGGAAACCCTACCGATTACGTCTTGAAACAACGGTAGATCATGTTTCCACATTCTTGTTGATCGGCTTTGTTCGAAGGAGTGCTTTATCGCTACGCGCCGTGATTCCATAACTTTGTCTATTTGCATCACAAGCGCGTGGAGCGAGCTGTTCGGGCCTTTTATGTACCTTTTAATAAGAGCATGCTGACTCTCGACCCTGTTGGTCGTAGTCTGACCGAACGTAAGGTTTTCATTTGCCCATGCTTCCACAAACATTTCTTTATAATCTCGGAGCCAAACTGACTCCATGTAGTCATAAACCTCTGTAAAAAACAGAATAGTGATGTCAATACAGAAAATATGTACGCTTGTAAAGCAAAATAAAAAATAAAATATATACCCGTTCGATCCTGCCCCCAAAGTCGTCTGTAGAGCGCTTCAAGATTGAATTCGTAAGCCTCTATGTCAGGAGATTTACACAGTCGACCAAAATACTGCAAAAATATTTCCCATTCTTCTTTTGGAAATCCTGCTTTATGATATTTTGCAATATTTCGTTGAATATGATACCTGCAAAACAACAACAATAATATTAATAATAATAATAATAATAATAATAATAATAATAATAATAATAATAATAATAATAATATTTCGTTGAATATGACACCTGCAAAGCAATTTCGTAGCATCCGGGAAAACTGAAGCACATGCACTCATCAGAGCCAGATCTCTATCTGTAACAATTACACGTGGCTCCATACTCCCCTCCAGCAAATCTCTGAGCCTCTCAAGCACCCATGTGTAGTTACTCGTTTTCTCTTTAACGATAAATGCATGGGCGATACAAAACGACTGGTTTGTCGACGTCATACCCACAATTTGAACAAACGGGATTCTGTACTCGTTCGTTTTGTAGGTGGCGTCGATCAGCATCACATGTGGAAAGGCACGCCAGAGATTGTACGAGACCCGGTGTGAAAAGAAAATATTCTCAACAGCATCTGTCTCTGGATTCTGCTTGGTGAAATAAGTAAATTTCTTTTCAACCAGGATACTCTCGAGTATCTGCATAACAATAATAATAACAATATTTAATATTTAACAACAACAAAATTAATAATAGTCTATGACAATAATAGTAATTAATAATAATACCTGCATTGGGGTTTTATCGCCGTAAATTCTATGTTTAATCTTGCTCACTGTATTGTGTATGTCTCTTAGAATACATTTATTATTCGGGTTTTGTGCTCTGATGGCCAAATGTATGTTTGCCGGTTCCAGGCCTTGAAAATAAAGTGTTTCCACCATTTCTTCTTCCTGTGGTGTCAGCCGCCTAGCAAAAGCGTGACCCTCAACATGTACAAAAGGGTCGTGGTTATGATTCGCGTGTTTAACCTCCAACTTCCAACCCTCTTTGCGTAGCCTCCCTATTAACATAAATGGACAGTTAATCTTTTTGCTACCCGTAGACCTTACTGTGGCTGTAGTATGGTATTCGCCAGCACGGTCGCATCTCAGGTCTATCCTAATTTTTCTTGCATTATTTCCACTGCCTTTTGAAACAGAACGTCCTGTCACTAGGACGTAACCGCTAGCAAGGGCTCTATCGTAAGCCCATTGTTTCATCTCTTCAACAGACCCGAATACCTGAAAATTTACACAACAGTCTAGTCTAAATTCATACTACTCTAAATACCTGAAAATATATACTACTGTAAAGATATACTAGTCTAAATTCATACTAGTCTAAATACCTGAAAATATATACTACTGTAAAGATATACTAGTGTAAATAAATAAACGCACCTGCTCGGTTTCATACGAAACATCCGGGTTAGGTTCAACTTTTATGTTAGCATCTTCCTGGTTGTCATCATTAGCACGATTCCCGCGCGAATGGTAACTCCCGTACGTGTACTGCGGGTAGCTTGGTGGCACGAAAAAAGACTCCTGTTCCTCTACATATTCCTCGTTGAGATCGGGCAGCATGTTCCCGTCATTACCACGAACCCCGGATTTAACCTCATCTTCACCAACTTGAACCTCGGGTTCATACCCTACGCTTTCAGAGACGTAAGACTCGTTCTCAGACAGGTCAACGGTTGAAAAGCTGTGTAAATATGTCATCGTGAGACCGGGAAGTCGAAATGGGTCGAGGGTTTTGGTGGTGGTGATGTTTTAAAGTTTGGTTCAAATGGGGAAGAAGCTGATCGTGTAATGGTTATATCAGGAAATGTCGACGGGCCGTCGAGGCCTCGATGGGCCGTCTAGGGATTAAATGCCCTAACCTAACACGTTTCAACGGGCCGTCGGGGCCTGGACGGCCCGTCCATAAGCAACTTTTTCAGACTTTTCAGTCTGAACTGACTGCTTTTGCAGGAGTTCAGACTGATCACCTCGTACCTCGTACTTTTACGGGCCGTCTGGGCCTCGACGGCCCGTCAGTTTTGTCTTTTCTGTAAACAAACGGCCCGTCAAGGCCTGGACGCCCCGTCCATAAACCCTAATTTTTCTTAACGGCCCATCTAGGCCTCGACGACCCGTCCTAAGGTTGTTTAGGGTTTTTTCTTGGTTGTGTAGATAGTATCACCCAAAAAATATAACACATATTACCCCTGAAAAAAATCAATGCTAGCAACTATTGTCACCATGGTTGCAAAAACCCCATTGATACCCCATGTGTTGGCCCCCACGTGGTGTTGTTTGACGCCCTTCTTGGGAGAGTTGGCAAGGCTTTCGTGTCCGCTATGCATAGACGTATCTATACTTTTTTTTTAACAGTAAATTTCTACTCCTTGTGAGACTTAAACTCATGACCTTCTCATTAGGTGTTTCTAGAAGCTTTGCTTCTACCATTGGGCCACCAACCCCAATGGCAGAAGTATCTATACTTACTATATTATAATGCATGATAGAGTGGTAGTTTAAAATACCCAAAAGTTAAGAACTTATTTTTCATAAATAACCCTGAAATGAGAGTAAAATAATCATTCATACATTATTTATATTTTAATACCATATCTTAGTTACACTTTAATCCCTTAAAATTTACTTAACATTTAAATTATAGTTAAATTTTTTTCCTTATTTTAAGCAAACCATCCCCCATAATGTTTAAATAGTCATATTTTTTTGCATACATTTATACTTTTATAAAAAAATATTACCTCATAATAATGAGCATTTTATTATCTTTAATTTGAGTATAGTATTGCTATTTTCTTTATTTTAAAAATCTTTTATGTGCTACGCGATTAACGATATCTAGAAGTGAGTAATAACTAAACCGTTCATTGAAGCCAAACCAAAAAACAGACAAAACTGAAACAAAACTATTGAAAACTAAAAACATCTGATTTAACTTAAAATTGGTTATCGTTTTCTTTTTGTACCCTTAGTTAACCCAAATTAGTTAAACTAAAACAAACCCATTAATATATTTATAATAGCTTGCCCGCATGATGTGGTATGAACACATACACTTCTAATGGTTCATGGTTGGGTTAGGTTTAGTTCGGTTATAAGCCTCAACCGAAACAAAAATCGACAATATCGGTTTACCGATCATGTTGACCAACCGGTTAATTGGTTCAGTCTATTTGGTTAGATTGTCGTCTTTAGTTCGGTTTAGTTAATTTTGGTTAATAACCAAAACCAAACTTTGGTTAAAATTTTGCTTAAAACACATGAAATGAAGGTATAAATACATGTAATGGATGTATAAAAGATATAAATGTATGAATGGTTCAGTTTTGGTTAGTTAATTTTGGTTAACCTAGGGTACAAAAAAAAACGATATTAGGTTAACTCGGTTTTGGTTAATTTTTAGTTCGGTTTTATATGTTTTTGTTCGATTTCGATTGAGGTTCAATGATTGTTCATCCCTAAATATTATTAATCACGTAAAAAATCAAATTTTTAATTAAAAGTATATAGCAAATTACACTCTAATATGGTTTGAAGCTGAGTAGATAGGTTTATGAATTGTAGTGAACGTATAAATAGAGGGGGTTTTGAATTTTTTAGCATTTATACCTAGGCTTGTACACGAACCGAACGAACACATAATAAATCACATTTTTGTGTTCATGTTCGTTCAATAAGAAATTTGTCATGTTCTGTTCGTTTATGTTCGTTCGTTTAAAACCTAAATGAACAGTTCACGAACGAACATAAACGGACGTTCGCGAACATAATAAATGTGAACGATTTTGTATTACTCAAAAAACCCAATTCCTAATTGGTTATATTTATACAAGTAGCTAAAGCCCAATTTATGTTTATATTTATGTAAGTATAACTACGTTTGTAATGAATAAACATAACCGGACATAAATAAACGAACATAAACGAACGTTCACGAACATAAATGAACAAACTCAACGTTTGTTCATGTTCGTTCATTCCTTTAACTAAACAAATAAATTTTTTTGCTCGTGTTTGTTCGTTTATTAAATAAACAACATAAACAAACTTCCCGCCGAACAAGTTCACGAACAGCTCATGAACATTTGGTTCGTTTATAGGTCTATTTTTACCTCTATTTCATATATTTATATCTCCATTTCATGTATTTGTAGGCAAAAAAATTTAGCCAAAGTTGTTTTTGTTATTTGCCAAAATTAACTAAATCGGACTAAAAACCGATAATCTAACAATACTAACAAAACCAATGAACCAATTGTTTAATAAGATTGACTAATTAATGACTTTTGATTTTAGTTTCGGTTGAGGCTAATAATCGAACTTAACGAAATCATACACACCCTTAGAAGTTTTTGTGTTACCCGCTGCATCGCGCGGACACTCTACTAGTATTTTTATATGCTTACCTAAAAAATAGTTTGAACTTGGTTATCTTGTTGGGCTTTGTTAAATGGTGAACTTTTTTAATACCAATAATATTTTATTTTTCTCATATAACCTTATTTATTTGCTTTTAAACAAGATAAATCGACCAACGTTGACCGAATAATCGTGGTACCAAACGTACCAATACCGTAGTGAGTCGAACCCGTACCGACAGAATGTCTACCGTAATACATGAGGAATTAAACTAGTTGTTATAATGATTATACAATTATGTAAATTATTAAGCTTAAAATGGAAACAATTTTTTTTAAGAAAAATATATGTTTTTATAAGTTTTCTACATCTCCATACCTACCCACACATGCGTAGTAGAAATTGTCCCGACGGTATCCAACATTTTCAGTACAAGTTACAAGATCATTAAAAAAAAAAAAGAAAACGAAAAAAAAAACCTATAATTAATTAAAAAGGCCATTTAAAGTTTTTTTAGTTGTATATAACGTGGTAAAATCATATATAAACCAATTTTTGTGTAAAAATAATAGAAACCAATATAACATGGCACATGGCATATTGTTTAATTAGATAAGGGGTATTTGAGTTATATATGCTATTGAGTTAGTTTTTGGAAATTTCTAAATTCATGCAATTTCTTATTCAAAATAAAAAAAACTGTAAATCATCCAACGTATTATTAAAAAAATAGGAAAAATTACAGAAATCGTCCTTTATGTTTACCTGTTTTTTCAGTAGGTGTTCTTAAACTTCAAAAGTGATGAGAATCGTCCTTTATGTTCTAAAATCATTCAAGTCTCGTCCTTTAGCACTAACTTGGTTAGATTTTTTGGTTAAATCCAGTCATGTGCATTGCACATGAAGGTAAATTTGTCTTTTTACTCTTTTAGGGACTAGTTGTGTAATTAACTTATACTTTTGGTCCAAAATTAAAAAAAAACAATTTACTCTCTCTTCTCTCTCTATCTCTCTCTCTCTCTCTACCTGTTCATAACCACCACCCATCACCATTGCCACCATCATCTACCATCACCACCATTGCCCCACCTGCCACCACCACTCAACAACCACTCATCTCACCCCTTTTGCTCAATAATATTATAGAGAGAGAGAGAGAGAGAGAGAGCAGGCGGAGCAGGGTGGAGCACCGGCCACAAAACCTGGCGGAGCTCCGACAATCCTACAATGGAACAACAAACCCACCATGCACTTCATCTTATAGTGATTCTAGAGAGAGGGAACACTAATTGAAGTAGAAATAGAGAAAGAGAGAGAGAGAGAGAGAGAGAGAGAGAGTCAGAGAGATCGAGGAGAAGGGGTTCCGGTCTGGGTCTTTGACCGGCCGGCGTATGGTGTTCAGCGATGGGGTTTCAGTGGTTGAAGGAGCTTTCGAGTGGTGGAGTCAGGGGTTGTCATCACGTTTCATTACGATCCAGGTATTGGCCCTGATTTGATTTAAGTTCAAGTTTTACTTTTAAGTTTTGAACTGTTAATGGTGCTGGTGGGGGTGTCAGATTGGATGGGGTTTCGTGGTAGTTGGCAAATTTGTAAGGTTTTGTGATGGCAGGTGGTGGTAGTTTAGGGTTGTTGATTGCAGGTTGTGGTGCTGGGGGGGTTGTTCGTAGCATGTTGTAGTGGTGGTGGCAGGTTGGTGGTAGAGGTGGTGGTCAGGCCTGGTAGTGGTGGTGATGGAGGTGGTGGTGCGGCCTGCTCGTTTCAAAGATTCTTCAATTTTGGAACCCTAATTTGGTGGAACTGATGAAGGAACAGGGATGGTTTTATAAAGGGGGGGGAATGAAATTAGGGGTAAAATGTCAATTATGCCCTCACGTGCAGGGCACGTGACATAATTTAACTACAAAAACTAACCTAGTTAGGCCTAAAGGACGAGTTCTGCAAGATTTTACAACATAAAGGACGATTCTCATCACTTTTGAAGTTTAAGGACACCTACTGAAAAAACAGGTAAACATAAAGGATGCTTTCTGTAATTTTTCCAAAAAAATATATATCTTATGGATAATCATATTCATTCTTCATGAGTGGTTTATTCAATCTTTTTTTTTAATTTATAAATACAGATTCATAACGATTGAAAACATTGAACAAACCATAATATTTATATTCTTCATGAGTCCCAGATTCATAATAAACGAGGGGATAAAACGTTTCTATGTAATGACACTTTATTTTTAAATATTTCATGATATTTAATAATTGGTTTGCCGTCCAGAAAGGGGTGGCGGCGCAGCTTGTTGCCCGTCTGCCCGCTATCTTGATGTAATTTTTTACGATTATTTATAAACGGTAATATTTGATTTTAATTTTAAAGTGCTGTTAATATATTTGTTCTTGCTAATATGTGTTCGGAGTGTCGATTTTAATTCTCGAAATTGTGTTGGTTAGGTTTTTAAAGTGTTGTTAGTACATTTGCTCAAATAAAATTAACATTTCATTGTGCTGATTAGTTTTTCAAAGTGCTAACATGCGTAAATAAAATTAACTTTTTATCGTGCTGATTAGTTTTTTAATGTGCTAACATGCATAAATAAGATTTATATCTCATTGTGTTGGTTAGATTTTTAAGGTGCTATTAATACATTTGGTAAAATAAAATTAATTTCACATTGTGTTGGTCAGTTTTTCGAAGTGTTGGTTAAATAACAACACAAATTAGTATATTACGTTGGAAATATTCATTGAATCACGATGAAGCAGATTCCAACGTTTGACCAAAATTAGAACATTGAATCACGAAGATATTCATTGTGCTGGTTAGTTTTTTAAATAACAACACAGATTAGAACATTGAACCAATTGTATGAAAGATATTTATTGAATCACGATGAAGCAAAGTAAATATTATAGTGAAAGATTACATACATATTTTAAATTTGATCCTCCATTGACATAGTAAAGTGTTTGTTAGATGGAGGAGTGCGATTTTTTGTGGAAATTTTTAATAAATCGAAAAAATGGACCAAAATGCCCATGCCCTTGCTTATAATTAAAGGACGGGTTCGGAATGGGAAAAGGGTGTGTTTATGGCTGGATAACTAGGCGTGTGATGTTCCATTCGCTGTTCGATTCCCTGCCTTATTCTCGCTGGAAAGAAACAAATTCGTTGTTGTTGCTGATCGCGTCGAAGCTGATGGTTTAGCATTGGTTTGGGACTGGAAATTAATCATAAACGGGGGTCAGGAGGCTGTAGAGTTCAATATCCTGTTAAATGGGCTGCTATACCCGGTTCTTTCTGCTGGGTCAGATAGGTGGGTATGGGATTTGGATAGGGCTGCCGAGTTTTCTGTCAACAGTTATGCTGCAACGGTTGCGGTATCCTGTGGTTCCGTTTGTCATGGAGCGTAATACATGGGTTCCTAAGAAGGTTGAGATTCTTGCTTGGAGGGTGTTTCTTGGTAGACTTCCCACTAAAGTGGTGCTGCTTAGGAGGAATGTTAATATTGGCTCTAATCTTTGTCCGTTTTGTGGGGAGCATACAGAAACGGTGGAGCATCTATTCATTAATTGTGCTCTGGCCCAGACCGTTTGGCAGGTGATATCGTAATGGTATAAGGTTGGTCCGGTATTTGCTTTTCATTTCCGGGATCTACTAACTCTGCATCAGTTTATCTGTGGATCGAAGGATAGGAGAAGTCATTTTACGCTATGTGTTTAAGTTCTCTTTGGTGCATTTGGAAATGGCACAATGACATGGTTTTTAATCAAGCTCAGTGTTCACTGCAACGAATTATAGGCGACATCAAATCCCTTAGCTTCCTTTGGGTTAAGGCGCGAGCGAAACAACATCTAGAATTGGTGAAATGGTTTAGTTTTAATTTTAGTTGATTGGGTGATAACTTGTAACTGTACGATATGTATTGTTGGGCGATTTTGCTAGTAACCCGCTAGCTTTGGTGGTGAATAAAAAAATTTGTTGGTCATTAAAAAAAAGTTTCGTAATTAATTACATAATAGGTCTTAACTGTCAATCTGAATCATGTATGATCAGGATTTGTTCTCACAATTTTTACAAAAAAACTAGGTTTGTACAATAACCTACCTCTGTACATAACTACCATTTATACCCGCACTTCGCGGCGGGGGTAACGTCTCTTTTTAGTGACACGTTGCGACTAGTTGTTATTGAAAATATAAACGTAGAAAATATGCCTTAGCGTCGATACAATCGAAAAAATGATATACTATTAAAATATTGAGGTTAAAATATTATTTTTTTAATGAGTAGTGAAATCATGAAAGGCAAAAAATTATAAAGAAATCCAAAAGAACTGGAAAATAAATGAGACAAAAAGACAAAAACTATACATATTCAATCATTGAGTATATGAGGTAATGATCAAATTGGCAAACCCATACAAAAAACACAGGTTGATAATTGGGCTCGCAAGGATAACGTGGCTGGATGTAAAACATGTAATGGATGTATGGATGTATGAAATAAAACGAAAAGGAAAAATGAAGAAGAATAAAAATAAAAATAAAAAGAAAAATAAACCGATTAACTAAGTGATTTGGGTCTTTCTTTGAAAATTAATTGTGTTCCCCGGCAACAGCATCAAATACTTGATGTGCCAGGTTTTAGTAATTGGGAAAGATATCATTTTTCCGGTGCAAAAAACTTGGTTGCGTTAAACCATTGAAACTTTGGTTTTGTAAATAAAAGATAAACTATATTAATTCATACCAAGTTTCCATCATCACCCTATCAACACCAATAGAAATCTAGCCTAGCATGTTTGATACAACAAGCTCACAAGGTTGGGTTTGTGTACAAGACATGGTAGAAGGTTGTACGGAGATTTCTAAGGGTTTTGGGTGATTTCGGGTTGTTTCTCTCTTGATTGTGGTGTTTATGGAGTGATCCCAGGCTCCAAAGGACACCTACAATCCTCAAGGATGACTGAAACTTCGTGGAGAAGTGTTGGTTTTCGAGTGAGAAGGGATGCCTCAAAATGTGGGGTGGAGGCCTCTATTTATAGGCAAATCAGCTCAAGCACGCCCATGCTCATACCCTGGCACGCCCATGCTCGATAGCAGGTACTGTTGCAAGGTCCTTTATGCGGAAGATGTCTGTTCGTAGGTCAAGCACGCCCGTGCTTCCCAGTACATGTAACCGTCTTGTCAGTTTTGGTCGGTTTAAGCCTTGGGGAACACATCTCACTTAAGCACACCCGTGCCTTATAAATGTCACACCCGTGCACTTCTTTAAAGACTGATTTTGGCCTCTGTTGACTTGGAAATGTTGACCCAGAACAGCTGCACGGCCGTGCCACACCTGGCAGAGCTTTAAAGTCTTCAATTCTTTATCCGTTTAGTGCCGTTTTGTGCTGGTTTCCACTTCTTTTCACCTCTTGACCTCTGATCCTGCAATTATCAACAAAAGAGATAAATCATGATAAAACAGAGATAAAAACATGATTTTGAATATAAGATAGGTGATAATTTTGTGTGGAAAACATATCAATTTCTCGGCACATCACCTAACTAAGCCTAACATGCTTATTATCAAACACATATACTACACACTCCGAGTGAAAATGTTCGCTCCTCTCGGTTTATATCTGGAATAACAAGTAATGCGCTAGTATAATTCGCTCAAAAACCAAGAATATAACCGTGTTATCATTAGGTTTGTATGACAATCACATAGAAATTGTAAACTATGCACACATCAAAAGGTCTTACGGGTTTTGGGCTTAAGGTAAAGGTATGAATAATTTGGCTAACAATTGGTTTAAAAACAAAGGTTTCAACACGTTTGAATGACCATCCTTATTTACAATACACAATAACACACTGATCAAACAACTTTAGGCATATTTGACCCATAACACATACTTTTGTTTTTTCCTTGTTTTTCTTTTTTTTTTCTCTTTTTATATACATATTTTTTTTCTTTTTCTTTTTTTTCCCTCACAGCTTAAACATAACTCAATCACTTGAACAAAACACAAACACAATGGATGTCATCAGTTTTTTACACAAATATAAATGGGTCAATTTGGGTAATATTATAGGTTTAATCAAATGAAAGGGTATAGGCTCAACATTAGTTACTAAGGGTGATTTTTGGTAAACAGGTCAACAAAACACAAACACATGGTTTCGAACATAACAAAAAGGGATTTCTAAATTGCCTTTCTCATTTATGTGCATGTTCTGCCTACAACTTTAGCATGTATCAAATCTCACAAATTCTGCAACAAGGAAACATTTGGCCTACTCTCAACAAATGAACATATATATCAATATCTATCAATCTAGCAGGCTCAAAGTCTCACAAAGTAGGGACATAGGTTGCCAACATGTAGTATATGCAATTTCTAAAAGCATGTTACCCTAGTTAGGCATCTTTTTTCAGTTTCTATAAAAACTCTTATCAGAAAAACTCTCATGAAACTTAAAGGGAATACCATGATCAAGGGTCTCATTTTTCATACTCGGCAAAGGACTCGTTACCAACTGAAAACACGGATTTTGTGCCTGATCAAGTGAAAAGGGTGGCATCTTACGAGAATTTTTTTATTCATTCATATTTTTCTTTCAAAAATTTCTCAATTTTCTCACACATGTGTAAGTGCCCCCCCCCCCCAACTATCCTAGGGTCACCCATGCCCACACTTAGGATACATTGTCCCCAATGCATGGTTTTCAGGCCTTCACTACTCAACATGTTCAACCTCAATCACTACCTACCAGAGCTGACTAACACCCTAAAGTAACAAAACAAACCATTCCCTTCACGAACAGATTTTCACACTACCAACTTTCATAAACAAGAAACACAAAAGAAAAGGAAGGAGCACATGGATCTGATTCATTCCCCCATTAAACGCGCAAACGCGCATCGAATTTGATGCGTATCAGATTGAATACTCCAAACATATCATGTCCGCACAACTTTCCCACACTTGGCTACTGCAATGGCTATGAAACAATTACGAAAACACATAAAACAAATAAAAGAAAATAAAATAAAACACGTATCTCGGGCTACCTCCCGAGAGCGCTAAGTTTATGAGTCTTCAGCCGGACTTCATACTTGCTATATCTCTCATGGTGGTCGAACGGGATGTTTGCTTCCCTTAGCTTCCAAACACATTCTCTGCCTATACTCCAGTGGGTCATGAATTATATTCCACCTTGGATCATCCGCTGCTAAGTTCGGTTTTCCTTGTTCTAACTCAAGCGGGTTCTTAACCTTCTTTTTCTTCCAAGCCTTCCCAACAGTGTCTCCCATCCTGTCAACCATAAGACACTCCTCCTCTGCATTTGGGTCAGTTAAACTTGAAAACACGTTAAAACTCAATTTTCAATCCCCAAATCTCATACTTACAATTCCATCAGCACAGTTGATTACTGCATGAGCAGTTGCTAAAAATGGTCTACCGAGTATAATCGTGTGTGGTGTGCCTTTAACATTTTTCTCACAATCCAACACCGAGAAATCAACCGGATAGTAGCAGTCTCCCACCTTAACTATGACATCAGTCAACATTCCCCTGGGATGTATGGGTTTTTGATTAGCCAACATCATAGTGGTGCTAACTTTTTGTAGAGGACCAAATTCATATTGATCATACATACTTCCCGGAAGAATGCTAACACAAACTCCAAGATCTAGAAATGCCCGGTCAACTTTAAGTTCTCCAATTTGTATTGAAATAAGGGGCACTCCCGGATCTTGGCGTTTGTGTGGAAAAGTACAAAACAAAGCGGCATGCACACGCGCTAGTAAATCAAACTGTTTTGGCAGCTTGTTGTGCCGATTCTGGGTACTCAACTCTTTTAAGTTTTCAGCATGAGCAGAAATTTCTTGAATGGTATTAAGTAATGATAAATTGATTTTTACTTGTTTAAAAGTTTCCCACCTCTCATCCTTTGGTGGGTCATTTTTATTTAAAACCACTCTTTTAGCTGGTTCCATTAAAGCCAAAGGAAAGGGTTCAGATTTGAGTTTCTCACCCTTGTCCTTGGCCTCATTAGAACTTTCACTGAAAAACTTTTCACAAAACATTCTTTATTAAATTTTTAACCTTAAAGTTTGATTGTAAAAGTGTTTCCTGCTCATACTCAGAATTGGAAAGAAGACTACCCGCATTAATGTGTACATTTCTTGTAGTTGATGACTGATGTGCTGGATTCACTGTGGTGGTGCTCGGTAACTTACCTGGATCTTGACGGGTGGTGGACAACTCTTCAGCAATCTGACCAACTTGCTTTGCTAGTGCCTTATATTCTTTGTCGCAAATTTCATTGTCCTTCCTGACCTCCTTCATGAAATCTCCCGTTGACTTCATGAACTCTCCTGTTGACTTCATAAACTCAGCCAACATCTCTTTCACTGATCCATCTTACCCCGAAGATCCGCCCTGCTGGTTGCCTTGACTTCTCCAGTTGCCTTGAGAACTTCCTTGGTTATTGCCTTGCTGATAACTTCTTTGATTGTTGTAGTTCCCTTGGTTTGAATATCCTCTCTGACTGTTTTGGTTTGGTACCTGTGATGGAGGATTCAACTGGTTAGAAGTATTACTGTAACTAAAATTACGGTGATTTCACAAATGTGAGTGATATGAATTAGAATTCATATCATATTGTTTCTGTCGGTTGCCTAGTTAATTCACTTGCTCACTTCTCCCCTTCCGTGTAGGACAATTTGCATCCACATGTCCCCAGTCATCACAAATCAAGCACACTACAAAAGAACTCACTGCTTTTGCTCCTTCACCCTTTCCTGTGCCTTTACCCGCTGTCAGTTGTGCAATCTGGCGCTCCAAACTTGCAATCCTCTTCTCAGACTCATAATCAATTCCCTTTGTTGCACCTGCCCTACTTCTTCTACTCATACGAGCCTGCCTCTTCGAAGTCACTACCAACCTCTCCATGTATTCCCAATCCATATCTTCATGGTTATTCAAAAACGTACCATTGTTGTTGGCATTTAAATCCCTAACATCTTCGGGTAGTAAACCATCATAGAATGACTTAATCAGCTCCCACATAGGTATATCATGGTGTGGGCATTTCCTTAGTATCTCCTTGAACCTGGTGATAGCTTCATGAAATGGTTTACCTGACTGTTGTTGGAAGATTCTAATGGAATCCCGAGCCTCAGTGGTACGAGTCATGGTGTAGTATTCTTCCAAGAATTGTTGTTGAAGATCCTGCCACGTGTAGATATTACCAGCAGGCAATGAGTGATACCATGTTCTAGCTTGATCGTTGAAAGTGGATTGAAACATCATTAACCTTACCTCATCCTGACTAAACCCATGTCCCCCAATAGTGTTACAAATACTCAGAAACTCAGCAGTATGTAGATAAGGTTCCTTTGTTGCTTTACCGTAGAAGCTCAGAAGGTGGTTCAAATACTAGGGTCTAACCTCAAAGCTCATTCCGTTCTGATGTGGTAGTACTATAGGTGAGGTATGCTTGGTAGCTACAACAATAAAGTGGCTCCCAACGCCTTGTACGGGATGCCTGTAGTTCACCCTAGGAACTCCATCTACATATTGTCTCTGACCATTCCCTCTCCCTTGATTTCATGGTTGATTCTGAGGGATCCCTCTCTGTCCTTGGTTCTGTCCTCTCTGATTGAATCCTCCCTGATTTCTCTACTGAACTTGAGGACTGAATTCATCATACTCATCATATTCAAACTAATCTTGATTCATATAATACCCATCATTATCAATTCCTCCATCCCAATCAGCAACCCTACCATTAAAAGTGCCTGCTGCACCCTGCATATTGTCATCTCCAAAAACTGTACCTGTTGCTCTAGTACTGTGAGATCTCGGGTTTCAGTTTTGTGGTGGTTGTTGATTTAGGCGTAATGGTCGATTGGGTTGTTGTTGTGGAGCCTCAAAAGCTGGATCATTTTCATAGTGTTCCTCCCACTCGCCATGTTCTTGACGACCTCGCTGCAATTGTTGAGAACTATTAGCATTTGGATATGGGTTAAATTGTTGGAATGGTAGTGGTTGTGGAGGTAGTATTTTTTGAAATGGTGGTGGGGGCATATCGCCCAGTGGGTCTTGATGTGGTAGGATAAGGTCAGGTTGGTTAGGTGGAAGTTGGTTATCTCGGTTGCTGTGATGGCTCATGACTGGTGTTGGTCTACTTTGATGAATTGCTCTGTTTCTTCTAGCCGTCTTCTCAATTTCTGGATCGTAAATTAACGACAAAGTTTTGCCTAAACGACGTGTATGATGCATGTCACTTAATTACCTGCACAGACACAAACAAGCAAACCACGCGTAATACTGCATTAGACAAAACAAAACAATATTTAAACTAAAAGACTAAAAAAAAGAAAATATTTTTTTTGGTTTTTTTTAGATTTTTAAGAAAAACAATTTAAACTAAAACAAAACTATCTAACTAAGCGCACTGATTCCCTGGCAACGGCGCCATTTTGATCGATGTCATTGGGTCGGTCAAAAACAATGAAAATAAGTAGTAAAGTAGAATTGAGTCGTCTCCACGGGGAATTGGTGGACAGTCGTAGTTTTTTAAATTAACTAATAAAATTAAAGTCAAATTGTTTTGTTATTTGTTTTGCAATTTAAGAAAATGAACTTAAGAAGTTGTAACAATAATATTAAAGAAGTAACCCCCTTCAGGTTTCCGGTTCAATGATTTACCCTACCCTTGTTTAGATGATTGGATACTACATAGACATAGTTTTGTTGAACGATTTATGTTAAGTGATAATCAAACACAAGTTTTTAATAACAACTTGTACAATTTAATTACCAACCCACGAATAACAACTACCCTCCCGTTAATCAAACTGCTCACGATGCAAGAAAACCGAATGCGAATGACTAAAAGATAAGCAATTGCACAAACTTGACTTGTTTAAATAACTCAAACCACAAATATCTTTCAAGCGATTAAAAGATAATCCATAAACCAAATCAAACAAGAGTAAGAGTTTCATAAATAAACCGTGCACCTAGAGGTGGTCACAAAGATGCTTAGCCGCTCATCTCCATTACAAGATCTTCAATTGATGTGTTGTTGGAGATTGAATGCATGATTAGATGATTAAGATGATGATTAGGAATGATTGATTGAGGGAAAAACACCTTGGGAAAGACTAAAAACGGCTAGAGTTAAGTGTCTTTTCGTTTTGGAGAATAACTAACTATTTATGGGGAATAAACCATCAAATTCGTGACTTAAACGACCAGGGGCGCAAGGTCAGATTTGCACCAGCGCAAGGTGCGCTGGTACCCTACCAGCATGCGCTGGTCTTCTGATGTGAAAATGGAGGTGGTGCAAGGTCAGACATGCACCAGCGCAAGATGCGCTGGTACAACACCAACATGCGCTAGTCTTCTTGTTTTCTTCATAAAATCTTCGTTATAACTCCGTTTTCTTCAATTTATCATTTAATATCTTCAATTTAGATCCATTTAGTTTCTCCAAAAATGAATCCAATCCGCTCCAACTACCTACAATCCAAATCAAACTCAAAGTAACCATGTTTTATGATATAATTCATTTAAACACACATAATTAATTACATCTTAACATGGCAATCTACCCTCTTATTAGAAGTTGATCATTTTGAAAATAATTAATTTTTTATTAAACGTTTGATACATTTATTGTTGATTGTAATGATCGTTTTTATCATTTTTTTAATGTTGTTTTGTGATGTTTTTTTTATAAATAAATATACATGTTAATACTTACCATATCAATTCTTTTTACGTATGCAATAATACCATATCAATTCTTATTATGTTTAATGTTGATTTGTATTGGACTTTTATAATTTTGTACATTTTTATGTGTGTAACACGATTTTAACATATGTAATAAGACTATCTAACTGACATGCTTGGTAACTCATTTTACGTATGCAACAACACTGGTATAGCTATAATGATACAAACATAATTAATTAACCCAGGCCCCATGATACGAACCCAACTCCCATGGAGCAGATCCGCTTATTTTTGGATATGGGTTTGACCTGGTCAACCCTAATCATGAATATGGGGATATAAAGGGACAACTAGTATTGAAAAGTTGGAGGAAACCGAATGGTTGGAGGGTAGTAACTGCTTCATCAAAGTTTACTTTTAAATACTTGACTATTGTTTTTAGTTTCTTTGTCTTGTTTATTCGAGTATTAGTACTTTGTATTTTGGAGACATGCCCTCTCAAATTAGGCCGACTATCTGTCTATTTATTTTTTGTTCCATCTGAATTCCCAAGTTTCTATCATATAATAAAACAAAAAACTAGTTTAATTTTTTTTTGAAAAGAGAATTTCATTAAAAAAAGGGCAACGCAAGTCCTCAAAACAAGGACCAACTAGCCAACAAGCCGACTACAAACATCAAATCCGCGGACAAATACACCATTGTTTCCAATCTACAGTCTTAATCCTAGATCTATTACGAATCCAGAAGTAAGTCTTAGCTTTAACAATCTCAACAACCTCGCAAGGTTTACGCTTCTTCTTGTTGAAGATCCGCTCGTTGCGCTCATTCCATAACATCCACAATGTAGCGTACACTATCCCTCTAATAATGTCACAGCCTCAAATTACCACTTGCGGGGTTTTACCGCGAGGCGCATGACAAACCAGGATCCAAGTCAACGATCACAATAAACAACTCTATATGAAAGGCGTAAAACCATAAACAACGATTTTATAAGCGGAAGCATTAAGAAGTATTTAAACAGCTATGCTATGATCCAAAGTATTCAAAACACTTTTTATTACAAAACGTGCAACTATGCCTAGACGCCAATGCAGACCCGTGCGCCTAGTTCCATTTATTGCTACCTTAGCGACCTGAGAAAAACATGCCAAAAAGATGTCAACATATAATGCTGGTGAGTTCACAGGTTTGTTCAATATGTTACCAAAACGTTACCATGTCCATACTATATCAATGTTACCAAGTACGCTAGCTAGGCGTATGTTTTATCACTACTACGATTGGAAACCATTACTAGACACGTTTAGCAATGTTTAGCATGTTTAAGCAGCCCGAATATTCAGCATGATACCAATGTTCCTGTTCGAGACAATATGCACCCGCCCGGCCCTCCAAGCCGACGAGTGGGGCAGGTCACGCCCAATAGATCTATCCACATTTCCCCCATTGTGCATCCCCGCACATTCATGGTTTCCCCCGGGACTTCCAAAGATCGTATAGCAATACAAAGTTAAAACCATAGTATGACATATGTTACCAAAATAGTTTAGCGCATGTTTTCTCCCCAAAAAGTTAAAAGCAGTAAAAGTGGGGCCGTGAACTCACCTTAAATAGCGTTCTTCGATTACAAGTAAAGATGTTTAGCCCTTGATAATCCTTCTACCGGAGATCTATCAAAATGTTCACATAAGTGTTCCGACTAATAACCATAAGGTTATCTAGTCCCCGATTGTCCAGATCGTAACCAAGTATGTTTTAAAACGTTTTTAAATGTTTAACCGACACACTAGACCGACCCGACATCCCGTTGGTGACCCATTACCCTAACTAATCAAGTACACATAGATTACACACAAGGTTCAAGCATAAAACACTTAGTTTGTATCAAAAATCTCATTTCTGCATCAGAACGGTCGAACCAGTCAGTTTTATGTCTCCTTCGCCCGTTTTCAGTCTCCTTCGCCCGTTTTACATTTCGTTCGACCGTTTGATGCCTCCTTCGCCCGTTTTACTACGTTCGCCCAACAAAAACCCAGGTTCGACCCTGGACTCCCTCCTTCGCACCTTCGATTGGTCGAAGGAGGCCATGTTCGCCCCTGTTGTGCAAATTTTCCTAAAAACGCTTCAAACACATTCAAAACGACTCGAAACATCATCAAACACAGCAGTCAAGCATGGATAACTTATCCCTACAAAACCCCACCGATTTCCCCCGATAATACGTCCGTTTCAGCCCTTTCCCAAAATGGTAAAGATTATGGAAACATCACTTTCATGCATGAATAATTTACCCAATTTGGAAACTTTTGAAATCGATTCTTATTCAACATGAAATGCTCAGTTTGTCGAGTGTTCGATCTTTTCTTATCAATTCTATTGATCATAAATATCATGCATCAAGTCTAGATCCGTTAAAATCCCCAAATACCCATAATATCATCATATCCAATCCTAACCCTAAACAACAATATTCTAACATCAATAACAATCCTATATCATGTTTCTATCATAGATATAGCAGCAAATCATTGAACAACACATAACACCACATAGTACACAATTTACATATGTTATTCACCATGAAAACCTATGTTAAATGATAATGTTTTGATTTAGAAAGATGTTTAAAAGGTTTTTAATCATAAAAACACCCTTAGAACAGATCCGGACAATTAGGGTTAGATGAAAACGAATTAAAATGCTTTTAAAAAGGTTTAGGATTAAGAACACACCTTGGATTCTTGTTTAGATGTTGTAGACAGGTTAGATTATGAAAAAGAAGAGCAAAAACTCCTTCCTTAGTGATTAAGATCGTTTGAGAGCGTTTTGGGACGGTTAGGGTTTGTGAAATGATGAAAAATGACAAAGGTTGGTATTTATACTAATCCTCCTTCGCCCCATTTCAATGGTCGAAGGTGGTCTCCTTCGACCCTTCCACAGGGTCGAATGAGCCCTGTCCTGGTCGAAGGAAATTCTTTCAATTCCACTTCCCAGGTTCGCCCATCAACAAAGGGTCGAACCAGGCAATTGTTCTCCTTCGACCACTCGAAGTGGTCGAACCAGAACTCCTTTTTAACTAATTTTCCAGTTTGTCGTGTTTAACGCATTCTAACACATCTTAACACATAAGCATGCATCCTTAATCTATATTTGACATATTTAAGAATAGATAATCATTTACACATCATTTAAACACATCTATGTATATAATCCACCACACGACCCATAATCTATACATATACTTAATTAGTTCATGTAATGTCACCAACAACGGAACCCGGTACTAGTGTATTACCAAAATGACTCCCAATGATCCTCCGGATCATTGTACCCTGGACAATCCTAACTTGACCCGACTCAACTAACCTAGTTAAGTTCGTTTATAAACGTTTCTCGCTAAGGTAGACTTAGATGTTACTAATATGTTTAAGCCAAACATGCCGGGTGTCACATCATCCCCACGTTGAAAGAATTTTTGTCCCGAAAATTGCGCAAAGCCTCAAAAGAAAGAAACGAAAAAGAACAGAACGAAAAGGAAATTACCGGATGTCACATCATCCCCACGTTAAAAGGAATCTCGACCCGAGATTCATTCCGCTTCAGCAGTAACATGCCTCGTTTCAAACGCGCGTTTCGGAAAAAGATGAGGATACTTAGCTTTCATCTGATCCTCCCGTTCCCATGTGAACTCCGGTCCACGGTTCGAGTTCCAACGGACTTTAACGATGCGGATTTTACTCCGACGAAGGCTACGAATCTTGTAGTCGAGGATCTCGACAGGTTCCTCCACAATGCGAAGACGATCATCAACCTTGATCTCTTCCAGTGGTACAATGAGAGATTCATCAGCCAAACACTGCTTCAAGTTAGACACATGGAAGACGTTGTGCACACTACCGAGCTCCGCCGGTAAGTCAAGTCTGTATGCCACCGGTCCAATCCGATCCAGGATTGCGAATGGTCCGACATAACGAGGGTTAAGCTTGCCATGCTTTCCAAAGCGTATGACGCCCTTCCATGGTGAAACTTTCAGAAGTACCCTGTCCCCAATCTGGAACTCCAAAGTACCCTGTCCCCAATCTGACGTGACGGCCAACTGTGCAGACATCCTTTATGCACTCTGACACGTCCACCAAACCGTCTCATCTTCCGAAGCACGTTTCCTAAATCCAAGGAAACCCTTCAAATTTCAAAATTAATTACAAGGGGAACATTTTTAATACACCATCAATGCCACGTCATTATGACTGCCACGTCATCACTTGGCGCTGGGTTGACGTAAAATCCAAAAGACGTTCTCCGCCGGATTTTACTATCCAACACCCAGACTGCCACGTCATCACTTGGCGCTGGGTTGACGTAAAATCCAAAAGACGTTCTCCGCCGGATTTTACTATCCAACACCCAGACTGCCACGTCATCACTTGGCGCTGGGTTGACGTAAAATCCAAAAGACGTTCTCCGCCGGATTTTACTATCCAATACCCAGACTGCCACGTCATCACTTGGCGCTGGGTTGACGTAAAATCCAAAAGACGTTCTCCGCCGGATTTTACTATCCAACACCCAGACTGCCACGTCATCACTTGGCGCTGGGTTGACGTAAAATCCAAAAGACGTTCTCCGCCAGATTTTACTTTCCAACACCCAGACCGCCACGTCATCACTTGGCGCTGGGTCAACGCAAAACGTTGAAAAACGTACACTTTGCAAAAAATATTTTCACTCGCGCCAAGTCTCAACTTGGCAACACTTTTATAAAAAAAGAGCCATGTACAAAGATAATGGGACGCCAATATCTTTCCACATGCCACAAGAGTAGCAACGCGCACTCTTTCGCTCAAAATAAAAGTTTCAACACCACAAAAGACACATTTTAGTCCAACGCCCCACCAGCTCTCTAAGCAAGAGCAGGAGACACCCTGGACTTGGGGGACTTGAAGGGGTAGGGTACCGCTTTTAGGCGCACCCTACTCTCCGCCGGAAATGTTACTTCCAAAAGCACACCAGCGCCAAAGGCGCAGAGGCACCAGTTGGCAGCACCCGAGAACATCCCCCCTTGGAATCCAACTTGCTTGCTCCCGTCAGGTGTCAGCTACCAAATGGTCAGCCGCCTGACAACTGACACCCCTGCCGACCATCCACAACACGCCACGTGTGTGGAGGGCAAAGCACCTCCCGGCCAACCAACCACGAGGCGACACGTGGTCCAATCGAAAGAAGCCCTCCTCAACTTGGATCACTTTATCTAACTAAGGGTTGAATCCAACTAGGTGGGCCTGTCAACCGGCCGGCCCGATCCTCAAAAGCCCGGCCCATTAATGATGGATGGGCTCGACGATCCTTAGCCCATACATCTCCTATAAAAGGAGGACTTGACCTCCTTTCTCCACACGTTGAAAACCAGCCAATAAGAACGAATACACTTGTATCTCCACTTGTATTGTTATTCACGTTATTCATCAATAAAGATCACCTTTTCCAGTGGACGTAGATCTTACAAGATCGAACCACTTATACCCTTGTCTATTGTGTATGATTGCTCGCCATTTGTGTATACAACCATAGACCAACCATCGTTGTGAGCTAAGGATTATACCCTGCTGCGAACACGAGTCGTTACCCCATATATCACCCTGTCCTATACTACCCGTTATACTCGTTGTTTCTTCAAAATACTAATGCACAAACGTAAGCTATAAGAAAAGAAAAGCGTATAAACAAAGCTTAGCAATCTAAAGCACAACTAAATTCAAAACTAAAAAGTTAAGAAACTAACATACATTAATGATGTTGCCTTGCTAGCAAATATAACCCACTTAGTGAAAAATTTAAGTAAATGAAATTAAAATAATGTATGGTCTTGTACTAACCTGATTCTATTTTTCTACTAAAAGTGATCAAATCATCACAATGAATCAAGATGACACCTTACATGGAAAAAAAAATAATTTACAAAACTAAAACTACATAATATACCAAACGCCGCAGGGTACAGCGAATCCATTTCTGCCTCTGATTTGCTTCTTTCCCTAGAGGAAGCTCAAATCTGAACAGGAAAAGGCGTCCGGTTGCAGACGCATCGACAGTAGTTAAGTATCTTTACTATTAATAAACGAACGGAAAACGCATAAAAACGAAATTATATTACGAACATGAAAACTAAACAGTTGATTACCTGATTCGACGTAGGGACGTGACGAAGACGCTTGCGACGAACACACGCGCGATTGGCTCTGCATTGACCACAAAACCCCCTACAAAGAAAACAAACGGAAAACAAACGCCTTTTTTTCTTCTCGGCCTATTTAATATGATCCAATTCGTCCTTCCCTTGCTTCTTCCTAACTTTCCTAACTCCAAATGGTGCCTTACCACACTCCATTATATCTTAATCTTATATAGAAAAGCTAAAACTTTTTTAAATACTCAAATCTAAAACTCACTAAAAATTAAAAAATTGCTATGAATCATGACTGTTTTCAATTTTCTTATTTCTTTTGCTATCTAGTATTGTGAACCGAAAGACTAATCAAATGTAAAGGTTACTCTTTTTCCCACCGCTACACCCACTCGGGTCTGAACGAATACCTCATTTTACGAATATTACGATCCCAAAGAGAAAGAACGGGAGAGAGTGTAAGAGAACATTGAGGGTCTCAACCTGAAAAGAAATAAAACAAAGTACTAAACAGATTAATGACTAAATACAATCGGAGTGTGGAAAAGTAACAAATACAACGATTCACGAATAAGATCTACAATTAATAACAAAAATAACCTAAAAAATATTATTGGCGAGATGAACATACCTTCAGAAGAGATGACAGGTCTTGGACCGGAGAAGAAGATAACTTACAAACACATTAGAATCTTAGGAAAAAAACCTATAATAAAATTGTTCCTACACTTTCAACGGATTATGATGAAGTCATGAAAGAGAAAAATGATAGCTTACCTGAATCGTTGATTAGCAATTTAGCACGCAGATTGGAGAAGAAGAACTTGACGATTACTTATGTTATTGAGGGATGCGATTTAGAGTGTTATGAAGGGGATGGATGAGTGGCAGAGAGCAATTGAAGAGAAATACAAATAAAAAAGATACAGAAAAATTGTAGAGATTGTAGTGAGCTCTCAATAGGGTTTGAATGTTGATGGCGTGAATGAGAAGCTTTGACCAAAATAATAATCATAATTAATTACCTAATTTAATATAATTAATGATTTTTGATTTAAAAAAAACTAAAATTCTATAAAAACCCATAAGGTGCCATGTGGCTTAATGAGAGGAGGAGAGAGGATTGCTAGGGGTGTGAGAGATTGACAAGTGTACAAAGGGGCTTTAAAATATTAGATGTATAGATAGATTTGATAGGGGCATTTTAAGATACTAGAAAGTTAAGAGTTAACTTTTGTTTATTTAAATAACACATGTCCCTTATTTTAAGTCAACTGGCAACTACCCATACGAATTGAACAACCATAATTTTTTCATACGATAATATTTAAAAAAACTATATCATAAAAAATGGGCATTTAATTGTTTATAATTTGGGTATGGTATAACAATTATTTTAATTGAAAATATTGATATGCTATGTGATTAACAATATCAAGGGATGAAAAAACTAAACCTTAAACTGAAACTAACCAAAATTTTTATGTGATTAACAATATCCGTTGCCTGACTTCGTTTGGATGAACATCAACATCATTGATTCAATTTACAATAAGTTGTTACAAAATTGTAAATGTGGCATCTCAAGCTTTATGTATAAATGTAAAGCAAACTGTTGTATCAATTTACCCCAAACAGAAACACATTCTTTGTAGATCAAAAGCGGTTTAAAGGTACCGATAGTATTTGATTTGCTTATTCGTTCCTTTTCATTGTGTCACTAGTAATAGTGAGAATAATATGATGATTGAAGTACTTAATTATAGGTATTGAGGCTCTAAATGCTACCGTTGGTAGAAAATAAGGTTTTGGTGTTGTTGTTTGCTGAGAATTTACCTCATGATGAATTAGTGATCGTAACACGTCTCTTAGTTTACTTAAGATTGAAAGCCTTTAATATGTATGATTATGATATAAAATGTTTTAACTTAAACAATATTTTTATAAGTTTTCATGTTGCCTTTCAGTTTTCATAACAAAAATCCAATGATGGTTATAGTATATCCTATGATCCAAAATCATTATAATCACCAGTGGTTTAGCAAGTTTCAAACTTAAAATTGAAGGTATACTAACTTTAATAACTTGCTGCATATAGAGAATTTCAATTAAAATGCCAAATAACTCTCAGCTTTTAAACCAAGACGTCTCAGGCATAACAGTCACTTGAGTTTGAAAACGCACCACTTGGGCACAAGGCATAGAAAGACGCAACCCCTATTGCCACAGCCTATGTAGACCACAAGAAGCGCAACTAAGGCACACTTTTAGAGACCTTTTTGTTAAATCATTAATCTTATTGGTATACGAAACTAATAATAATCATATGAATATGGAAATTAGTTTATCCAGGCGTGAAGGAAAGGGAAGATCGCCACCACTTTTTAATTTTAACTGGGCATGAAAGAAAGGAAAAATCACAACAACTTTTTAATTTTATCTCGGTGTGAAATAAAAAGAAATCACTACCACTTTTTGTTTATGCTTTTCTTGCACAAACTTAACAAACCAAAACTGAACCATTCATATATTTAGATCTTTTGTACATCCATTTAATTTATTTATACCTCCATTTCATGTACTTCTAAGCACAAATATTAACCAAAGTTTAGTTTTGGTTATTAACCAAAATTAACTAAACCGAACTAAAAATGACAATCTAACCAAATAAACTGAACCATTTAAATGGTTGGTTAACAAGATCGATAAACCGTTAATGTTGATTTTTGCTTCGGTTGAGGCTAATAACTGAACTGAACTGAACTGAACCCAAGTACCCAACCATGCACCATCAGAATTGTTTGTGTTCCCTACAACATTGCGTGAGCATGATGTTATGAATATATGAATGGTTCCGTTTCAGTTTGATTGATTCCGGTTAACTAAGGGTTAAAAAGAAAACGATAACCGATTTTAAGTTAAATCGGATGTTTGTTAATTCAATTTTCAATTGATTTTGGTTCAGCTTTGTCTGCTTTTTGGTTTGGCTTTGGTGAACGGTTTAGTTATTGCTCACTCCTAGATATTGTTAATCACATAGCACATAAAAAAATTAAATTAAAAAAAATAACAATACTATACTCAAATTAAAGATAATAAAATGCTCATAAAAATGATGTACTTTTTTTTTATAAAAGTATCAATGTATGAAAAAAAAATCTGACTATTTAAAAATCATGGAGGATAATTTGCTTAAAATAAGGTAAAAAGAAAAGAACTTAAATCAAAATACTTAATAGCATGGAGATACATTTATACAAAACTTCCACCCCAAGCACACGCAATGGAACCGTAGACACTTAAGTGAAATCCAATCCATGAAATAATTTAATCTATGGACAACATTATTGTGGTAAAGGTCGTAATGCAAGAGGAATCATTACCGCAGGACATAGAGGGGGAGGTCATAAGCGTCTATACCGTAAAATAGATTTTCGACGAAATAAAAAAGACATATATGGTAGAATTGTAACCATAGAATACGAACCAAATCGAAATGCATACATTTGTCTCATACACTTTAAGGATGGTGAGAAGAGATATATTTTACATCCCAAGGGGGCTATAATAGGAGATACCATTGTTTCTGGTACAGAAGTGATGTATAGTTCACATTCTTGTATAAAAACATTAAAATAAATCAGGAATACAGAAACAAAAATGACAATTGGACCAGAGAATGTGATTACATTATATAGTCGCAATTGAACAGATCGAGCATGTTCGAATTGACATAACATGAAACCTATTAGTCCGAAAGCGCCGTGGAGAGCAAAAAAAGTCCACAGACCACCTAATTGACACTAACGAGTAAAATCTCCTTGTGCTTTAGGACCCCACAGTAATAACAAAGAATGTGCTAAACTATTAGCAGGAGTAGAAACTGCGGCAGTTAAGAAATTGCATCCTTCCAAATAGGAACTGGCCAATCCATGGATATACCTAGGGCTGCGAGACAAAATAAAATGGTTAAAGCACTACAGCCAATCTAGCACGGCAAGGAATTTCGCTACCTTAGGACCGTTATAGTTACGGCCACCGTTCACCTGGGCTTGGGTCGCTGGCTCCCCTGTCATCAGGTCACCAACTTCCTTGACCTTCCGGAACTAGGCAGGTGTCAGCCCCCATACGTAGTCTTGACTTTGCGGAGACCTATTTTTGGTAAACAGTCGTCCGGGCTTGGTCACTACGACCCCCTTTGTGAGGAGGCACCCCTTCTCCCGAAGCTACGGGGCTATTTTGCCGAGTTCCTTAGAGAGAGTTGTCTCGCGCTGTAACATCCCAACCGATGGCGGAAACATCGAGGTGTCACGTAGTGACGATTGTTCAATAGCTCATGGACTAGAAATGTAAATTTGAATACATTGAATTTAATAATTTATTACATTGAAAGAAGTACAACAATTACGACTAGCAATCTAAATTAAGATACAATAATCTCAATCTAAGTCTACGTTCCAAACGCTTGGAAGTAATCTCATAAGAACCTGAAACATGTACGAAAATGATTTGGTCAATACAAAATGTATTGGTGAGCATACCCTGTTTGAATATAGTAGGAAAAGTGTTTAGCAATTCATGTGCGGTACCATTTGCAATTATGTAATAAGTAATATCCGTTCAAAATCAACCCTATGTAAAGAAAAGCAGATATATATAGTATGCGCTAGTAGTAATGTAATACATAGCAATGATAAGGACTCTCAACAGAGTCACAAGGGTATATACCATAGTACTATTCATTGAAATGCCAGGCCCTCAAAGGTTAATGATTTTGACAAGTCATAGACACACAAATTAACATAAAGCAAACACACATGAGAATTGCATTTAGTAAAAGAAATAGAAACTTGATTGTAAGTACATGAGTCACCCCAAAATGCAAAACAGTAAAAAGGGGAAAGATATACTCACAGTTTGCGAGTTAAGGTAATTCTACTAAAGCGGTGAGAGTGGGCAAGGAGGATCCCGAGGAATTTACCCTAAATTGTTTGAGTAAATTCGTGAGTCAACGATCTTAAATTAAAGCCTAGGGTTCTAGGACTATAGACGATTAGGGATTTTAGACCTTAATTTGGGAATTTAGAGTACTAGAGACTTTTTTTTTTTTTTTTTGATATTGAAAAGAAAATAATGGAAAATAAACTACTAATGTACGACGCGCCATGATAAAATATGTATATATATAACAATCTAAACGATACGCTTTAAATGTATTACGAATAACTGTTAATGCAAATATTTAAATAGATAATTAGCAAACTTTGATTAAATTGAAAGTACCAAATTAATAATTTAGTTTGTAAAGGTATTCATCTACGAAAGAATTTTGCCTTAAAATAGTCTACTTGGTATATATGTATATAAACGTACTTTATATAAAGAAAATTATCTAATGAAAGCTATTAGATAAGTTTAATAATTTCAAATGAGATAACTCCAATAAAGTTTTAAATATATGGATCGATTTATAATAGAGTTGTAAAATAACAATTGTACCATTTGCTGATCTTAAATAACTAAAAACGAGTTTGTCTAAACCATGAAACAAGTCTTTATATATATATATATATATATATATATATATATATAAAATTTTAACCCAATAAGAAATAATTAGATAAGAGAATTAAGGAAAAAGAAAAGAAAAAAATTAAATAAACAAATAAACAAAAAAAAAGTTTCATAAGGGTCATTACCCTTGCACACGTAAGGCAACCCAACTGAGCTACTCTTATTAGAAGATAAAAAGAAAGTTAATAAAACTTGTTTCTGATCGTATCCCTAATCCCAAATCAATATCTAAAACCATGGTTTCCCCGAATCCAAAATCGAACCCAACTATTGAAGTGAAATAGGAAATTAATAGAGGGCTATCAGCCTATACCTCAAATTGAGCAGGATGATTGGTCAGATTGCATTACAGATCTTGAGAACTAAAGCGCTAGGAAACATATGAATGTATAATGATAAAAATTTATCATGGGAAAGGGTTATAAATTTGTATGTTTCGTAATTCCCACAAGCTTCATATGATCAAGGCTTAAGCTAGTATTTATGTTTGTCTACTAGGGGTTTCATGTATGTCACATTAATGTGACTTGATAATTGTGGGTTATTGCTCATAAAAGTCAATCAGTTACTAAACAAATTCCATTGATTCATTCCATCAATTTTTAATTATGGTCACATGAAGTTTCATTTGGAGGGTTAGGAAATGTTATGTAATAGAAAACTATTTAAACTCCACTCACAATTACTACACTTCAATATTGTATGTTATACCTAAATGTTAAGTTCTAGTAAAAAATAATTTGTTAATTAACACTATAATAAACACTTAAACTTTTATATCTTGCAAACTTTAAATATTTAATGTGTCCAAATCTTAACTCTTCTTTGAAGAGAGTTGTTTAGAATTACTAAAAAAATCCATTAATTCTAGGTAAACAACAATTTATAAATGCTCAAATACGAGGGTTAAAAATGAAGATCTTGAAATAGTTGAGGGACCGGTTGATTCATTTATGAAAAGCGGAAGGTGTAGGTTGTCACACGCACCCCTAGGTATTCTCTACCTACCCACCTGTGTCGGTTTTGGGTACAGGTACCCTTTTGTTGAAGGCCATTCGAGCTTTTCCTAGGAGTATGAGGGAACAGTGAAGCTTAGGGTCTTTCTGTCCAGGTGCAGATAGTCTGCATCTTCATAGACATGTCTATTTCACCGAGCCTCTCTTCGAGACAGTGCCCAGATCGTTACACCTTTCATGCGGGTCGGAACTTACACGACAAGGAATTTCGCTACCTTAGGACAACGTATGCTTGCATATTCGTCCATAGGGCAAATCGGATATGTAATTATTGGAATAATTGTTGGAGACTCAAATGATGGATATGCAAGCATGATAACTTATATACTGTTCTATATATCCATGAATCTAGGAACTTTTCTTGCATTGTCTTATTTGGTCTACATACCGGAACTGAGAACATTTGAGATTATGCACGATTATACACGAAAGATCCTTTTTTAGCTCCCTCTTTAGCCTGAAAGGTGTTCTATTTGCTCGTAGCTCCCGTTTGATACCAGATAAAGCAAATCTTGGGTTTTGTTTTCCTTGTGATGGTCCTAAAAGGGAGGGGCGTGTCAAGTATCAGCTTGGGACCATATTTCAAGATGAGAAGCAATTCTCCATTGGTAGCAAATAGTTATCCATTAAGTAGTGGAAATCTTAGTTAATGTGACACCCGGCAAATTCTGGTTAACAACGTTGTCTAGATGAAAGTCTACCTTAGCGAGTCACGCGTATATTGTACTTAACTGGGTTAGTTAAGTCGGGTTATAGTTCGGGAACTATTGGTTTAGTCTAGAGGATCATTGGATGTTGGTCTAGAGGTTCATTAGATGTCGGTCCTTAACCAAGTGTACAAACGGTGACGATCGGTAGGATCGTCAGGGCATACGGAACATACGAGTCTCGAGTCCCGGGAATTAGTGAACGAGTGTAAATATGTGTATTTACTTGTGTTATGTGTTTACAATCATTATGTGACTTGTCGGTACATTAATATGTGTTAACATATGTTAAAACGGGGTTTAAAGCGCAAAACACACGAAACAGGCCCATATAGGCGATCAGGATAGCCCAATCGCCTATATGTGGTGCGACTGGGGGGTCATGTGGTGCGACTGGGACTGATCGCATGACTGTTCATGCGATTAGGCCCCGATCGCATGAACTTATACGCGATTAGGCTTCCTGATCGCGTGTAAAGCTGCATAATCGCATGTTACGTGCTGGACGACTAAAAACGACTATAAATACCATACTTGACCTCATAAACTTCATTATACAAACCCTAGTCGTCCCATAACCCGCCCCAACACATAAACAACCTCTGGAAGGCGATTTTTGATCAAAACACAAGGTTTCAAGCTTGAATCATCATTCTTTCATAATCCCAAGGTTTGGTTTTCATCCACAAATCTTTATAAACGTTTTTAATCAATCCCTAATGGTCCAGACCTGTTCTTAAACGAAAAAGCCTTCTGAAAATCATAAATAAGGATTGTTAATCGGATTATAACTAATATACATGCGTTGTGGGTGTGTATGATTAGAAAGCTAGGATTTTTATGATTCATGATGATTGATTGATATGTTATTTGGTTAGATCAGAATTGATATTGATAGTATAATGATAGAAATCTGATTAATTGATTATTAGGGTTATTGTTATGCATGTTAGTATGATGATTGCATGCTATGTGTATATGTTTGGATTACTTGGTTGCATGAAGGACTGATTATACGAGGTTAAACGAAGGATTTTGGTTGAAACATGTTTAGGATAGTGTTTGGGATGATATTGGGTAGTTACACACGTTCTGGATCTGATTTGGAGCGTTAAACGCGCGAAAAACTGGAACAACAAGGTTACAGGCGATTAGGATTCCTAATCGCCACTTTTACATGCAATCAGGGCCTAATCGCATGAGTTTACATGCGATTAGCCCCAAATCGCATGAGTTTTCATGCGATCAGCCCTGATCACGTGAACTTACATGCAATCAGCCCTGATCACGTGAACTTACATGCAATCAGCCCTGATCACGTGAACTTACATGCAATCAGCCCTGATCACGTGAACTTACATGCAATCAGCCCTGATCACATGAACTTACATGCAATCAGCCCTAATCACATGAACTTATACGCAATCAGTCCTAATTGCTAGTTTACGTTTCCTAATCGCGTGTACTACTATTGTAAGTGTAAATTAGCATTCCGAGACCCGATTGGACATATAGTAACATGCTAGGAACCTCGTAACATATATGGTAACTTGGTAACATATGTTTGGATGTAATTCGGTGATACGTGAACTATGTGCTATAACTTGTTGTAAGTTAACGTATGTTAAGTGTAATTGCGTTATCGTATGTTTTGGAGCGTAAACATAACACGGGGAGTCTCGGGTCACCAATGGGATGTCGAGTCTTGTACTTTGGGTCAGTTAAACAGTCACGGTGTTTTCAAACAAACTTGGTTATGGTCTGGACATCTAGGGACTAATTAACCTGCGGGTTATTAGTCTAAGTACTTGTAACTGTCGTATGTTAGGTCGCCGCTTACGGGACTAGCATAGCAGCTGGGTTTACTCGGGTTAAGGAGTAACGCAACTTAAGGTGAGTTTACGGCCCCTCTTTTAAACTGGTTTTATACTTTCGGGGGAGAAAACATGTGTTAAAACGATTATTTGGTAACTACTGTCATACTATGGGTTTCTATTGTGTACTACACGATCTTTGGAAGTCCCGGGGGGAACCATGAATGTGCGGGTTTGCACAACGGGGAAATGTGAATAGCGCTATTGGGAGTGACCAACCCCGCTCGTCGACTTGGAGGGTCGGCGGGTGCATATTGTCTCAAACAGGAACAACAGGAACAACAGGAACTACATCGGGCATACTTTTGGTATTCGCGTTAGTAATGGTTTTCCAATCGTGGTAGTAACAAAACGTACGCCTAGCTAGCGTATACTGGTTTTCGATTTATTATAGTATGGACAGGTGGACTTGGTACTTGGATACAAAACCTGTAAACTCACCAGCATTTTTGTGCTGACGTAAACTTTTACATGTTTTCTCAGGTCGCTAAGGTAGCACTACTGGACTAGGGCGCACGGCGTCTAGTTAGAGTCGCATGGTTTTCATATGTTGAACATTTGGTTACTTTGAGATACTGTTTTGAATAAGCTTCCGCTGTAAACGGGGATTTTAAACTATGTTTTGAAATTGCATTATATTCATTTAGACTTGTTTATTGTGATCGTTGGTTTGGATCCTGGTTTGTCATGCGCCTCGCGGTAAAACTCCGCAAGTGGATTTTGAGGGTGTGACAGATTGGTATCAGAGCCAGGTTATAGTGAACTAGGACTGCATGTAGAGTCTAGTCTATAGCCGAGTCGCACACACTAGACGATCACATGGTACTAAACGTTATAGTGGTTTACGTATGGTCCTGTCGGGGTGTCTCTAAATCATTGGTCTTTCTACGTTATATCATCCGTTCTATCTTAGGTTGGGTTACTTGTTATCTAGGCAGTGTAGTCTATTGGAGTAACTCGTGTGCTCTTGAGATTTGTCCAAGGCTCGGACAACTCCCTTTCGCACTCCAATAGAAACACTTGTCATGAACTACCGTAGTATTACGGTGTGTAGCTAAGAGTCTATGTTCGGTGATTTGAACTTTGAACTAGGAGAACACTGGGAGGACCATGTAGAGCGGTTTATCATTTTGGGTGCACACAAAATCATAAACCGAAATGCATGGAAGCACTAGTGAGCTCTGGGTTTGAGGGGATAGTCCTGGATTGGATCTGGCTTTGATCTTGTGAACATTAGTGGTTATCTTTAACTGCGAAACTAAATTTTCTCGTTCTTTCTGCCAGAATCATGTCTGGAGTGCGTGGCGGACGTGGAGGTGGTCGCAATGGTGGACGTGGTGGTGGTCGCGGTGGTGCTGGTGGTCGTGGTGGAGGTATTAACCTATCGCAGGCTGATCTGAACAACTTGCTCCAGGCTGCCTTTCAGTTAGGGCACAACGGTGGTGGTAAGTTGATTTATCCGTTTTCTTTGCCTCATTGGTGAACCTTGTTTACGTTATTCGTAGTTTCTCATACGTTTCATTTCAGGTGGTCCTGTTGACCCACCCCCACCCATGTGCACCTACAAGATGTTCCGGGACTGCAAGCCCCAGGAATTCTCTGGCACTGAGGGTGCGGTTAGCTTGCTTAGGTGGTTGGAGAAAGTGGAGTCGGTATTTCTGATGTGTAACTGTCTCCCAGAAGATCGGGTGAAGTATTCTGCTGCGTTGTTTCAGGACGTGGCATTGACTTGGTGGAATGGCATCACCCAGAACATGGGTATTGGGGAGGCATATGCTATGCCATGGGAGAATTTTGTGCAGTTGCTGAAGCGGGAGTATTGCCCGAGGGAAGAGGTACAGAAGCTGGAGCATGAGGTGTGGAACCTCAAGATGACTGGGTCGGAAATTGAGAAGTATACTGTGAGGCGGAATGAGTTGGCAGTGCTGTGTCCCGATCTGCACGTGCCAGAGTATCGTAAGATTGAACACTATGTCTCAGGGTTAGTACCGGAAATTGCAGGGTTAGTGGCTGCTGGAAATCATCCTACGTATGCAGAGGTAGTTCGATCGGCCCATAGGATGACCAACTTAAAGGTGAATGAGGGGATTTTGCCTGCGAAGGGTTCAACAGTTAAGGCCCCAGAGAACAACAAGCGCAAGTGGAAAAATGACGGGAAAGGATCTGGGTCTGCACAGCAGGGAAAAAGGTTTGATAATGGGGGTTCATCTTCTTCGGGTAACAAGCAGGGTGGTTATGCGGGAAAACTGCCCAAATGCAACAAGTGTGGACGCCATCATCAAGGGAACTGCGACAGTAACCGTTGTCACCGCTGCCAGCGAACAGGCCACTATGCTAAGGATTGTCGGGCTACACTTCCATCGACTCAGGCTCCGACCAACAGTTCAGCTCCGACTACTCAGGGGACTACAGGGAAACAAGGATGCTACAACTGTGGTGACACTGGGCATTACAAGAAGGATTGCCCAAAACTGAAACAGGGTGGAAACAACGGGAATGGGAACAACGGGGGCGGCGGCAGAAATGCACGTGCCTTCGTCATTGGAGCCGCTGAGGCTAGACAGGACCCTGATACAGTCACCGGTACGTTTCTTCTCAATAATCATTCTGTTAGCGTGTTATTTGATTCTGGTGCCGACAAGAGTTTTGTATCCATGGATGTTAGTCGACTGCTAGATGTAGTACCTGTACCATTAGAGACCAAGTATATTATTGAGTTGGCTGACGGTAAAACGATTGAAGCTACTAGTGTCCTTCGGGAGAGTCAGTTAGAGTTGTCGGGTTTATCGTTCCCCATCGACCTTATGCCGGTACCTTTGGGTAGTTTTGACGTTGTGGTAGGAATGGATTGGTTATCTTTGTATCGCGCGGAGATTGTCTGTTACGATAAGGTTATTCGGATTCCTCTCCCTGATGGAGAATTCCTTTCTGTTTACGGTATCAAGGGTGGTGTTCCGCTGAATATCATCTCTAGCATGAAAGCCCTTAAGTGTCTTCGAAAGGGTTATCCAGCCGTTTTGGCACTTTTATCTGTTTCCTCTGGTGATGAGAAGAAGATCGACGATATTCCAGTTGTACACGAGTTTCCTGATGTTTTTCCCGATGATTTATCTGGTCTTCCTCCTCATCGTCAAGTCGAGTTCGGTATTGATCTTGTACCAGGGGCTGCTCCTATTGCTCGGGCCCCCTACCGTCTTGCACCTCCCGAGATGCAGGAATTGTCTAGTCAGTTACAGGAACTCTTGGACAAGGGTTTCATCAGGCCAAGTTCTTCCCCTTGGGGAGCCCCAATTCTATTTGTTAAGAAGAAGGATGGAAGTTTCCGATTGTGTGTGGACTACAGAGAACTGAACAAATTGACCGTCAAGAACCGTTATCCTCTTCCACGTATTGATGATCTATTCGACCAGCTTCAGGGTTCTAGTTATTATTCCAAGATCGATTTGAGGTCCGGTTATCACCAGCTGCGCGTCAGGGAGGCTGACGTTGCAAAGACTGCTTTTCGAACACGTTATGGCCATTTCGAATTCTTGGTCATGCCTTTCGGTCTCACGAACGCACCGGCGGTTTTCATGGACTTGATGAACCGCGTCTGTAAACCATATTTGGACAAGTTCGTCATTGTGTTTATTGATGACATTCTGATCTACTCCAAGAACGAGACCGAACACGGGGAACATCTGCGGTTAGTTTTGGAACTCTTGCGACGGGAACAACTTTACGCCAAGTTCTCAAAGTGTGACTTTTGGTTACGCGAAGTTCAATTCCTAGGACATGTGGTTAATGAACTAGGGATTCATGTCGATCCAGCTAAGATCGAAGCGATCAAGGACTGGGGAGCACCAAAGACGCCAACTGAGGTGCGGCAATTCCTAGGCCTTGCGGGCTACTATCGTCGTTTCATTCAGGGGTTCTCGAAGATTGCTCAACCCCTCACCATTCTCACTCAGAAGGATAGAAAGTTCGACTGGGGTGAATCACAAGAGTCCGCGTTTGAAGAACTGAAGTCTAAACTGTGTTCTGCTCCTATTTTGTCCTTACCTGAGGGTCCTGATGATTTTGTTGTCTACTGTGATGCTTCCATTCATGGACTCGGTTGCGTGTTGATGCAACGCGAGAAAGTGATTGCGTATGCTTCTCGTCAACTCAAAGTGCACGAGAAGAACTACACAACTCACGACTTGGAGTTGGGTGCCGTGATATTCGCGTTGAAAATTTGGAGACATTACTTGTACGGTACCAAATGCACCATCTACACCGATCACAAGAGTCTCCAACATATTTTCGACCAACAACACTTGAACATACGGCAGCGTCGCTGGATCGAACTTTTGAACGACTATGATTGTGCTATTAAGTACCATCCTGGCAAGGCGAATGTTGTAGCAGACGCCTTGAGCAGGAAGGAATCTACTAAACCTCGACGCGTTCGGGCGTTGCAGCTCACCATTCATTCGTCGTTACCTGATCAACTCCGTTCTGCCCAATTGGAAGCTTTGAAGGAGGAAAACCTTAAAGCTGAAACTATGCACGGTGCCGACAAGCACCTAGAGCGAAGGCCTGATGGCCTGCACTATTTCGCAGAACGCATATGGGTTCCTTTATTCGGGGGACTACGGGAGCTTGTTCTTGATGAAGCTCATAAGTCCCGATATTCTATTCATCCTGGTTCGGATAAGATGTACCAAGATCTGAAGGTGCTTTACTGGTGGCCAAACATGAGGTCGGACATAGCCTCATATGTGAGCAAATGCTTGACCTGTGCTAAGGTCAAGGTGGAATACCAGAAACCGTCGGGTCTCTTGCAACAACCTGAAATTCCGGAATGGAAATGGGAACGGATTACTATGGATTTTGTCACACAACTTCCAAAATCACCAAGCGGGAATGACAAGATATGGGTGATTGTCGATCGGTTGACAAAATCAGCTCATTTTCTTGCTATTAAGGAGACCGACACTATGGATCGTTTGGCTCGTCTTTACTTGAAAGAAGTTGTTTCTAAGCACGGGGTACCAGTTTCTATTATCTCGGATCGTGACTCCCATTTTACTTCTCACTTCTGGAAGTCTTTGCACAAGGCTTTGGGTACCCAACTAGACATGAGTACGGCCTATCATCCACAGACTGACGGTCAGAGTGAGCGCACGATTCAAACTTTAGAAGACATGCTGCGGGCATGTGTGATCGATTTTGGAAAGGGTTGGGAAGCTCATCTACCGTTAGTAGAATTCTCGTACAATAACAGTTATCACACAAGCATCAAGGCTGCTCCGTTCGAAGCACTGTACGGACGGAAATGCCGTTCTCCTCTTTGCTGGGCTGAAGTGGGTGAGAGTCAACTCACTGGGCCTGAACTAGTGTACGAAACTTCGGAAAAGATCGTACAGATTCGAAATCGGTTGGCGGCGGCATGGGACCGGCAAAAGAGTTATGCTGATCAGCGTCGCAAACCACTGGAATTCCAAGTCAATGACAAGGTACTTCTCAAAGTCTCACCGTGGAAGGGCGTCATACGCTTTGGGAAGCGTGGCAAACTCAATCCACGATATGTCGGCCCATTTACGATCCTGGAACGGATTGGGCCGGTGGCATATCGACTTGATCTACCGACGGAGCTCGGTAACGTACATAACGTCTTTCACGTGTCAAACTTGAAGAAGTGTCTGGCTGACGAGTCTCTCATCGTTCCACTAGAAGAGATCAAGGTTGATGATCGTCTTCGGATTGTGGAAGAACCTGTGGAGATCCTTGATTACAAGATTCGTAGCCTACGTCACAACAAGATTCGTATCGTTAAGGTTCGGTGGAACTCGGACCGGGGACCGGAATATACGTGGGAACGGGAGGATCAGATGAAGTCTAAGTATCCTCATCTCTTTCCTAAGGAAGCGTTCGAGTCGAGACATGTCTCTTCGGCAGCTGAATGAATCTCGGGTCGAGATTCCTTTTAACGTGGGGATGATGTGACAACTCGGGTAAATCTCTCTCTTTTGGTTTCTATCTTTTGCTTGTTTCCTTCGTTATTTCTTTTGTTCTTTCTGTACTTGTGCAATTTTCGGGACGAAAATTCTTTTAACGTGGGGATGATGTGACACCCGGCAAATTCTGGTTAACAACGTTGTCTAGATGAAAGTCTACCTTAGCGAGTCACGCGTATATTGTACTTAACTGGGTTAGTTAAGTCGGGTTATAGTTCGGGAACTATTGGTTTAGTCTAGAGGATCATTGGATGTTGGTCTAGAGGTTCATTAGATGTCGGTCCTTAACCAAGTGTACAAACGGTGACGATCGGTAGGATCGTCAGGGCATACGGAACATACGAGTCTCGAGTCCCGGGAATTAGTGAACGAGTGTAAATATGTGTATTTACTTGTGTTATGTGTTTACAATCATTATGTGACTTGTCGGTACATTAATATGTGTTAACATATGTTAAAACGGGGTTTAACGCGCAAAACACACGAAACAGGCCCATATAGGCGATCAGGATAGCCCAATCGCCTATATGTGGTGCGACTGGGGGGTCATGTGGTGCGACTGGGACTGATCGCATGACTGTTCATGCGATTAGGCCCCGATCGCATGAACTTATACGCGATTAGGCTTCCTGATCGCGTGTAAAGCTGCATAATCGCATGTTACGTGCTGGACGACTAAAAACGACTATAAATACCATACTTGACCTCATAAACTTCATTATACAAACCCTAGTCGTCCCATAACCCGCCCCAACACATAAACAACCTCTGGAAGGCGATTTTTGATCAAAACACAAGGTTTCAAGCTTGAATCATCATTCTTTCATAATCCCAAGGTTTGGTTTTCATCCACAAATCTTTATAAACGTTTTTAATCAATCCCTAATGGTCCAGACCTGTTCTTAAACGAAAAAGCCTTCTGAAAATCATAAATAAGGATTGTTAATCGGATTATAACTAATATACATGCGTTGTGGGTGTGTATGATTAGAAAGCTAGGATTTTTATGATTCATGATGATTGATTGATATGTTATTTGGTTAGATCAGAATTGATATTGATAGTATAATGATAGAAATCTGATTAATTGATTATTAGGGTTATTGTTATGCATGTTAGTATGATGATTGCATGCTATGTGTATATGTTTGGATTACTTGGTTGCATGCAGGACTGATTATACGAGGTTAAACGAAGGATTTTGGTTGAAACATGTTTAGGATAGTGTTTGGGATGATATTGGGTAGTTACACACGTTCTGGATCTGATTTGGAGCGTTAAACGCGCGAAAAACTGGAACAGCAAGGTTACAGGCGATTAGGATTCCTAATCGCCACTTTTACATGCAATCAGGGCCTAATCGCATGAGTTTACATGCGATTAGCCCCAAATCGCATGAGTTTTCATGCGATCAGCCCTGATCACGTGAACTTACATGCAATCAGCCCTGATCACGTGAACTTACATGCAATCAGCCCTGATCACGTGAACTTACATGCAATCAGCCCTGATCACGTGAACTTACATGCAATCAGCCCTGATCACATGAACTTACATGCAATCAGCCCTAATCACATGAACTTATACGCAATCAGTCCTAATTGCTAGTTTACGTTTCCTAATCGCGTGTACTACTATTGTAAGTGTAAATTAGCATTCCGAGACCCGATTGGACATATAGTAACATGCTAGGAACCTCGTAACATATATGGTAACTTGGTAACATATGTTTGGATGTAATTCGGTGATACGTGAACTATGTGCTATAACTTGTTGTAAGTTAACGTATGTTAAGTGTAATTGCGTTATCGTATGTTTTGGAGCGTAAACATAACACGGGGAGTCTCGGGTCACCAATGGGATGTCGAGTCTTGTACTTTGGGTCAGTTAAACAGTCACGGTGTTTTCAAACAAACTTGGTTATGGTCTGGACATCTAGGGACTAATTAACCTGCGGGTTATTAGTCTAAGTACTTGTAACTGTCGTATGTTAGGTCGCCGCTTACGGGACTAGCATAGCAGCTGGGTTTACTCGGGTTAAGGAGTAACGCAACTTAAGGTGAGTTTACGGCCCCTCTTTTAAACCGGTTTTATACTTTCGGGGGAGAAAACATGTGTTAAAACGATTATTTGGTAACTACTGTCATACTATGGGTTTCTATTGTGTACTACACGATCTTTGGAAGTCCCGGGGGGAACCATGAATGTGCGGGTTTGCACAACGGGGAAATGTGAATAGCGCTATTGGGAGTGACCAACCCCGCTCGTCGACTTGGAGGGTCGGCGGGTGCATATTGTCTCAAACAGGAACAACAGGAACAACAGGAACTACATCGGGCATACTTTTGGTATTCGCGTTAGTAATGGTTTTCCAATCGTGGTAGTAACAAAACGTACGCCTAGCTAGCGTATACTGGTTTTCGATTTATTATAGTATGGACAGGTGGACTTGGTACTTGGATACAAAACCTGTAAACTCACCAGCATTTTTGTGTTGACGTAAACTTTTACATGTTTTCTCAGGTCGCTAAGGTAGCACTACTGGACTAGGGCGCACGGCGTCTAGTTAGAGTCGCATGGTTTTCATATGTTGAACATTTGGTTACTTTGAGATACTGTTTTGAATAAGCTTCCGCTGTAAACGGGGATTTTAAACTATGTTTTGAAATTGCATTATATTCATTTAGACTTGTTTATTGTGATCGTTGGTTTGGATCCTGGTTTGTCATGCGCCTCGCGGTAAAGCTCCGCAAGTGGATTTTGAGGGTGTGACAGTTAACATAGACCCCTCTTGCAAGAACGGACTAACAGGGTCAGCTACCCAGCCAATCTTCATAATTAAATACCGTTACTGTAAAGGTAGAGCTCGTTCTGAAAGACCTATTACTGGATAATTCATGGGTAGAGCCGAAGAATGTGAACTATACAAGTTAGCAATAACATTGATTAAATGAAGTAAAGGTTCCGGTTAACTTAAATAAGCAAACTGAAACGATTCCATTCATATATTCATAACATCGTGCCCCAGGGCTAGAAATATACGCCGTTCATTAGTAAGATGATCAGCCACACTGAGATACGGCCCAGACTCCTATGGGAGGTAGCAGTGGGGAATTTTCTGCAATGGGCGAAAGCCTGACGGAGCAATGCCGCGTGGAGGTAGAAGGCCCACGGGTCGTGAACTTCTTTTCCCGGAGAAGAAGCAATGACTGTATATGGGGAATAAGCTTCGGCTAACTCTGTGCCAGAAGACGTGGTAATACAGAAGATGCAAGCGTTATACGGAATGATTGGGCGTAAAGCGTCTGTAGGTGGCTTTTTAAGTCCGCCGTCAAATCCTACGGCTCAGCTCTGGACATGCGGTGGAAACTACCTAGCTGGAGTACGGTAGGGGTAGAGGGAATTTATGGTGGAGTGGTGAAATGCGTAGAGATCGGAAAGAACACCAACGGAGAAAGCACTCTGTTGGGCCGACACTGACACTGAGAGACGAAAGCCAGCGGAGCAAATGGGATTAGATAAACCAGTAGTCCTAGCCGTAAACGATGGATACTAGGCGTTGTGCGTATCGACCTGTGCAGTGTTGTAGCTAACGCATTAAGTATCCCGCCTAGGAGCACGTTCGCAAGAATGAAACCCAAAGGAATTGACGGGGGCCCGCACAAGCGGTGGAGCATGTGGTTTAATTCGATGCAAAGCGAAGAACCTTACCAGGGCTTGACATGCTTTGAATCCTCTTGAAATAGAGGGGTGCCTTCGGGAACGCGGATACAAGTGGTGCATGGCTGTCGTTAGCTCGTGCCGTAAGGTATTGGGTTAAGTCCCGCAACGAGCACAACGCTCGTGTTTAGTTGCCATCATTGAGTTTGGAACCCTGAACAAACTGTCGGTGATAAGTCGGAGGAAGGTGAGGATGACGTCAAGTCTTCATGCCCCTTATGCCCTGGGCGACACACGTTCCTTTGTAACCTTTAGTTTGATTAGGGAAACCACATAAAATGAATCTGCTAATGAAGGTTACATATTCGGTCAAGAAGAAGAAACTTATAATATCGTAGCCGCTCATGGTTATTTTGTTCCAATATGCTAGTTTCAACAACTCTCGTTCTTTACATTTCTTCCTAGCTGCTTGGCCTGTAGTAGGTATCTAGTTCACTACTTGTGATTGGTAGTAAAACACCGATTCTCTCGTTGAGACATAATTCTATCTGGATATATTTCTCGAGATATTTTCTTACGAAGTTTTGTTATAGCATCTATAATTGCTTCAGGTTTAGGTGGACAGGCCGGAAAATAGTGTGCAGCAATTCGTGAAAGGGGGTATGCTATAGTTATAGTAGATTCATAAATGATATGTACATGAGACAGTTGCTTCTTAATTGTAAAATAATTGCACAAATAGCTATATCAAATAGGAATTGTCTTTATATGATTTCCAACGAGATCATAAAAGAAGTAAGTTGGAAGGAATCCACCGGTTAAACGGAATAGGAAAAAGAGTGGATCTGTAGGGTCCCAAATGAATTTGCTTATTCGAAAAATGTTCTTTGGAAGATCTATCTCGTGTCTAGTACTGTGCGGTTCTACTCTACAAGAACTCCGAATCATTCTCTTGAAGCTCATCCTCTATAATCCACTTGCCCCGAAATGACTAATTGGATAGTTGTAAATAGTCCCGGGGCTATGGAACAAAAGAGTAACCCGGACCGACACCGGGGTGTTGACGGTGATTTCCAAACTCCTCAAGTAGGATTCGAACCTACGACCAATCGGTTAACAGCCGGCCACTATACCACTAAGACTGAGACACAAGATAGATCTTTAACTATAATTTAAATAAGCAAAAGTTGAGCAAAGTTTAAGGGATTAAAGTGTAACTAAAATGATGTATCAAAATGTAAAAGTGTTTAAATGACTATTTTACCCCTATTTTCAGGTTGTTGATGAAAATAAAGTTCTTAACTTTTTAGTATCTTAAACTACCATTGCCACATGCATTACAATATAGTATAGATATAGGATTTGGTTCAAATGAGAATTTTTGGTCAAATTGAGAAGTGAGGGATCCATTCTGGAACACACATTTCTCTAAGGCAAAAAAAATAATTGTTTTGCTACATTGCCCATTTTCGTGCAAAGTTTTTTTTGTTTGTTTTTATACATATATGTATATATGTGTCTAAAACTATAAAAAAACTAGTGTTGTATATGTACATACATGTTTTGTAATGTACATACATGTACACATGTATTGAAATGATTTCACATACATGTATAGAAAGAAATATTATGGGTAAAAGAATGTTATTTTAATGTACAAACATGTTTATACTTGTTAGAATTTAAAAAATAAGTATCATACATATATGTTTGACAATATACACATATGTATAACTGGAAAATGTAATATACAATGAAATATATATATATACATATATAGGAAAAAGATCAAATAGGAACCAAAAGCCTAGTTAGGAACTTAGGAACCAATCTGAGCCATTCATCTTTGATCTTGATCCAGGGGGTAGTTATGTAATTAGACAATTAAATATTATATTTTAATTTAATTAAAAGTTTTATATATGGCAGCTAATTATCTTCCTGCAATTAATATGCAATTTTTTTTTGACTTTCCTTAAATCTCTCAACCTATTATCATCTCTAATCCCAAATAAAAAAAAACACGTTCGATTGAATTCGATTGAATCGAAATAACTTCCAGTCGAATTCAGAAGATTTAAATTGATTGAATTGAAAAAACCTTCGATTTAAAAGAATCTAATATCGGCCAACGATTCAGATTTCCAAGTTATGGATAATAATTCTATACATGAAAACATTGAATCACAATCTCATGTGATAGAAGATCATGAAACACAATCACAAGCTTTGTTTCTAAATAGTGTTGAAAATCAAGGTATTTATGTATTGTTTTTATTTTTTTTAATTGTTTTTCGTGCGAGAATCACGTTTTCTTTTGTGATTTCTATTTGGATTAGCCTTATAGTGTGGTTTATTATTGATTTGCAAAATAGTTGTTTTGTTATGAGTTTCTTATCATAATGTATATCTGTGTTGATGATGTTGAATGAAAAGAAAAAAAATGATATACATCAATGTATAACTGATGTACACTGTTGTATATATGTGTTTGATGATGATGATGAATGAACAAAAAAACTGATATACACCAATGTACACTTCAAAAACGAATATACACCAATGTATATCTGTGTACATCAATGTATATCTGTGTTGATGATGATAAATAAAAAAAACCAATATACACCAATGTATATCTGTGTTGATGATGTTGAATGATGATGAATGAAAAAACGAATATACACCAATGTATATCTTGTGTTGGTGATGATAATGAATGAAAAATCGAATATACACCAATGTACACTGTTGTATATATACCGAGATATAATTTTAATAGTATATACAATAAATACGTTTGGGTATGCCATAAACACTAATTTGCTGTTTCCAAATATACATGAGTTTCTTATTAATTACCTAATAAATGATATTGAACAAAAGACATTAATACCCCTTTATTAAAATAACAATTAATTAAAATTTTACTTATTTACAATCATGCCATTGAAGATGGATGGCTCAGATTGGTTCCTATAGTTCCTACTTAAGGGTTGGTTCCTATTTGAACCCTACCATATATAGGGTAGGGTTCAAATAGGAACCAACCCTTAAGTAGGAACTATAGGAACCAATCTGAGCCATCCATCTTCAATGGCATGATTGTAAATAAGTAAAACTTTAATTAATTGTTATTTTAATAAAGGGGTATTAATGTGTTTTGTTCAATATCATTTATTAGGTAATTAATAAGAAACTCTGTGACACCCGGCATATTTGACTTAACATATTTAAACTTATAAGTCTACCTTAGCGGGAAACAGTTTAATTACGTACTTAACTGGGTTAGTTGAGTCGGGGTTTTCTTACGTATTGTCCAGAGTTCAATGATCTGAAGGATCATTGGTGTCTTTTACATATACACGCGTCTTGAGTCCCGTTATTGGTGAATTACATAAGCTAAATTAAGTGTTATGTGTAGAATGATTCTTATATGGTGGATTATATACAAATATGTGTTTAAATGATGTTTAGATGATTGTCCATGCTTAATTATGTGAAACATAGATTAGGGTTACATGTTCATGCGTTAAGGTGCGTTAAAATGTGCTAAACACGACAAACTGGAAATATGGAAATGACACCTCTCTAGTTCGACCGTTCGAAGGGTCGAACCTGGCCCTCAGTTTTCTAAAAAGGTCTCCTTCGACCGTATAAAACTACCTTCGACCCATATGAAGGGTCGAACCTGGCTAACTGTTTTGAAAAGGTACCTTCGACCACTTAACCTCCACGTTCGCCCATACGAAGGGGTCGAACCTGGACATAGTATAAATACCATCCTTAGTCATTTTTCATCATTTCACAAACCCTAAACGCCTCTAAACACTCTCTCTCGACTATTATCATTGGGGAAGGAGTTTTTGAGCTTATTTTTCATAATCCAACTCTCTAAATCATTACGAGTGAAGATCTAAGGTGTGTTCTTCATTCTAAATCCTTTTTAAACGATTTTGATTTGTTTTTATTAAACCCCAAGAGTCCAGATCTGATACAAACATGTTTTAATGGATAAAAACCTTCCTAATGTCTTTCTAAACAAAACCTATTCATAAACAATGAGTTTTCATACAAACTAACATGTGTTAATGGTGTTTTATGTGATGTTATGCATTGTTTGATGATTGACTGCTGTATAGATGTTATAACAATGATCTAGGACTGCTATTGATGATGTTTTATGATTGAGATAGGTTACAATTGATTATTGATGATGTTTTATCCATTTTGGGGGTTTTGGGTTAGATCTAGGGCTTGTTCATAATGGTAGTGATAGGGATATGATTGGGGGGTTTATTGTTCATGGTAATCTGAGTATAATAAGTTGATTATTGATTGATTTCATAAAGTTTCCTAATTGGGTAAAGATTGCATGCATGATGATGTGACATCTCCATAATTTACCATTTTGGGAAACTTGTAAAACGACTAGATTTTGGTGTAAAATCGGTAGGGTTTTGTAGGGATAAGTTATCCATGCTTGACTGCTGTGTTTGATGATGTTTCGAGTCGTTTTGAATGTGTTTGAAGCGTTTTTAGGGAAAATTGCACAACAGGGGCGAACCTGGCCTCCTTCGACCGGTCGATGGTGCGAAGGAGGGACTCCAGGGTCGAACATGGTTACTAAATGGTCGAACGTATTACAAATGGGCGAAGGAGGGAGAAAAGGGGCGAAGGTAGCCACATTCGACCGTTTAAAGTCTCCTTCGACCATTTACAGTCACCTTCGACCCTACGTTAACTAAAATGAGATTTTTGATACAAACTAAGTGTTTTATGCTCGAAACTTGTGTGTAATCTATGTGTACTTGATTTACTTATGTAATGGGTCACCAACAGGATGTCGGGTCAGTTTCACGTGTCGGTTACACTGTCAAACACGTTTTCAAACTTACTCAATCATGATCTGGACAATCGGGGACTGAATAGCCTTGGGGTTATTGGTCACAACCCTCATACAACCTTTATTGATAGATCGCCGATACTTGGGATCATCAAGACTTGTCTAAATTCTTGTTTTGGGAACGCAAACTATGGTGAGTGTCACAGCCCCATTCTTTACTGTTTTTGGAACATTCTGGGGGAGAGACATGCGGTAAAACTTTCTAACTTTTAAACCAACATATTACATGATACCTCATGGATACTTAGTGACTTATACTTTTCATCATTAAAGTCCTCTCATATCTTAGTGAACCATCAATATGTGGGTACATAGCGGGGAAGGTGTGAATAGATCTATTGGGCTTGACTAGCCCCACTCGGGCCGACTGGAGGTCGGTGGCGGGTGCATATTTGTCCTATATCTTACGGCACCGGGTGATGAACCGGTGACGGGTTTGAGGCATTCTTATCTTGTCAGCAATGGTTCACGACACTATAGTATCATGTAACGATGTCTAGCTAGCATCAGGTATAGATGTAAGGGTTGTTGGGTTTGGCTTACTTATGATAAACTTTTGCAAACTATATCTCTGTGACTTACCGGCACTTTAAGTGTTGTCTAACTTCGCATGTTTTCTCAGGTCGCTAAGGTAGCAGGGAGTCTTAGGCGCACTGGAGTCGCACCGCGTCTAGTCTTGCATACATAAGCAAACCGGGTTGTGTTTGCATTCACATTTTGACATTGGTTTTGTAAACATTAAATTTTGCTTCCGCTGTCGTTTTATACTTTACTTATAAACGGCGTGGTTGGTATTTCTACGTAACTTTTATTGCATATAGTTGTCGTTTATTGTGACCGTTGACTTGGATCCTGGTATGTCATGCGCCTCGCGGTAAAACCCCGCAAGTGGAATTTTAGGGTAAAACAAATTGGTATCAGAGCCAATGGTTATAGTGAACTAGGACTGCATGTAGAGTCTGGTCTATAGCCGAGTCACACACTAGACGGTCACACGTTATGAGTCGTTTTAGTGGGGAAACTTATTAACTTTGTCAGGTTGTCCATATCATCATACTTGTCTGTTACATCATCTATCCTTGCATAGGCTTGGCCTATTCTCCATTGTCTTCTTCTTCGGGGTTTGAAGACGAAGGAATGGACGTATTGATTTCCTAACACGGTTGTGTTGCGCTTTGGAGCGATTTGACGTATCTTTGAGATCTGTTCCGTATTCGGACATCCTATCTTCTGTTTTGAGGGACACGCTTACTCACACACTATCTTACACTCGTACTTAGATTAGTACACTTTGGAATGAGTATTCATTCGGAACTCTCTTACTCATAGTATTCTGATTAGATGATTCGTAGTTGATACGGATTGGTCAAATCAGAAATGTTCTCTATTCTCGGCATTAGTCGTTAATACTGGTGACGAATCTGAACTTCTTGTTCTCTCTGTGTTCAGAGGATGCCTACTGCTCGTGGTGGTGGACGCCGTGGTGGCGGTGGTGGACGCCGTGGTGGTGGCGGTGGTCGCGGTGGTGGTCGTGGTGATGAGCCGGTTACTATGACCCAAGCTGAGCTGAACAACATAATTCAGCAACGGGTGGTTGATGCTCTTGCTGCTTTGCAGGCTGCTCAACAGGGACTTGCCGGTGGTAATTACACTACTACTACTTCTGTTCCTTTATACCTTAGAGATATGTTCGTTTTATTTATCTGAGCATTATTGCAGGTGCTGCTGTTAATCCACATCCCCATCCTCCTACCTGTACCTACAAAATGTTTATGGACTGCAAGCCTCATAACTTTAGTGGGAATGAGGGTGCAGTGGGTTTACTGAGGTGGTTGGAGAAGGTTGTTTCTGCTTTTGCGATGTGTAACTGTCCTGCTGTGGACCATGTGAAGTACGCTTCTGGCACTTTTGAGAATCGTGCTTTGACGTGGTGGAATACCGTTATTCAGACTGTTGGGTTGGCCGAGGCCAATGCCATGCCTTGGGATGAGTTCGTGTTTCGTTTGAAGACTGAGTATTGTCCCCGTGATGAGATCAAGAAGCTGGAGCAGGAATTGTGGAATCATACCATGGTTGGTTCGGAGATAGAGGAGTATGTTGTTCGTTTTCATGAGTTGGTCCTTATGTGTTTGGATGCTGATACTCCGGATTACAAGAAGATAAAATTCTTTGTTGCTGCACTCGTACCTGAAATTCGTGGGCTGGTTACCGCGAATGACTGTGCTACTCTTCAGGGTACTATTCGGTTGGCTCATAAGCTGACCAACCAGAAGGTGGAAGAAGGTACTCTGCCACCTAGAGGTTCTGTTGTGAAGGCCCCTGATTGTGGTAGTAAGCGAAAATGGGAGAGCTCTGTGAAGAACTCTGCCCCATCCCAGCCCCAGCAGCAACAGAAGAGGTCTGAGTCTTCTACCCCTTCATCTGGGCAAAAGACTGGTTCTTATCATGGTAATTACCCGAAGTGCAACAAGTGTAGCTATCACCATAATGGGCCATGCCGCAAGCTTACTACTTGTCAGCGGTGTGGGAAGCCGGGACATGAGGTTCAGACTTGTCGTGTTCGCTTGAGCGACAAACCTGCTCCTCAGGCTGCTAACCAGATGAACCAGGGTTGTTACAACTGTGGTCAGGCTGGTCACTTTAAGCGGGACTGTCCCAAGTTGAAGCAGGGTGATGGTGGAAAGAACGGTGGGGGTAACAGGAACAACGGAGGCGGCGGCGGAAACGCACGAGTCTTCGTCATTGGATCGGGGGAAGCCCGACAGGACCCAGATACTGTTACCGGTACGTTCCTTCTTAACGATCGCTATGCTTCTGTTTTATTTGATTCTGGTGCCGATAGGAGCTTTGTATCGGTAGGATTTAGTCAGTTGCTAGACATAGTACCTACACCCTTAGAGGCTAAGTACTTGGTAGAATTGGCTGATGGTAAGAACATTGAGGCGACACATATTCTTCGGGAATGTCGTTTGGAATTTTCGGGTTTGTCTTTCCCCATTGACCTTATGCCGGTACCCTTGGGTAGTTTTGATGTCGTTGTAGGCATGGATTGGTTGTCCTTGTATCGTGCGGATATCGTCTGCTTTGATAAGATTATTCGTATTCCTCTCCCTGATGGAGAGATCCTCTCGGTGCATGGTGAGAAGTGCGGCGCTCCTTTGAGCATTATTTCTTGTATGAAAGCCCACAAGTATCTTCGGAAGGGTTATTCGGCCATTCTGGCACTTGTTTCTGTTTCTTCTGATGGTGGAAAGAAGATCGAGGATATTCCCGTGGTTCGTGACTTTCCTGATGTGTTTCCTGATGACCTACCTGCTCTTCCTCGCCATCGTCAGGTTGAGTTTGGTATTGATCTCGCACCTGGTGCGGCCCCTATTGCTCGAGCCCCTTATCGTCTTGCACCTCCAGAGATGTTGGAGTTGTCCAACCAGTTACAAGAACTCTTGGAAAAGGGTTTCATTCGGCCTAGCTCTTCTCCGTGGGGAGCCCCTATTCTGTTCGTGAAGAAGAAAGACGGGAGCCTTCGTATGTGTATCGATTATCGTGAGCTGAACAAGGTGACCATCAAGAATCGTTATCCTCTTCCTCGTATTGATGACCTCTTTGACCAGCTTCAGGGTTCCAGCTATTATTCGAAGATTGACTTAAGGTCTGGGTATCACCAGTTGCGCGTGCAGGAATCCGATGTTCCGAAGACTGCTTTTCGTACTCGTTACGGCCATTTTGAGTTTTTGGTTATGCCCTTTGGTCTCACCAACGCACCAGCGGTTTTCATGGATCTTATGAACCGTGTCTGTAAGCCTTACCTTGATAAATTTGTCATCGTCTTCATTGATGACATTCTGATCTATTCCAAGAGCAAGGTGGACCACGAGGAACACTTGCGACTTGTCTTGGAACTCTTGAGACGGGAACAACTGTATGCTAAGTTCTCGAAGTGTGACTTTTGGTTACGCGAAGTTCAGTTTCTAGGTCATGTGGTGAATGAACTAGGGATTCATGTCGATCCGGCTAAGATCGAGGCTATTAAAGACTGGGAAGCACCAAAGACGCCATCTGAGGTGCGACAATTCCTTGGTCTCGCGGGTTATTATCGTCGTTTCATTGAGGGATTTTCGAAGATCGCTCAACCCCTCACTACTCTCACACAGAAGGACCGGAAGTTTGACTGGGGTGATTCACAGGAATCGGCATTCCAATTGCTGAAACTTAAACTCTGCACTGCACCTATCTTATCCTTACCAGATGGTACGGATGACTTCGTCGTGTACTGTGACGCCTCTATTCGTGGTCTCGGTTGTGTGTTGATGCAACGCGGGAAAGTTATTGCTTACGCTTCTCGTCAACTTAAGGTTCACGAGAAGAACTACACTACCCATGATTTGGAATTGGGAGCGGTGGTTTTCGCTCTGAAGATCTGGAGGCATTACTTGTACGGTACCAAGTGCGATGTTTATACCGATCACAAGAGTCTCCAGCACATTTTTGATCAGAAGGTGTTGAATATGAGGCAGCGTCGCTGGGTCGAGCTTCTTAACGATTATGATTGTTCCATTAAGTACCATCCTGGCAAGGCGAACGTTGTGGCTGACGCCTTGAGCAGGAAGGAATCTGTGAACCCGCGATGTGTCAGGGCTTTACAGCTCACTATCCATTCTTCTCTACTTGACCAGATTCGTTCTGCGCAGCTTGAAGCTTTGAAGGAGGAAAACCTAAAAGCTGAAACTATGCACAGTGCTGACAAGCACCTCGAACTTAGGTCTGATGGCCTACATTACCTTGCGGAACGAGTTTGGGTACCACTGTTTGGGGGATTACGGGAGCTTGTCTTGGACGAAGCTCACAAATCTCGATACTCTATTCATCCGGGCTCCGACAAGATGTATCAGGACTTGAAGCTACTCTACTGGTGGCCAAACATGAAAGCTAACATCGCCTCCTATGTTAGCAAATGCTTGACTTGTGCGAAGGTCAAGGTGGAGTACCAGAGGCCGTCTGGTCTCCTACAACAACCAGAACTTCCCGAATGGAAGTGGGAGCGAATCACGATGGATTTTGTCACCAAACTACCGAAATCGCCAAATGGTTGTGATATGATTTGGGTGATTGTCGACAGGTTGACAAAATCAGCACACTTCCTTCCTATTAAGGAAACTGACGGACTTGAGCGCTTGGCTCGCATTTATCTTAAGGAAGTGGTTTCTAAGCACGGGGTGCCTGTTTCTATCATTTCTGATCGTGATTCTTGCTTTGCTTCGCGTTTCTGGAAGGTCCTGCATAAAGCCTTAGGTACTCAGTTGGATATGAGTACAGCCTATCATCCGCAAACAGACGGTCAGAGTGAGCGGACGATTCAAACTTTGGAGGACATGCTTCACGCATGCGTTATTGATTTTGGCAAAGGTTGGGAGAATCACCTGCCGTTGGTGGAGTTCTCTTACAACAACAGCTACCATTCTAGCATTAAGGCAGCTCCGTTCGAGGCTCTTTACGGACGGAAATGCCGGTCTCCTCTCTGTTGGGCCGAGGTGGGCGAGAGTCAGCTCACTGGTCCGGAACTTGTGTACGAAACTTCAGAGAAAATCGTGCAAATCCGTAACCGTTTAGCAGCTGCGCGGGATCGTCAGAAGAGTTATGCCGATCGCCGTCGCAAACCTTTGGAGTTCCAGGTTGGGGACAAGGTACTTCTAAAAGTTTCTCCATGGAAGGGCGTCATACGCTTTGGGAAGCGTGGCAAACTTAACCCTCGTTATGTCGGACCATTCGCAATTCTGGAACGAATTGGACCGGTGGCATACAAACTTGACTTGCCGGCGGAGCTCGGCAGTGTCCACAACGTCTTCCATGTGTCTAACTTGAAGAAGTGTTTAGCGGATGAATCTCTTATTGTTCCTTTGGAAGAGATCAAGGTTGACGATCGTCTTCGCATTGTGGAGGAACCAGTTGAAATCCTAGACTACAAGATTCGTAGTCTTCGTCGGAGTAAAATCCGAATCGTTAAGATCCGTTGGAATTCAAATCGTGGACCGGAGTTCACGTGGGAACGGGAGGACATGATGAAGTCCAAATATCCTCATCTTTTTCCTAAGCGTGCGTTCGAATCTAGACATGTTACCGCTGAAGCTGAGTGAATCTCGGGGCGAGATTCCTTTCAACGGGGGGATGATGTGACAACCGGTAAATTTTCTTTCGTTTCTTTCTTTTCGTCTTCTTCCTTTTGACTTCGTACAATTTTCGGGACGAAAATTCTTTCAACGGGGGGATGATGTGACACCCGGCATATTTGACTTAACATATTTAAACTTATAAGTCTACCTTAGCGGGAAACAATTTAATTACGTACTTAACTGGGTTAGTTGAGTCGGGGTTTTCTTACGTATTGTCCGGAGTTCAATGATCTGAAGGATCATTGGTGTCTTTTACATATACACGCGTCTTGAGTCCCGTTATTGGTGAATTACATAAGCTAAATTAAGTGTTATGTGTAGAATGATTCTTATATGGTGGATTATATACAAATATGTGTTTAAATGATGTTTAGATGATTGTCCATGCTTAATTATGTGAAACATAGATTAGGGTTACATGTTCATGCGTTAAGGTGCGTTAAAATGTGCTAAACACGACAAACTGGAAATATGGAAATGACACCTCTCTGGTTCGACCGTTCGAAGGGTCGAACCTGGCCCTCAGTTTTCTAAAAAGGTCTCCTTCGACCGTATAAAACTACCTTCGACCCATATGAAGGGTCGAACCTGGCTAACTGTTTTGAAAAGGTACCTTCGACCACTTAACCTCCACGTTCGCCCATACGAAGGGGTCGAACCTGGACATAGTATAAATACCATCCTTAGTCATTTTTCATCATTTCACAAACCCTAAACGCCTCTAAACACTCTCTCTCGACTATTATCATTGGGGAAGGAGTTTTTGAGCTTATTTTTCATAATCCAACTCTCTAAATCATTACGAGTGAAGATCTAAGGTGTGTTCTTCATTCTAAATCCTTTTTAAACTATTTTAATTTGTTTTTATTAAACCCCAAGAGTCCAGATCTGATACAAACATGTTTTAATGGATAAAAACCTTCCTAATGTCTTTCTAAACAAAACCTATTCATAAACAATGAGTTTTCATACAAACTAACATGTGTTAATGGTGTTTTATGTGATGTTATGCATTGTTTGATGATTGACTGCTGTATAGATGTTATAACAATGATCTAGGACTGCTATTGATGATGTTTTATGATTGAGATAGGTTACAATTGATTATTGATGATGTTTTATCCATTTTGGGGGTTTTGGGTTAGATCTAGGGCTTCTTCATAATGGTAGTGATAGGGATATGATTGGGGGGTTTATTGTTCATGGTAATCTGAGTATATTAAGTTGATTATTGATTGATTTCATAAAGTTTCCTAATTGGGTAAAGATTGCATGCATGATGATGTGACATCTCCATAATTTACCATTTTGGGAAACTTGTAAAACGACTAGATTTTGGTGTAAAATCGGTAGGGTTTTGTAGGGATAAGTTATCCATGCTTGACTGCTGTGTTTGATGATGTTTCGAGTCGTTTTGAATGTGTTTGAAGCGTTTTTAGGGAAAATTGCACAACAGGGGCGAACCTGGCCTCCTTCTACCGGTCGATGGTGCGAAGGAGGGACTCCAGGGTCGAACCTGGTTACTAAATGGTCGAACGTATTACAAATGGGCGAAGGAGGGAGAAAAGGGGCGAAGGTAGCCACATTCGACCGTTTAAAGTCTCCTTCGACCATTTACAGTCACCTTCGACCCTACGTTAACTAAAATGAGATTTTTGATACAAACTAAGTGTTTTATGCTCGAAACTTGTGTGTAATCTATGTGTACTTGATTTACTTGTGTAATGGGTCACCAACAGGATGTCGGGTCAGTTTCACGTGTCGGTTACACTGTCAAACACGTTTTCAAACTTACTCAATCATGATCTGGACAATCGGGGACTGAATAGCCTTGGGTGGTCACAACCCTCATACAACCTTTATTGATAGATCGCCGATACCTGGGATCATCAAGACTTGTCTAAATTCTTGTTTTGGGAACGCAAACTAAGGTGAGTGTCACAGCCCCATTCTTTACTGTTTTTGGAACATTCTGGGGGAGAGACATGCGGTAAAACTTTCTAACTTTTAAACCAACATATTACATGATACCACATGGATACTTAGTGACTTATACTTTCATCATTAAAGTCCTCTCATATCTTAGTGAACCATCAATATGTGGGTACATAGCGGGGAAGGTGTGAATAGATCTATTGGGCTTGACTAGCCCCACTCGGGCCGACTGGAGGTCGGTGGCGGGTGCATATTTGTCCTATATCTTACGGCACCGGGTGATGAACCGGTGACGGGTTTGAGGCATTCTTATCTTGTCAGCAGTGGTTCACGACACTATAGTATCATGTAACGATGTCTAGCTAGCATCAGGTATAGATGTAAGGGTTGTTGGGTTTGGCTTACTTATGATAAACTTTTGCAAACTATATCTCTGTGACTCACCGGCACTTTAAGTGTTGTCTAACTTCGCATGTTTTCTCAGGTCGCTAAGGTAGCAGGGAGTCTTAGGCGCACTGGAGTCGCACCGCGTCTAGTCTTGCATACATAAGCAAACCGGGTTGTGTTTGCATTCACATTTTGACATTGGTTTTGTAAACATTAAATTTTGCTTCCGCTGTCGTTTTATACTTTACTTATAAACTGCGTGGTTGGTATTTCTACGTAACTTTTATTGCATATAGTTGTCGTTTATTGTGACCGTTGACTTGGATCCTGGTATGTCATGCGCCTCGCGGTAAAACCCCGCAAGTGGAATTTGAGGGTGTGACAGACTCACGTATATTTGGAAACAACAAATTAGTGTTTATGGTATACCTAAACGTATTTATTGTATATACTATTAAAATTATATCTCGGTATATATACAACAGTGTACATTGGTGTATATTCGTTTTTTCATTCATCATCATCACCAACACAAGATATACATTGGTGGATATTCGTTTTTTCATTCATCATCATTCAACATCATCAACACAGATATACATTGGTGTATATTGGTTTTTTCATTTATCATCATCAACACAGATATACATTGATGTACACAGATATACATTGGTGTATATTCGTTTTTGAAGTGTACATTGGTGTATATCAGTTTTTTTTTGTTCATTCATCATCATCATCAAACACATATATACAACGGTGTACATCAGTTATACATTGATGTATATAATTTTTTTCTTTTCATTCAACATCATCAACACAGATATACATTATGATAAGAAACTCATAATTTTCATACATTATGATAGCTTCGTCCAACGTTCTAAACTTGGCACCTACAAATGGTTTAACATCGTCTGGTACAACAGGCGTCCAATATCTCGTCCCACCGGGAGACTCATATACGTTGCTCGATGAGGAACATACAATAAAAAAAATGTAAAATTAAAAATGAATTTTACAATATTTAAAAAATATAGTTAGACATGCTACAACTCATATACGGTACACCTGTGTATATTGAGTAACACACAGGCTGTGTCATACTGCACATTCCATTTTTTATAATGAATATACACCTGCGTATATTTAACGTCAAACAAAATACTATCAGTTTATTATAACGTCTTTTACCACCTATAATACACTTGTGTATAATAATTAATAGATTTGTTGTTATACACTGGTGTATAACAACTAAGAACTAAGAACAAATCTTATTGTATATGTACAACCCCAATAACTATATATGATACACCAGTGTATAACTCTTACTCATTCCAATTCTGTGCGTAAAATATGACTTACAGAATATAAAACAACTATTTTGCAAATCAATAATAAACCACACTATAAGGCTAATCCAAATAGAAATCACCAAAAAAAACGTGATTCTCGCACGAAAAACAATTAAAAAAAATAAAAACAATACATAAATACCTTGATTTTCAACACTATTTAGAAACAAAGCTTGTGATTGTGTTTCATGATCTTCTATCACATGAGATTGTGATTCAATGTTTTCATGTATAGAATTATTATCCACAACTTGGAAATCTGAATCGTTGGCCGATTTTAGATTCTTTTAAATCGAAAGTTTTTTCAATTCAATCAATTTAAATCTTCTGAATTCGACTGGAAGTTATTTCGATTCAATCGAACGTGTTTTTTTTATTTGGGATTAGAGATGATAATTGGTTGAGAGATTTAAGAAAGTAAAAAAAAAAACTTGCATATTAATTGCAGGAAGATAATTAACTGCCATATATAAAACTTTTAATTAAATTAAAATATAATATTTAATTGTCTAATTACATAACTACCCCCTAGATCAAGATCAAAGATGAATGACTCAGATTGGTTCTTAAGTTCCTAACTAGGCACTTGGTTCCTATTTGATCTTTTTCCTATATATATATATATAGGTTTAGGATCCTGTACAAAGTACATTTTTCGTGAGAAGTGTGAGAAGGACTAAGAATTGACATGTAGACATCATGTTTTGGATTTAGGAATGATGTTTTAGGTTGTTTTAACTTGAAAAACACCAAACACAACAATCTAAAACACAATATAATGTAGTATAGTCATTAAATTTAAAAAACAGCTAAAACACGCTACTTAACGCTTAAAACACACTGCTAATGTTCTTAGCATGGTGTTTTAAGTTTTAAGCCTAAAATACATTGTTTTCGGTTTTTAATTGTTATGTTTGGTGTTTTTATAGGCAAAACAATCCATAACATCACGACTAAGTTCAAAAAATGATGCCTAAGTATCAATTTTTAATACTTCTCACACTTCTCACAAAAAAACCACTTTGTACACGATCTTGACCCTATATATATATATATGAAAAACTGTGATTTAACAGAAAATTTTTTTTTATCCTTACTACTACTGCTTACTACCTACTCCTACTTCTACTACCCTACTATGTACTATGTACTGCATACTACTACTACCACTGTAGGGAATAAAGAACGACTTTCACCGGGGGACGGTTAATAAATACGGTAAATGATTAAAAATATAGTGTAAAAGCGGATATACCATTTTGCATGTGTTGTTACTTATGTTTAGATTTTTGTTTATTATAATACTCTTTTAGCTATATTAATAAAGGGCAAATCAGATAAGGATTTTTTTTCTTATATTTAGGGGTTGTTTTGTAGCCTTTTAAAGATGCTTTTAATCATTCAGTGCTGAGTGATTCAACATTCAGCGTGTTTGTTTCAGCTTTTGAATTGAATGGTTAAGTCTGAATCATTAAGATTTAGGATGTTGCTGAACCATTAAGCACTGAACTATTAAGCACTGAACTAGGCTGAACCTTAATGAGGCTCTCCTACCAACGTGGCACAAGAAAACTAACCATTAAGAGGTCCAACTTAATGATTCAGCGCTTAACCATTCAGACCTCTTAACCATTCAGCCCTCTTAATAATTCAGCACTTAATCAACCAAACAGCCCCTTAGATTACGATGGGAATTAACTAACGTGGGTGTGGTGTAGTAAAAGAATGAATTAGTAGTTGGTACAAAACGAAGAGATTTTCCATGCATATTGGTGATATAAGCATTGTTCATAGCACTTGAAGAGTTGAAGGATGTAAGAATCTATTAAATCAATATATTGGCAATGCTCTTGATAAGCACGATAATGTTGTAAAGAGAGCAAAATCAAATTCGATGAAATGTTGCAATTAAACTTATGGTTATGTAGACTTTGATCGAAAAATACGTTATCATTACATATGGTCATAAATACCGAAAATTCTTTAACTTTTTTGATTCGCATATGATTATTAAAAGGATATCCACATATTATCTAAAAAAAACGACATTTTTTTAAAAGAATAATTCTACTTAGAAATTTCGATATAATTTAAAAAAATAAGGTCAGACAATACCAAATTTTTATTCTGAATTCATATCAGAAATTTCCATAATGAGGGGGGAGGGGTTGTGTGTTCAAATCCTGTAATAGACGGGTAGAGGTGGCTAATTAGAGTAAGTTAGGATTAGGACTGTTTTCAGTGGCAGATCTAGAAAATTTTTTAGGAGTAGCGTTTAATTTTTTTTCGTAGTAGTTTCATATAATATCACTTGTGCGCTTGGTTTTAAAAAGTGTGCTTAAGGCGCACGACGTACATGAAGAGCAACTGAGGAGCGCTTCTTGGCAAAAATTGGCCTAAAGTGTGCGCCTCATGTACACTGCCCTTATTTGTGCAGCAGAATGTTATACAACAAGCTTTTATGGCAGTACATGTATGTTTTTATTTGTTAAACATGTATCAATCTTATTACAGCTATAATCTATGTCTTTAAAATAAATAAATTGAGAACAATAAAGTAACATAAACGCGATCATCAACATAAATGAGGTTTATCAAACACCTACCTAACTACTTACAATTTAATCACAAAATCATCACTTAGTTTATCGAAATAACGATTCATAAAGTATTTTTAACTATAATATAGTGTGTATTTGGTAACATATTAACATTTTAATAATGATAAATTAACATCTCAAAACACAATTATAAAAAAATAATAATAAAAAAAACCTAATTATAAACAAAACACCAACTCAAACCCTAAATAATATAGGCTAAATTAGTAACTAAAAAAAAATACTTACAGGGGACTCACGGAGGCGGCATGTTTCATTTTTATAATCGCAAAAAAGTCATAAACCTAATCAATTAATCAAAAACAATATAACAATTATAACATCCAAAACACAAATTATAAAACACAAAATATAATTACAAAGTATAAAAGAAAATTATAAAACACAATTATAACATCAATTATAACTCAAATTAATAAAAAGGGAAACTCACTACCAAGTCACGATTGTCGCCTGCCCTTTTACATCCCAATCACTCAATATACACATACATGATGAATATGTATATTTGATGCCAGCTTTAAAATATAATCTTACGAGTAAATTAACTTTTTAACAGATGGTAATGCTCTAGATGTATCCAGATAACTTTTCTTAGAGGATGTTGTTGGTTAGAGTCTCGTTTGGGACATAAAGTCATGCGCGAGTCATGGGTTTACCACAGTAGACCGTGGGGCGGTGAATATTCCCTTAAATTTGTGACGGGCCGGTTCGTCAGTGTTGTTTGCGATTGCGAGCGCGATTGGACATTAAAAAATAGACTTACACCTTGACACTATTTCGGCATCCAAAGATTTATTAAACATTAAAGAATGTTCAAACCCGTTTACATCCTATACAAAATAATTATCATCAAATGAACCAGACAAAGTTTATTTATCATGAAAAAGAAGTGTCATTATGGACCATGAACATGTGACAAATGCTATATATTAAATTAATACTAAAATCTTAATTGTCTTTACAAGCACCATAAATATTCCCATTACGTGATCCATTTAGGGCTGTAAACGAACCAAACGAACACGAACAAGGCCTTGTTCGTGTTCGTTTGTTAAGGAATTAACGTGATTGCGAACTGTTCACGAACACTTACCGAACGAGATTTTTTGTTCGTGTTCATTTGTTAAGAAAATAACGTGTTCACGAACACTTACCGAACGAGATTTTTGTTCGTGTTAACTTGTATTTATTTGCTAAATTTAGGTGTCGGCCAAAAACGAACACAAACAAACACAATGAATGTAAACAAACACAAATAGTCATTACTAAACAAAATCGAGCACAAACTAACACATTAAATTCTGAAAATTCGCATTTTTTCATCGCTGACATTGTCCGCCCAGAATATACTAATCCAATTATCCAAATATACGTGACATAATCTTGATCACATAATGTCTTATAAAAACACAGAGTTATCATGTTAAACTTGAAATCCCCGTTTAATCCACCAAAAATAACCGTTAATCAAAATAGTTAAAGTAATATTAACATGTGATACACTAATACATGTTAAATAATATACCACTGGGAAATTTGAAATACTTTAATTAAATATAAAAAATTAAAAACCCTAATGAACTATCGAACAAAAACAAACATACACGAACACATTACCGAACGTTCACGAACATAAACGAACGAACGCGGCCTCTGTTCATGTTCGTTTGTTTAGCTAAACGAACGGAATTTTTTGTTTGTGTTCGTTCATTTATTAAACGAACGAACACAAACGAACTTCCAGCCGAACAGTTCACAAACTGTTCGCCGAACGTTTGGTTTGATTACAGCCCTAGGTCCATTTCTAAACAAATGAAACCGACACAAAATTAAACAATTTTTTAAGTAAAACCGATTGTAGATAGTTTTGTTTGGTTGCTGATCTAGGCATAGTTGCAACGAGGCATGGGTTGTAAAGATAAGGGATAATTTGGACGCTTTATGTTGAGAGGACAATGAACGCTTCTTGACTTCCAATACTAGATATTTTTCAAGACGAAGATTACGTACTCCAAATTACGCCAAATAAATCCTACTCTACCTTTTGTTTGGGATTGAACTAAGGCAGGAGTCTCTATCAAGTAAGTTAGGCCCACAATCAAAGTCGGCCTTGAGGATGGGTGAGCCGCACCCAGAGACACGATTTTTTCGAGGGTCCAAATTTTTTTTAACGGTGGTCTATTTAATAACTGTGTTTTTTTTAGCTTGAACACTCACAAACTTTCACATATAAAGAAAAATAAGAAAAAATGGAAGTAAACATTACTGGGTTTTTTTTTCGGTGAATGTCACACCTTCAAATTTCCACATGCGGGGTTTTACCGCGAGGCGCGTGACACACCAGGATCCAAGTCAACGGTCACAATAAACGACATCTATATGACATGAAAACAACGTAAATTGCTCATTAAGTTTCAAAAATTCAACACCATTGCTGCGGAAGCGTAAACTTTATTACAACCGAAAGTAAAACATAAAAGTCTGAAAGTACTAAAAGACGTGCAAGTGAATCCTAGACGCCGTGTGACTCCGTGCGCCTACCGATAGCTGCTACCTTAGCGACCTGAGAAAAACATGCTAAAGAACGTCAGCAAATAATGCCGGTGAGTTCACAGGTTTTTAAGTAAAAACGTTTCATGAACTTTTGAAAGACTATCATGATACAAACGACCGATGAAAACACTCATTAAACGTTTGAACTCCATAATGAACCTCCCAAACGAACTATCGCCCACCGCGGTTAACGAACTACCATCCCATGGTCAACGAACTACTATATCATAGCTAACGGACTACCATCCCATGGTCAACGAACTACTATATCATAGCTAACGAACTACCACATAGGGGCTAACGAACTACCGCATCGCGGCTAACGAACTGCCACAACATAGGCCATATAATACTGGACATAAATGAATACCTTGAACCCAAATGAACACTCCCAAACGTAATGAACTTGCGAACACAATTGACACACGTTTAAAGAACACAGCATGTTTTCTCCCACGAAAAATGTAAAACCAGTAAAAGAGTGGGGCCGTGAAACTCACCTTAGAGTGTGTCCTCAGTAAAATAGAAATCCGATACGTGTGTAATAGTCCTTACTAGTGGCAACCTATCAATGAGTTTACATAAGTGTGATGGCTACTAACCCGAAGGCTAATCAGTCCCCAAATTGTCCAGACCGTGACCGTGTATGTTGAAAACATGTTTAAACGGTAAACCGACCAAACCAGACAATACTCGACATCCCATTGGTGACCCGACATCCCACGTGTTAGCCACATACAAGATATCATGCAACTTATGTAATTAAACACTTAGCATGCGCAAACATTCACCCTATCTAGCATAACGCCCAATTAACGCATAAACAAGTCCGAACACGTGTTACCAAGTCATTGGACATGTTACGAGGTTCCTAACATGTTCCTAGGTGTCAAACCGTGTTTCGGGATGTTAAAATGCACATATGACAGCAGTACACGCGATTAGGAATCAAACATGCAATTAGGAAAAGTCAACTGGTGATTAGAATGGTCAAACTAGCAATTGGGAGTGTAATCACATGCAGTATAGGCGATTAGGTGCCCAATCGCCTCTTATGTCAGGCGATTGGCCCAATCGCCAGTTCCTTCAGGCGATTGGAGCTCCCCAATCGCCCCTTGCAGCCTGGTTTCGCTTTTTCGCGCGTTTAACCTTCCAAATCAGATCCGAAACATGTGGAAACACTTAATATCAAACCCAAAACATTAATCCAACTATTTCAAGCAAAAACCCCTAATTTATCATCATCCTAGCCGTCCCGAATGCAAGTGTTTTCCCAAAATAGCATAACTATCGTGTAAACATCACATCATCATGCAAAACTTACCCTAAATAGCAAATATCCAGATTTCATCACATAATGACGTTGTTCGACACTATCCTACTATTCTAGCATCATCCTAGTGTAAACCCTAACCTCAAACAATCAACAAAACACAACATATCATCATCAATCCTTCATAATCATTCAAACGGGTCAAAACACCTAATATCAATAATACACATCTATGAACCTTCAAACTCCTAGGTTAATATCATATCAACTCATTTAAGTCAGAAACATGTCAATAATACAAGAACAACCATGTTTAAATGATAAAAATCCTATCTTGCATGAATACATCACATATAACAAGCATAGAGGTTTGGGTTTGTTTAGAAACTGATTTTAATGAGTTTTCAAAGACACAAATGTTTAGAAATCAGGTCTGGACCTTTAGGGATCAAAACAATATCATTACAAAGGTTTGGGATGAAGAACACACCTTGAAATTGTAAGATTATGAGGTGTAAAGGTTGGAAATGTGATTTCTTGATCAAAAACGTGTTGCAGAGGTTGAATAAGGTGTGGGGTGGCTTTGGGGTGTATTAGGGTTTCACAAATGATGTTTTAAAACATAAGGGGGGTATTTATAGGCGTTTATAGTCGTTTAGTACGCGTCAGGCGATTACAGTGCAGTATAGGCGATTAGAATGTGTAATCGCCTATACCTACTTGCGATTAGGGCTCTAATCGCCTTTAAAACTTCCCAATCGCCCATCCTATTGGCAATTACGCGTAATCACCTATAATGTCATGCAATTACGCGTAATCACCTATAATGTCATGCAATTACGCGTAATCACCTATAATGTCATGCAATTACGCGTAATCACCTATAATGTCATGCAATTACACGTAATCACTATTTTAACACATATAAACACGTATTCACATACCGACACGTCATATAGTGATTGTAAGCACATAATGTGTGAAAACTAACACGTTCCCATCCGTTCACCAATTCTCGGGACTCGAGATTTACGTGTGTGCGTTAAGCCCGACGATTCTACAAATCACCAATCCGTGTTCACATGGTTATGGACTGACTCCCAATGATCCCGTGGATCACTGTAACGACTCCCGATGATTCCCGGAACCATCATAACGACTCAACTGACCTAGTTAAGTATGTTTGAAAACGTTTTTCGCTAAGGTAGACTTATGTGTTTTATAAAAATGTTAACCTAAACGTGCCGGGTGTCACAGTGAAAACGAGGATAACCTGTAATGTTACAAGAAAGAAGAAGAGAAAGAACAAAGAAGATAAAAAATGAAAAGATATTTTATTTTTGTTTAATTCTTTTTTTCTCTTTCTATTATGATTTTTGAGGACATAAGAGTTATGACGGTGTAGTACACCAATACTATAAGGTTATTTGTATAAGGTTAGAATCCTTTGCAAAAACAAAGTGCAATTGGTAGGCATTGGGAAAAAAAATTGAAAATGGTAATGCCTTGAATCCAATTGGCAGTATCAATCTAAGTCTGCCAAACCAATCATTTGCAAAGCTGTGCAAACCTGTAGCCCACCATTGATGCCGTTGAATCATTTTGAGGTATCATTGATACGGCCAATTCAATGCAAGGGATCACCTGCAACCACCATGATGTCGCTGAATCAAAATAAGGCATCAGTGGATGCCGTCAAATGAGATTGAGTCTTCTGCCTTGGATGCCGCTGAATGGAAAGAAGGCATCAGCCAGCCTTCTACATTTTTTCAAAGGTATAAACACCCACCCACCACTAAAACACTCTATGCATTGCATGCAATAGCCTTAGTTTTTAAATTTTTTTGTAAGATATGCAGGTTGATAGGATAGGTAAATAGTGTTTGTGTAAGACTTTGAGAGTGTAAGAGAGCATCCAAGAGGGGGGGGGGGGTTATAAATTGGAGGGTGAGGTGAAAAATGTTAACCATCCACATCCATTTCCACACCATCACCATTACAATCACAATTAGAAAGCTTTCAAACTTATAAAAAATCATTCCATAAAAATTCCTACCACCATGAATCCAAACATAAACTTACACCCTGGTCCCCTAACGAACGATGTGTTGTATCTACGTGATCGACATCGTTCCTTTCACATTTTCGTAAATGATGAAAACTTCAATGAGCCCCTTATGGTAAAACGTAGAGATAGAATCATATGGTGGATACTTCGAAACAACCCTGTTGTAGGACCGGTTCGTAACCTTGTCGATGTCGCAGGGTTTGGTGGCCTTATAGATTGTGGTTATCGATATGTTGATCACTCCTTAATAACAGCTTTGGTGGAACGATGGAGGCCCGAAACTCACACGTTCCACCTATCATTTGGTGAAGCTACTGTCACCTTACAAGATGTTAACGTCTTGTGGGGGTTACCTATCGAGGGAAGTGTTGTGTCTAGAGCAGATGAGGCACTGACAACTGTCGAGGCAATTGGTTGGGTAAAAGCCCTCACAGTATTACTAGTTGGAAATTCCACACAGACACGTACATTCAGCAGTACAACAGTCATTTCTACACCTTGGGGCATAAGTCTGAATGGCCGGCGGCAAGGTGGAGAATTCAAGGGGACCCGTCGATGATTACTACACATCGAGGCAGAGTACGTCAGAGAAGAATACAAAATGAGATGGATGTGAATTATGCCGATCGCCCGAGGCGTCATGTATGCACTCGATGTGGAGAAACAGGCCATAACAGGAAGAGTTGTGTAAATGCAAGGCGTCAACGAAATCAGTGAATGACCCTACAGGGTTGTGTCAGTCGTATCATCAATGTCATTTTTTTTATGTTGTTTAGTTTGTAGTATCTATATCATCAGTCACCCTTTGATATCATGGATGCGTTGGGTGACTCATCTCATCATCTCCTGTACGAGGTTTATTTAGTAATGGCAGCCTTATTATGGTACTGTTGTAACACCCCAACCGATGGCGGAAACATCAGGGTATCACGTAGTGACGATTGTTCAATAGCTCATGGACTAGAAATGTAAATTTGAATACATTGAATTTAATAATTTATTACATTGAAAGAAATACAACAATTATGACTAGCAATCTAAACTAAGATACAGTAATCTCAATCTAAGTCTAAGTTCCAAACACTTGAGAGTAATCTCATAAGAACCTGAAACATGTACGAAAATGATTTTGGTCAATACAAAATGTATTGGTGAGCATACTCTGTTTGAATAAATATAGTAGGAAAAGTTTTTAGCAATTCATGTGCGGTACCATTTGCAATTATGTAATAAGTAATATCCGTTCAAAATCAACCCTATGTAATGAAAAGAAATATATATAGTATGCGCTAGTAGTAATGAAATACATAGCAATGACAAGGACTCTCAACAGAGTCACAAGGGTATATACCATAGTACTATTCATTGAAATGCCAGGCCCTCAAAGGTTAATGATTTTGACAAGTCATAGACACACAAATTAACATAACGCAAACACACGTGAGAATTGCATTTAGTGAAAGAATAACATCTAGTCATAGTGTACATGAATAGCCCCAAAAGAGTAAAACATGAAAAAGGGGAAATATATACTCACAGTTTGCGAAAGCGATCAAAATCCACTTAAGCGGTCGTGAGCTAAGTAATGGGAATTCCGAGGAATTCAACCTATAATGTGTAAGAATACTAATAAGAAGTGTCTAAAAAGTCTAACGTAACTAGGGTCTAAGGCATTAGCGTTTGCTAAGTCGATTTGGGGAATTAGGGTTTTTAAATATAATATACCAAAGTTTGTAAATATGGTTTAGGTAATTTGATTATTACCAATTGAATGTTTAGATAAAAAAAATATGTTTGAATAATTAAGACAAAGTAATTTAATTAATTACTTTCACCAAGTTATTGTAAATAAATACAATAATCATAATTGTTTAAATAAATATTTATGAGTTACACCATGACCCAATAAATGGTAATTAAGATTTTCAAACTTAGAAATATTTCTATTTTATAAGAAAAATATTTATAAAATAGATTTTAAATAGTATAAATAAATAATGTTTAATTTTGTCTAATTAAACATAAATAAGGCTAATAATACAAGACATCATCCAAAAATGCTATTTTTATAGAAAATGGATGCTTTCTGATGTAAATCAATGAAAATAATTTTCCCATAATTTTTATAAACTTATTTATATTTAAATTTGATTTAATGAGATTAAATCATGTTTAAATGATTAAAAATAAGAAAATCAATAAAAACAAATGTTTTCTGAATCAATAATTTTTATTTCAGTTGAGATTAAAATCATAAAAAATGAATTTTTAATCAATTAAATACGGTTAAAACAATTTATTGCAATAAAAATATAAAAATAAGATATTTTACAGAAAATAAAAGTGTGGTAATTTTCTTTAGAGTGTCATGATGCTACACCTAAATTTTTATAATTTTTGGAGCAAAAATGAATTTATTAGTGATATTTCAAATTTATATATTATAATTACTTAAACAAAATAAAGAAATGAAGTAAAAAAAAATAAAAGGAAGGGAACCCATGGGTAAAGGGGTTCAAACCCAGGTCCTTTCCAGAGAGTAACACCCACCAAACCACTAGACCACACCATGAGTTGTGTAATTATCTCAAATAAAAATCAATTTAACCAATATTATCAATTCATCTTCTTCCCCAAATATAATCTAAGAACCCTAACCCTAGCCCTAACACTAATAGCCCGATATAGAGCTGCTTTGGCGACAGATTTATGGGGCTATTGAGCGACCATCATCAACAAACAAAACGGCTACAAGAATTGATTCTTACAATAGCGTTTTGGCTTCGAAAAGAAAGGGTTTCAGGCGACGAGCATAGGGCCGATTATCAAGCTTCTGGACATGATTTGGATGGTATTTTTCATGGGGTTATGTTGTAAAAGGGTGCAGAGATGGAAAGGATTTAAGTTTATATAATATTTTCGTTCAAAAACGCCTCATCAACACCATTAAAATTTCCGAGCGTTTCACTTCTCGGACTCGATTGAAACGCCTTTAAACGCAAGTTAAATGCACGTTTAATCATGCTAAATTATTTAATCTTGAAGGAGAAACGTAAAGAACTCATTAAATCGCGTTAATTGTATGTTAAGGGACCGGTTTGGGGCTGCCGAAAATGTCGCCGGCGGCGACATTGAATGGCCGGAAAAAAAAAACAAGTTTGGCAGGAAAGAGGGAAGTTTATTTGAACTTTTGGATTTTGGCAGAAACAGCCCCTCAACCTTAACTTCGTTAGTATTATAATATCTTGGTTAAATTTTCCTTCATAAAACTTAAAAGAAATCTGTTCCAAATAATGTTTCAAGATACGCACTTGATTAAAAACGTAGACACGGTTCATAACAAGTGTAAGTGAAAACGTTGAGTTTGGTTTATTATTAAATTTGAAAACGATGAAACATTCAGAGATTAAAATATAAATGTTTGAATACGCAAGGGACTAAAATTGACATCTTGCTAAAATATGAGGGTGACGGTTGTCACAACTGTTAATTTTAATACTACTACTATTATTATTAGACGTTTTCTAAAATAAAAGTAAATACATGTAATAATGATAAATTTATTTAAAACAAATAATAAAAATTTATTTACCAACTATTTTTCCAAACTAGTCAATCAAACTATACAATCTACCGAGTTACAAGACAATCTATTTCCGAGATCACCAATTCCAATATTCTACCTAGTCATTCTCCCATGCACCGTAAACTCAGGACCACATTCAAATTTAAACCCATTTGGCCAAAACAGGGGAACATCAATCAATTTGTTGAACATGTGTACCAAATCTTAAAGGGTACCCATGATCAGCCAGATTACCCTGCCAAAGGAGCACGAGCAGGAGCAAGAGCATCCAATATCGCCGACGTCGCTAATCACCGACCGTGATTCTTCAACATCGGATGGCCTTGCGCTACAGGGTTTGCCTGGAAGGTTGACCCCCCTAAAGAGTCTGTTGGCATGCCTGGGGGTGCAACACTGGAGATTGTTACCACCAACGCAAACCAACTCTACAATATTATAAACTGCAATACCAATGTTGCATTCTACACGTGTTATACCACGTGTGGATGTAACATCTGTGACAACCGGTAAAATTTCAGATGATTCTTATATAAAATAATAATCGTTTAATAATATTAGAAGCTATGTGTTAGACATAATTAGTGATAGTTAGAGCCCTTAGAAATATAATGATATATTGCCTATGTTGAACGTTGGTGATAATTCGGTTAACTTTAAAAAGTTAAGCTTTGACTCGTGTTGCGTAAATTTAATGTGAAATAATATTCTCTAGGAGAAAATATTGTTGAGATTAATAAAATTTAGAAATAGGAGTTCTCAAATCGTTAAGGTCTACTAGTTGTGTATTTTAGAGTTTGACGCAAAACTAAGACCCAGTATGAGACGGAGACCCCTAAAAATGATCATTTAGTTAAAAACGGACAATTTTAGTGGGAATATTATCATGGGTAAATTGAGTAAAAACCTTAATTATTTAACATAAACGGGTTTTTATAAATTAAGGAGTATGGGTATTATGTATTAGTTTGTATAAAAAATAAACTATAACCCCCCCCCCATGTGTAGCGGCGGAAACACCACCCCCACATTAACATTATTATTTTGTTTAACATTATTATTATTATTATTATTATTATTATTATTATTATTATTATTATTATTATTATTATTATTACACACAACCTTATGATTGCTTATTTAAGACTCCATCCATATCCCAAAAACACATACTCTTACATTTTACACCTTAATTTACACACACTAAAACCATCCATATCCTTCATCTTCCCCTACCATAACCGAAACCCACTATAATCACCCCTATTTTCTTATTTCAACCAAAACAATCATGAAAATGGTTAAAGAAACTTGAAGATAATAACACTATGGAAGATTAGAAAGCAAAAACCTTCAAGAAAGCTAGAGATTTTAGAGAGAGAAACCCATTTTACAAGAAGTTCTTACAAGGCGAGTTTCTTAAACAAAACTTTAATAAAATCTTTATATTTTCTGAAAATAATCAAGTTTTCACCAAGAATCAAAGGTTTTTAAAAAGGGTTTTTGTAAGAATAAACAAGGGGAAAGAAACAAGATGAAATGGTAATGATAAAAATGAATGCATGTGTGTCGTGTGTGTGTGTCGTGTATCGTGTGCGTGTGTATACTTAACCGTATGTATGTATGTATGTATGTATGTATGTATGTATGTATGTATGTATGTATGTATGTATGTATGTATGTATGTATGTATGTATGTATTGTATGTATGTATGTATGTATGTATGTGTGAGTATGATTATTTTGTGTTTAGATGATTAGATCTTTTGATTTTTGATACATGCAAGAGGTTTTAAAAAGGTATTTAAGGTCTGAATTAAAAGAGTATTTTGATGAGTTAGGTCGATTAATAAAAGGATATAGGAGTAGGATTAATGAAATATGGTATACTTGATCTTGATTTTATGTTTCTTCAACATTATTGTTAAGTTTTTGGGTGATTTTTAACTTAAAAACAGGTCTGAACTATTTTAATAATAATATGGTTTTTATAAGTTTAAAATAGGGTAAAACAAGTTTGGATAGGATTTACATGCTTGGGAGACCTTGCATGGACGATCCAAATGTGTTTTACGGCTTAAAACGCAAAAAATATAAGTTTTAAGAAGGATGTTTTGAAACTGATTTAAAACAGAATTTTGTGACTTATAATGGTGTAAGAGAAGGTATATTAAGGAGTATATAGGAGTCCTAAGTTGAAAACCTAAGTATATTGGCAAAAGGTGCGTGAAAACGCATATTTTGACAATAATAACGCGTCTAGGACATTAAAATTTAGGTCTGATGTAAAACAACTTATTTGATGTCTAAATGTGTATAAAAATTTATATTTAGGATGTCTAGTGTTTTTAATATGAAAACGAGAGGTTACAGTGTAAAACTATGCGATGAAAACGCCGAAAAACGACTTTTTGAATACTTTAACAACTAAATATTATGACTACTTTAAATTAGCAAATTTGACTTATTTTGTGAAGTATATGTTGGTCTTAAGGTATAAAATTTAGTTTATTAGATGTTCATAAGTTAACATATATGAAGAAACAATAAGTATCACGGTGGTTATCACTAATCACCGTGTGGTTAATACTTACGTTCGCCAAGAGTAATCCTTTACCCAGACTTCTAGGTTAAACCCGGGTGAGAATAAGAAGTGTGAATGTGTGTGAGAGTTATGTAAATAAGGACACGAGATGTAAGTGGTTCGGTCGGAGAGTGACCTACGTCCACTTTAACTAGCCGGAATCTTATTAATGAACAAGTAGAGAGAGTTACAAGAGGATAATGCTAGATTACAATGAATATTTTCGGATCATTTTGCAAGGAGATGACCTTATTTATTTATAGGAGAACTCATGGGCTTAGTAGAGGAGCCCATGAGAAATTATCCTTACTTGGGCCTGGTCAAAGCCCAAGTCCAAGCTTCCCATAAAAATGGCGGGAAGACCAGGTTACTGTGGATGACGTCATTCTGCAGCATGGTTGTTGCTCGAGGCAGACACGTGGCTAGCTCTGATTGGCGGACGGCGCCCCTGTCCTTGCTACAGTCGTTGACCATGCCTCTGATCTCGGCAGGGGATGTCTGTTGTCACTGTTGATGATGGTGGAAGCATGGGGACAGTCATGTTGCCGTCCTTGTCAGTGGTGGTTGGAACACCCTTGCCACCTGTCGCTTTCTCATTGGCGCGTACTCTGTCAGAGATCCTTGTGAATCTTCCTTTTGTTATCTTCTGTACCTCGTACCAAAAGTGATAAGGGAAGATACCGCGCGTGGTTGCACGCGCTTATCAGGTGTTGTTCGTTGTTTATCAGCTGGTAACCTTGCGCGTTGCGCTGCATGTCATGTTGGCAGCACGCAGATGGCTCCTGGCTCCGGAGTCTGGCGCGAGGAATCCTGTTTATGGGGATAGGGACGCCTCCTCCCCTTGGATTAGGCTCCCTATCCCTTCAAGTCCCTCTAGTCTAGGGCTTCTCCTGCTCTCTGATGGAGAGAAGGTGGAGCGCTAGACTCAAAATATCGAGTCGCGGATGAAAGCTCATCTGCTCCTGGTTGCACTGGGAATTTGCTGGTGTGGACGTGTTCCGCCATGACTTGTGTAAGGACTAGGCGGGGAATGTCTTTATTGCTTTTACGTCAAATTTGCGCTGGGGGAGACGTGTTCCGCCCTGACCTGTGAAGGAGTTGGGCGGGGAACGTCTTTTTCAGTTTTACGTCAAATTTGCGCTGAGGAAGACGTGTTCCGCCGTGACCTGTGAAGGAGTTGGGCGGAGAACGTCTTTTTCAGTTTTACGTCAAATTTGCGCCATGGAATCGAATGCCTGCCGGTGATTAATGCGGGCCTGAAGTTGTAATAAATTTGAAAACATTGGCATTCAATTTGTCTCTCATAAATTGGAGTTAATGTGCCTGGAAGTCGAATGATCAGTTCCTTATGATGGAAGCTTAAGGGTTGCTGACGTGTCAGGTCCTCGTCTGCTGTGCTGACTGTTGGTTGTCACATCATTGGGGTGCAGTTACCAACCTTTCGTCTGGTGTCAGGCGCGTGTGCCGTCACGCGCCCCACTTGTTGTCTTGGTGGATGTGGTTGTGCCACGTGTCGTATGGCACGTGTGTTTTGTTAGACGCGTGAGCGTTCACGCGCTTGACAGCTTTTAAAGTGATGACATCTGCTGACACGTGTCAATCATCCGACGAGTGATGGGCTGGATCGTTACCCCGTGTTAATCTTAGCCGTTTGATGGCGCATGTGACACGTGTCGTCATCCTGGCTCTCTATTTTGAAAATGTGTGACGGTTGCTTCTTCCATGTGGGTCCCACTTCCATAAATGCGGTGGGTATATAAGGGTCATGCAGATGCCATTGAACGGTTACATGTTCATTATTGCCTTCATATTCTCTCCTTTGTCTCTCCATTTTCCGGCGAATACCATTTGAAGTTTCCGTTTAATCTTCAAAGATCTTACTGATCTTGAAGATTCATTGTTGAAACTTCAAAGTGTTAACTTCTTTCTTGGCCAGTTCTTGTGATTGTCCCATTTTTCCTCCTTTTTCTGTCAAAGTTTCTCCGACCTCCAAAGTTTCTCTTGAAGATTCCGGTGGATCTTCAAGTTTTCCGATCACTTTTCCAGATTCCGATAACCTTTCATTTTTCTTACTCAATATGTCTGACTTGTTTGTGAGTCAATCTCCTTCCGGTGAGGGTCCTAGGAAGGAACCGGCGGTGGAGGATGTGGAGGAGGAGGTCACCGTTGAACAGGGGAAGATAAAGGAAAGGAAACTGATGACAAACACATATTGTGCTTGGAGTCAGGAATCCTTTGACTAGTTTTGCAAGATGTATGATATCTTGCCGGAGTGGGAGCCTACCCTGCCGTCTCCGACGGACACTGTCCTCACCGCGGGGAGTGGTCGGCTTGCCCTCTATGAAGCCCACTTCACTAAGTGTGGGTTTCGCCTGCCATGCACCCGCTTCCAGATTGACACACTGGTGGAGTATGGCGTTGGGCCTACACAACTAAACCGCCTTCGGGCTTCTGAGGTTAGTACATTTTGAGGCCTCCTGCCGCGCTCTGGACGTTGAACCTACTGTTGAGAGGTTCAACGTCTTCTATTTTTTGGCGCGCAATGAGATGTGGTTCTCATTCAAGCCGCACCCGAGGGTGACGCCGATGGCCACCAATAACCCCAAGTCTTTGCACTGGGCGAAAGAGAAGTTCTTCTTCGTGAAGAGGGGTGTTATCCCCGTGCGTCTGCCCTGGAAGGTGATTGGGGATGGGCAGCGCGTGGCGGATATGGCTGTGCCCAAGGATTACAAGCAGCAGTCCTGGTTCATCACCCTCACCTCCAACGCTACTAAGTTGGAGTTCAAAAATTTGACGGAGGTTATCTTTTTCCTTCTGGGGATGAGCCGGCTCGGGATTCGCGCGGGCAATGAGCCCTACATTGCTCTAGAGGGTAAGTAATTTCTTCTTTCTTCAGACTTTGGTATGATATTTTTTCTAACTGTTTGCTGTTGTAGGTGTGAGCAAGTTCCAATTTTATGCTACCCGCGAGGAGAAGGGCATCAAGTGGAGGCCAGTGGCGGAGGGTCAAGTTTCCTGCTTGGAGGAATTCGTTGACCGCTTCTACTATCCGGACCTTGTTAGCGCGCCGCAGCCTTATTACACTACTGGTGAGTCTTGTGTTGATGCACTTTCTGTGGACGTCACTGTCGAATAGACTAGGGTTGAGTCTTGTATTGTGTTACATGAGATTGTGGTGATCCATAAGGGCATTTTATGGATCTGATGCATTTGTAAATATAGACCAAAATCTAAGCTAGATTCGCCCGTTTGTGATGGTGCGAATGTGGAAAAGCTCCACATTCGACCTCCTTAAATGGGCGAAGGTGGTTTATTATTTTGGACTATAAATAGCAATCTCATGTGTTGGTTTTCATTTGTAGATTTGAGTTTATGCTTTGAATGCTCTCAAGGGGGAGGTCATGCCCGACCTCCCCCGGCCTCGAGATAGATGTTTATCCTACTGATGACAGTGTCTGTAACCGTTTCTGAATTAATACGAATCTGTGATGACTTTGTTATCGTATGTTTCTGTCTCGTCTCGAATCTCCCGTCTGAAACCGAGTTGTTTTCGCTTAATCGATCCATGAATTCGGTTTTTTAACCGGATTCTCAACTGGTATCAGAGACATTCTGAATCAAACAACCACAAATTGATAGCTTCTCAGTTGATTTTGACCCAAATTTGATCAAAAATTTTCTGTTTTAAATGAACAAACTGAAATGATGTGTTTTTTATTGATTTCACCTTGATTTCGAGTTTGAATTGGATAATTCACTTTATTAAAGTTGTTTCAAATCTCATCCGATTCAAAACCTGATAAAGATCATCAAAATCCATCAACTTTTGATAAACATGATCAAATCTAACTGATTTTCAAAGAATAACCGTTTTTGAATTCACTGGGGTCGAACGAGAGAATTCGGTCGAAAGTGGGAGTGTGCGAAGGAGAGATTTCAAGGGTGCGAAGGAAGCTTTTTGGGCGAATGAAGAATGTTTATTATGGAGTTTGGTTCGACCACTCTAAGTGGGCGAACCTGCACATTCGCACGAACAAAGTGGGCGAATGTGCAGTCTATAAATAGGCAAACTCAGTTTTTGCAGCTAACTTTGAGTCATTTTATTTCCCGCCACTTTCTGAATTCTCTCTGTAACTTTTTATAAACTTGTTTCACGTCGAGTCCTTGATTGTAATTGTTTTTTCTACGTGTATTCAAGTTTGATTATTAATGAAAACGTTTGAAAATGATGATTTGTGTGTGTTTATCTGATTAGTTATCATTTTGTGCTGGTTTTGGGGATTCCGCACCCAAAACTAAATTATTTGATTGTCTTTGTAGTTTACCGATCCTTTCACTCGCATACATCTTGTGACCCTTTGCTCACTAGTTTTTTTGGAGATGACTCTACTGACTCTTCAGTAGAGATGGTTCACCCTTTGAAGGCGTCTGCGGGGCATGGACGTTGGAAACACGCTCCGCGGAAACATAAGTATCCAATAAAGGTTGTTTCTCTTTCTGACTCGGTTTCTTCCGTTTCAGTGGGAGAGGTCGTCAAGGGGCGCCGTCGTGGAAGGGACGGGCCCGCGTCTGAGGATGAGGATGAAGATGATTCCTCTAAACTGCAAAAGAGGAAGAAACGTGCCACCGGCGCCACTGCCAGCAGCGCTGCTACATCGAAGGATGCGCCCACTATGCCTACTGGTGGTGAGGATGTTATCCCCCCCCCCCCTCTGACACAGCTACTGCCCCCAAGGCAACCCTTGAGGATGTTAGTAAGGGGAAGTCCCCCTCCTCTGGTGGTGGGGCGCAAGAGGGGGTTGCGCTGGTGTTTTCTGTGGGTATTGGCGCTGCCCCTACTCGTCATCCTCTGTTCCAGAAGCTGATCAAGAAGAAGGCTCCTAGTAAGTAGTGCTTCATTGCTTTTCTAAGTCTTTTGTCTTTGTCTTTCTCTTAACATGTTTTGCCTTCTGCTTTCAGTTGCGCCCAAGATCATCCCTACTCCTCCTCCTACGTCTCCATCTGCGGAGGCGGCTAGGATTGAAGAGGAGAGGCTTTGGAGGGAGAAGGAGGAGGATCAAAACCAGGAGGCGGCCAATGAAGCCCTTCGGAGGGCCGGGGCCGAGAAGATAGCTGCTGCCAATGAAGCTAAACAAAAGGCTGAGGCAGAAAAGTGGGCGGAGGTGGAGAGTCTTTGTCTCCAAGAGCAACAGTTCTTGGAGGAGAAGGCCCGCCAGTTGAAGGAGCAGGAGGCGAAGGAGCACGCCGAGGTTGAAGCCCAAGGAGTGGCCCATGAAGTTGATGGTTTGAGAGGGCGCTCCTGGGGGCAGGCGCTGCTGGTACTGGGGAGGGCTCGCGCCAAACACGGCACGAGTATTCTAGGGTTGGCAGCAGGGAACCATCAGGGACTTATAATGGTTCTTGCTGGACTGGTGGTGACGCCATCTGGCGCCCTCGCTGGGCGGTCAGGGAGAATACATTATTCTCCAACTCCCTGGCCGCGGAAGAGTTTGTAAGAGAGGTGGTGCCTCCCTACGAGTGCACTCACCAGGATATGTTGAGTCGTTCTGAACTTATGTCTGCTTTATGTGTAAATCAGGCGACTCAACTATCTATGATGGACTCGCTGCGCCGCCGAGATGCGGCGGTGTGGCGAGACATTGAACGCTTGGAGGCGGAGAAGGCAGGCCTTGCTGAAAAAGAGGCTGCGTTCAAGGCTGAAATCTCCAAGTACCGTCGCCGCGCCCATGAGGCCGAAGCAAAGGTCCTTAAACTTGAAGAGGACGCGGCGGCGGAGAGGCGCAGGTGGTCAGAGTCTTGCAAGAAAACCAATGCAGAGACAATGCGCTTGAGAGAGACTCTGGCCGAGGCGCAAGAGGAGAGGCGGGTGGCGACCCGAAAGTTGGAAGAGAAGAGCAAGGCCCTCTCCGAGAGGACTGCTAAGTACGTGGAGAAGCGCATAGAGCTTGAATCTAAGGATGCTGAGCTCATCAAGGCTACTGAGCGCGTCTCCTTTCTGGAGCAGGAGAGGGTCCAAATCCTTCACGCCAAAGAGGATTTGGAGCAAGACCTTGACTCTTCGGAGCAAGCTCGTACTGCGGCCGCCAAGGAGTGTGAGGCGGCCCAGCAATTGTTGGAGGAGGCGGTCACGCCAAAGGGCGCCTTGACCTCGCGGAGCATTATGGGAAGCCCTTGAAGGAGGAGTATGAAGCGGAGCTAGTCAAGTTTGAGAAGATTGACTTCCCCATCCTTCAAGTGATTGCTGACTGCAATCGTAATGCGGACCCTCCTGCTGCTCTTAAGTATTTTATAGAAAGATCCGATGAGCTGGCGAGGGTCCCTCTACTTTTCCCGACGAATAGGCGTCTTCATGTTTGATAACTTGTAATTATTTGTAAATATGAAAGGGTTTTTAATTCCCTTGAATTAATGAAAAATTTTGTGGTTTGTTATATCGTGTTAGCTTTCTCACTCTAACTTCTGTGCACTTATTTAACCAAGTCGTCACCCGGTTTGTAAGTAGAAGTTAGGGGGCGCGTCTGGCTAGACAGTCCGACGTCGAGGTGTAAATATACTTTTGCCTTGAAGACTGTAGCGAGGCGCGACTTGTGCCTGAGGCTCCGAGTTGGGTGCATGATTGCCTTGCCTAGAAGACCATAGACTTCGCTTTTGTGTAATGTGCGTTCCTTTTGTCCGACTCGTGTTTTACAAGTCTAGAAGACAAAGGCTTTCCGCGCATACACGTTTTGCGCGTCAGTTAGGTCCGGCAAGTAAACCCGTCTTGAAGACCATAGAATGTTGTGCTGTGCGCCAGTTTGTGCAAGTCCGACGCGCTCAAGGCGCGTCTTGAAGACTTGCATGGCTTTGACAGTCAGCAATATTGGTCCGACGAGGGTTTTGTCCAAGTCTTGAAGACCCTGGTGCGGAAAGAACAAGTAGAAATACAGATATAGGAAACCATTTTTCATTGATAAGGACGGCATGTGTAGCCGTTTTACAAGTGTTTTACAAATAACAGCGTCGCAGTTGCGCGCCATTCCAAGATCGCGGGATAGGTGTGCCATCTAGCCTTTCTAGCGCATAAGCGCCTTTGCCAAGTATTTCTTGTATTTTGTATGGGCCTTCCCAAGTAGGAGCTAGTTTCTGGCTTTTTCGGCGTTGGAAGCCTCGTTATTGCGGAAAACGTAGTCCCCGATCTTGAACGCGGATTCTTTGACGCGTTTGTTGTAGTAGCGCTCTAACTGTGTCTTGTACTTGGCTTCTTTGATTGCAGCAAGATCGCGGTGCTCTTCTAATAAGTCAAGGTTCAAACGGAGTTCTTTGTCATTGTCTCTTGCTTTGGCCATTAACACTCTTGCGGAAAGGCAGCCTATTTTGGCGGGGATGACCGCCTCGGTACCGTATGTCAGGCTGAATGGCGTTTCGCCATTGCTGGTTTTTGTGAGGGTGCGATAGGCCCATAAAACATGAGGGATTTCGTCTACCCACCCGGTTCTTTTGGTTCCGAGTCGTGCTTTGATGCCTTCTACTATTGTGCGGTTGGCCCTTTCCACTTGACCATTGCCCTGCGGGTGCGCGACCGATGTGAAAATTTGTTTAACACCCATTTGAGCCAACCATTCCTGGAGTGATTGATCTTCAAATTGTGTGCCGTTGTCGCTTACCAGTTGCATTGGCAGGCCGAATTGGCAGATAATGAACTCCCAAATGAATTTCTTGATATGTGCGCCGTCAATCTTGGCTAGAGGTTTTGCCTCGACCCACTTAGTGAAGTAGTCGATGGCGACGATTAAGTAATTTACATTGCCCGGAGCCATTGGGAATGGTCCTACGAGATCGATAGCCCATTTCTGAAATGGCCAAGCCGCTGTAACCGGCACCAGGTTGTTCTTGGGGCGCAAGGTATTCGGAGCGTGGCGCTGGCAACTGTCGCATTTGCGCAACTCGTTGACCGCGTCCACGTGCATGCCCGGCCAGTAGTACCCTGCGTTCATCAACTTCGCTACTACCATCCTTGGGCCAGCGTGTTGCCCGCATGTTCCTTCGTGTATGTCTCTAAGGAGGAAGGAGGCGTCTGCGGAATCTACGTAGCGCAGCAGCGGCCCTAGGTAAGAGCGGCGGTACAAGGTACCGTCTACAAGTTGGTATTGTAAAGCCTTGTGTTTGATCTTCCGGGCCTCTGACTTATCGTCAGGCAGGGTGCCGGAGGATAGGAAGGCTTTGATTGGGGTCATCCAGGACGCGTTGCCTGTTTGGATGACGTTGACTTGTCGCGGTGGGACAGATGGTTTGTCTAGGACCTCAATTCGGACTTCCTTAGCCATATGTTCAAAGACCGTGGATGCCATTTTACTCAGCGCATCGGCTGGATTGTTTTCACTGCGCCGGATGTGTTCGACCGTGCATGAGTCGAACCGTCGCATGAGTTGCTTGGCTTGTTCCAGGTATAAGGCCATGATTTCATCCTTTGCATCGTAGGATCCATTGATCTGTCGCGCGACAAGTAATGAGTCCACGTGTGCCTCCACGTGCCTGGCCCCCATTTTTTCTGCAATGCGGAGGCCTGCCAGCAACGCTTCGTATTCCGCCTCGTTGTTTGTGCTTTTGAAGTCAAGGCGGATGGCGTATGTGAACTCGTGTTTATCTGGGCTGATGAGGCGTAACCCCGCGCCGGCGCCGTCGTCATTGGAAGCCCCGTCCGTGTATAGGGACCACTTTTGCGTCGGGTCATGTGCCGGTGCGGGTGATTCTTCCGCTTGGCATTCTTGGACTTTGTCCGTGGGTATCTCCGTGGCTAAATCCGCGAGGATTTGGCCTTTAATCGTGGGCCGGGGTTTGTAATTGATCGTATGTTCCCCCAGCTCGATAGCCCACTTCGCCAGGCGACCCGAATGTTCGGGTTTGGCGAGTATGTCATTTATCCGGTAGTCCGTGAGGACGTTTATCGGATGGCCTAGGAAGTACCTGCGCAGTCTTCGGGATGCATGGACGAGGGCGAGAACCAGCTTTTCCATGATTGTGTATCTTGTTTCCGCATCTAACAGCGTGCGGCTGATGTAGTAAATTGGTGTTTGCACGCCTTTACGGTCAACCATTAGAACCGCGCCTATTGCCCGCTCTGTGACGGATAAGTAGAGTGTGAGCGGTTCTTTACGAAGAGGCGCTGTTAGTGTCGGAAGGTTCATTAGGCATTGTTTCATTGCCTGGAATGCCGATTCCGTCTTTGGGGTCCAGCGAAAGTTACTCTTCTTCAAACAGTTCTTCAAAGTGTCCACGAACGGGAACGACTTTGAAGCGTAATTGGACAAGAATCGGTTGAGGGCGACAAGGCGGCCCATCAGTGTTTGTACCTCTTTGACGGAAGCGGGTGATGGCATTCTTTCGATGGCTTGTACTTTTTCTGGGTTAGCGCGGAAGCCATCCCGCGTTACAATGACGCCCAGCAATTTGCCCTCTTCCATCCCGAATGAACATTTGCTCGGGTTCAATTTCATGCGCACTTTGCGCAGTTGATTGAACGTTTGCTGGATGTCCCGAAGCATGTCACCTTCTTCCTTGCTTTTGATTACAAGGTCATCGACGTATACTTCAAGTCGTACGACGATTTCATTGATGAAGGCCGTGTCCATTAGGCGCTGGTACGTGGCGCCCGCGTTTTTCAGGCCGAAGGGCATCTTGGTGTAACAGAAGATGCCCGCGTCCGTGCGGAACGCTGTCTTGTCTTCGTCTTCCTTAGCCATCTGGATCTGGTGGTACCCGTTGTATGCGTCTAAGAAACACTTGAACCGATAAGGGGCGAGAGAGTCCACCTTTAGATCGATTTTTGGCAAAGGATAGCAATCTTTTGGACAAGCCTTGTTGATATCTTTGTAATCGACGCACATGCGCCACCCTCCATTAGCTTTGGCGACTATGACAGGATTAGCCACCCAAGTTTGGTATCTGATAGGGCGGAGGATGCCCGCGTTGAGCAGCTCGGTGACTTGTTCGTTCATGGCCTTTGTTTTCTCCGGGCCCATACTGCGCTTCTTTTGTACTGTTGGTTCTACGGAGCGATAGACATTGAGTTTATGTTCCGCTATTTCGCGGGGGACACCGACCATGTCTGCCGGTTGCCACGAGAAGACATCCATATTGCTGATTAAGAGTTGTTTCAAATGATTGCGTATGGTCTCGGAGATTTCATGGCCAATGACCACCGTTTGCTCCGGAAATTTAGGGTTGAGCACCCATTTTTCCGGCTCGGTTCGGGCGTTTGTCTTGACCATTTTTGGAGGTTTGGCGGTTTCGGTGGTGTGGCAGTCTTTGTTGGCTCTGATGAAGGCGATGCCTGTCTTGGTTGGAAAGCCGACCATCGCGTGATCCGTTGAAGCATTGGCGTTAAAGCGCGCGATGCCTTCCCGGCCCAAGAGTATATCGTGGTTAGAGGTGGCTGGCAAGACCATGAAGTCGCATATCTCCGTGCGCTCGTGGGTGCCATCGGACCACGTGACTGGCAGGGAGAGCATGCCCCGCGGCGTGATGGTCTCGTGAATGAAACCAGAGATTGGCTCATTGACTGGTACAAGCTTTGCTTTGTCTTCTTCATCCAATTGTTGAAAACATTGCTCATACATGATATCTGTGCTGCTGCCGCCGTCCAGGAACATGTACCGCGTGCGGTAATGTCCAAAGACAGCAGTTATGACAAGAGGGGCAGTGGAGGAAGTGCCACCCCTGACCTTTGGCATGAGGACGTCGGCCTATTTCCATGAATCGTCGAGCGGTTGTGCACGGGTGCACTTCCCGTGGTGCGTGTTTTTGCCTCTCCTTGTCATATTGCAATGGTGTCGGGGGATCAATGTGGCGGCATGAGTATTGAGGTCTCGGATCTTCTTCCGTGACCCTTCCGCCTGATTTTCATCACCTGCTTGACCTTTGCCAGTGCGGTGTACATTCTTTACTAAGTGACCGAGCTGACCCGACTTCAGCGCGGCCTCGATCTCCATCTTCAAGCTATAACAGTTGTCTGTGAGGTGAACGAAGTCATTATGGTACTCACAGAACTTGCTTCGGTCCACGTTTCTTCGTTTCCCCAGGGGATTGGGTTCCTTCAACGTGACCTGCTCAGTTTTCAGGACTTGAGATGGTGTCTTTGTCAGCGGGGTCCAATCGTGGTTTTTCTTGGAGTGTCCACGTTGGTCCCGCGATTGTTTTGTGTTAATGAGTTGGCGGGCATCGCCCGCGGGGGAGTACTTTCCCTCGTCGGCAGTGCCTGAGATGCGGCTCCAAACAGATTTGTTTTTGTGTTTATTATTATTATTATTATGGTGTTGCGGTTGGAAGCTCTGCATCTGGTTGAAGGATTTCTCGGAGGAGGCATATATTTTTGCGGAGTGGATGAGTTCATCCCACGACTCCGGAATGCCATCTTTGCCTGTGAGGCACTTCATGAGCTCTGGGCTGTACACATTGTGTATGAACGCTGCCCGTGTAAGTTCCTCCCCACAGCCTATTTGCAAGGCTTCCTTGTTGAACCAAACGATGAAATCCTCGATGGACTCATGATCATATCGGCGGCATAACAGAATGTGCGCCTTGTCTTTTTTGTGCTTGCGCAAGTGCGAGAAGTGGCTGCCGAATTTATCGGTGAGGTCGTCAAAGTCCTTAACGCTCCCCGCGGGGAGGTTATCGAACCAGACCCTGGCTGCGCCTGTTAAGGTCTGGGCAAACAAATGGCACCAAACCTGAACGGGCCAGTCCACCGACATGCCTGCGCACTCAAAGTCATGCACATGGTCATCGGGGTCACGCAGGCCATCGTTTCTACCGATGCTGCTAGGAAGCTTAGCTTTCCTTGGGATTTTGGTAGTCGCTATGCGAGCGACGAATTTTGATTTTTCGGCAAAGGCTTTTGGCCTGAATGGCTTGACCAAGTCATCGTCCTCGTCGTTGTGACGTGAACAGTGACTATGTTTCTTTCCATTGTGGTCAGAATCGCTGCTAGACGACTCGTAGCCATCAGGTTCATCACGCGACTTTGCGTAGCCCCGAGCCCTGGCGTCTCTGCCGAGCTCCCCGCTACGACCGTCACCGTGAGTGGCTGAGTCTTTCTTTCTGTACCACTTTTTTGACGGGGTATCATAAGTGAGGGCCTTGCCCTTCTTTTTAGCTTGTTGTAGGAGTTTACGCTGGTAGATCGCAGCGCTCTTGGCATTCTGACGGAGGAGCCACTGGTCTGGATCCTCCTCTGAACTGGCCCCACTGTTGTCATCTGAGCCCAGGTCACGGATTTCGAGAACTGGCTCGAGTCGTGAAGTGGGTTGTTTGACGACAGTGTGCGGTGTGGTTTGGTTCTCCGGGGACTGAGTGTCAACTTCCCCGGTTTGGTTGATGACAGAAGTGTTAGGGTTGGGTTCAGCCATGGGTGGGTTTAAAAGATGAAGAAAAAAGTTGTTCTAACTGTTGGATGGCGCCAATGAAGAAACAATAAGTATCACGGTGGTTATCACTAATCACCGTGTGGTTAATACTTACGTTCGCCAAGAGTAATCCTTTACCCAGACCTCTAGGTTAAACCCGGGTGAGAATAAGAAGTGTGAATGTGTGTGAGAGTTACGTAAATATGGACACGAGATGTAAGTGGTTCGGTCGGAGAGTGACCTACGTCCACTTTAACTAGCCGGAATCTTATTAATGAACAAGTAGAGAGAGTTACAAGAGGATAATGCTAGATTACAATGAATATTTTCGGATCATTTTGCAAGAAGATGTCCTTCTTTATTTATAGGAGAACTCATGGGCTTAGTAGAGGAGCCCATGAGAAATTATCCTTACTTGGGCCTGGTCAAAGCCCAAGTCCAAGCTCCCCATAAAAATGGCGGGAAGACCAGGTTACTGCAGATGACGTCATTCTGTAGCATGGTTGTTGCTCGAGGCAGACACGTGGCTAGCTCTGATTGGCGGACGGCGCCCCTGTCCTTGCTACAGTCGTTGACCATGCCTCTGATGTCGGCAGGGGATGTCTGCTGTCACTTTTGATGATGGTGGAAGCTTGGGGACAGTCATGTTGCCGTCCTTGTCAGTGGTGGTTGGACCACCCTTGCCACCTGTCACCTTCTCATTGGCGCGTACTCTGTCAGAGATCCTTGTGAATCTTCCTTTTGTTATCTTCTGTACCTCATACCAAAAGTGATAAGGGAAGATACCGCGCGTGGTTGCACGCGCTTATCAGGTGTTGTTCGTTGTTTATCAGCTGGTAACCTTGCGCGCTGCGCTGCATGTCATGTTGGCAGCACGCAGATGGCTCCTGGCGCCGGAGTCTGGCGCGAGGAATCCTGTTTATGGGGATAGGGACGCCTCCTCCCCTTGGATTAGGCTCCCTATCCCTTCAATATAATATTCGGAAACTTATTTGACATTGAAACGCATGCACACGAAGTCTAAAAGCTAAACCGATCACCAATGAGTCGACTGGGTAAGGGTTCATGAAATATTAAATATTTTTGGATAACTAAGTCAAGAAAGTATGGTGAATGACTTGATTAGACTTAGGATGATTGCTAAAATAGCCTTATGAATTATAGGGATTGTTAGTAGCATTTTGAGATTAAATTAGATGGCTTATTGGAAGCTAAGCTTAAGGTGAGTTTCACGACCCCTTTTCTTTAATGTTTTTGAACGTTTTTACTTATCGGGGGATTAACATGCTGTATGATTAGTAGGACTAGAATTAAGGACATTTGATGGCCTTAGGTAGTGCACGCTGTATAGATACTTTGTATTGGTACACGTAGGTCATCTACGGACTGACATTTCTCCGCACGTCTTAATCATTAAACTCTTAGAGCCTTAGTTTATGTTGGTAGTTCTATCGGGTTGACGACCCTTACTATCTGGTTAATTTTATTGATACGGTAAAACATAACCTTTAAAATGTTGTTTCCTCATTAAATTTGGGTTGTAGCTTGAGAGGCTAATTGTCGTGGCTTGATTAAGGGCCTTAGGTTACATCATACTTGTTAGATTTTCGCGAGTCTACTTGGTTCTATTCGAGTTGTATTTGATCATACTTATTAAGCAAAATTTTTAGTTTGTTTAGCGTCATAAAACCTGTGAACTCGCCAACAATTTGTTGATATTTTTAAGCATGTTTTTCAGGTACTGATGCATAAGGTTTTGATGAGCGGGTTTGGCAGGGCACTACTATGGACATGATGTTGGGACCATAAACTACTAAATAACTATGTTTTCTAATAATATGTAAAACAATGTTGTTTGAACTACTTTTACTTTAATTTGTAAAACTATGTTCACTTAATCTACGCTTCACCTTGGTGAAACATATTTTCTTGTTAACTAACAAATTTTCACTGACCATGAAAAATAAAATATGTCAAACTAGAAGGTGGTTGCAAGATGTCCATACGTATCAACCGTGTGTTGCTAAACTTATTGATAACAACTTCCGTTACCTCATGACTTGCTTTCCGCTGTGCACTGTCGGGGCGTGACAACATCGATCCAAGTAGTTTCATGTGGATGTAACACCGATCCAAAGACACCACTTTTTTGGACCCCTGAAAAGCGATGCAAGGCAGGGGATGAAACAGGAGATGATGCTTTTAGGCACGGCTCATCCCCGCCCAATACTGTTATAACTCCATGTGCATGTAACATCAATCCAATATCAATAAAAAACCATACCATCCAAAACAATTGCCGACAAAGTATTATATCTCATATTAGTATGTTTTTTACAATTGTGTTGTAAAAACAATTGTGGGATTGAGAGAATGTGAAGCTGGTCGAGAGTATTTATCTTGAATGATGCCTTAAACTCATTCGGCGGCATCAAGGTGATGCCTTGGACCCATTTGGCGGCATCATAGATACCGCCAATCCATTTAGAGGCATCAAGCTGACATTGCAGGCTACAAGATTTGGTTTGGCAGACTTAGGTTGATACCGCCAATTGGATTCAAGGCATTACCATTTTCAAGTTTTTTTCCCAATGCCTACCAATTTCACTTTGTTTTTGCAAAAGCCTCCCATTTTTGCAAAGGATTCTATAAGGTTATTTCTATACTAGCTAGTTTCTATCTATTTTAGTTTATTAGGGGATGGGGCACCACCAGATTTAGTCACTGATACCTCATTATCAGCACGTTAACACTGCCGACAGTAGTGCTGGTAAGGATCACGTAGACCTTTTTCTGACTCTATCTAACGGGACGGTTCTCTCTCTCTCCCTCTCCCTCTCCCTCCCCCCCATCTCTCTCCTTGGTACTGCCTCCAGTTATATTATTATTATTATTATTATTATTATTATTATTATTATTATTATTATTATTATTATTATAGGGTAAACAATCAGTGGAGTGTTACCTCTAAAAAACTGTTTCAGTGAAATGATGTGGCAGTGCAGGATTGGTAGAAATAGTGAAGTAATTTTTTTTTTTCAGTGGGGCGCTCATTCCCCCCTTAGAGGGGGTAAGCTTAAGAAGGGCTCGGGATGTCTTGGCCCTCACTGTTTTTTGGCTCAATAGTATAAATTTCTTCGTTTTTGTTCGAAAATTTTGTATATATTAAGTCCGCCCCCCACCGATTTGGTTTAATAGTACGTAAATTTGGGTCTCGTGACTTTCGGCCCCCACAATCATAAAATTCAAGCTTCTCCACTATTTATTAGCTTATTTATTTGTAAAAGTAATATTCTTATTATGTTAATTGTTGTTTAAAAAAGTTATTTCTTTTAAATAATTCGTTAGGGCATAAGGGTCTTTTTTCTAGCTCGGCCAAGGCACTTGAATTCTCGGCTCTGCCCACAATGGCCATACATGATACCAACGTGTTTATAGATATTGAAGGTGTGTGTTATAATTAATTAAATTGGTTAAGAAGTATATAATTCAAACTTGATTATGTGATTGGATTGTTGATATTGTTGATGTGAAGCGTCTTATTCATTCAAGCATGTTTTAAGAATAAGGTAAATGATGAATAAGAAAATTGCTATACATTTGAGAAAATATGTAAATGAAATGAATAGTGTCGAGAATTTCATTACCGAGTATAAGCATCAACTAAACTAATCTATGACATACTTTATGTATTAGCACATGTCTTGTGGCAACAATTAATTCGGTGTGCCAAAAGTGTCAAAAGTAAATTGGGTATTCAAATGAAATTTTTTTGAACGTGAGTATTCAAATGAATAATTAGTTAATTTGGATCATGTAATTTATTTGCGTATTCTAGAATAAAATTACAATTTACAACACAATAACTGAATTCGCTATTTAAGACTTGTTCAAGCAATAGTAAGGAACACTAGAATCAAGAAGGGGTGGGCTAAATGCACTCCTTTTTTTACTTTTTACATTCCCTTTTTTAAATTATCAATTTAAAAGTTTACAAATTTTACCTCTCTAAAAATCCTTATTTTTATTTCAAAAATTCATTTTATGGTTGGTTCGTAAGATTAATAATGCGAGGGATGTGCAACATTCTCTCCTAATCATTAAGGTTAAAATTAAGGTTAAAGCATAATGGAGTCGCTTCATAATTGCGCATACTTATGGCATTCGATAGAAATCGGTGAAGCCTATGCCCTTCGTTTTAGAAGAGGCGGGCCGGCCTTTTCACATTCTTGATTATTTGCATCATCTGCAGATTAGTTTCTAAAAATATCACATGTTATATGGTTTGGATAAAATGGTCCATGATCGTCCCATTGTCATAACGAAACAAAAATTAAAATACTTATATCATGCGAATATTAAAAGAAGCACATGCAATGTCTCGATATAAAATAAAATAAGCTTATTTTTTTTTATTCCATTAACCTTATTTGCTGAATTGTTGCAGACTTGTACGCACAAAAACTAGATGGTCCATTAGCGTAGAGGGTGTGACATTCGATACCGAAACCGGGTATGTGATTCGGGTGTAGAGAACCGAGAGCGGGTATATTAAATTCAAACGGTTAAATCGTTTGACCGTTGCTTTTTAAATTCGAAAATTTATTTTTCATACTGTTGGAAATTTGGTGAAAATGCTATTTTCACAAAATATAGGAAAATGAGTTTTTCCTAAACTTTGGACTGAAATATATATTTGAAACAAAAGTTTAATCATATATTTCTTTGTGGGTTTATGATGACGTGTGTCCTAAAACGACAACGTCTAGACCTCTCGTCAAAAAGATAAGCAAAATAAGTTTGATTAAGAGGTTGCCTGACTTAGTGGAGCTGATATAAGGCAGCTGACCTGCCGTATAGGAGCCTCAGGGCAGAAAGTAAACAGTAAAATGTCTTGGAAATGTAAAAAGGGATTTTGGCTTATTATCTTTGCAAGGGACAAAACATCACACAGCTCCATACCTTGTATTGGAAAAGATAAAAGCTGAAAATATCCCAAAAGGGAAAAGTCTCACTGCTGGGAACTAAAAGAGGGTCAAAACACATCCAGGTATGATAGGGAAGCTACCCTGAGGGAGCTCCTGGGCAGAATTCGACTGCCTATATAAGGAGACCCTTGGGTAGACATTCCACACACACTTCTCACTTCTTCTCTCTACTCTTATACTCTCTACTTCATTATTTCCCAACTCCAAATGAATACGTACTTATTCTCACGCCGGAGTCCAAACGCAGGAGGCTCCCTCCTGCGTTAAGGCTAACGGTGTCTGCTACCTTTGTGCAGGTCCCTTCCAGGAGCTTGAAGACCCCCATTCTCAGAACCAAATCCAAAACCTTAACTGAATCCAACCTTAAGACCTAAACCTTAACATAATATACCCTTAACCTATAATCCTAAGCATCTCCTAACCTAATACCGGTCATTTTCCTTGTTGTAGCAACAAGTGGCGCCCACCGTGGGGCTGTCGCTACTTTGAACAAACTGTTGAGAGTCTCTACAGTCCCATTTGTTCCTAAGTAACCTCCTTTTTGTGATGACTGGTGGAGATAACCGCCTAGGAGGGGGTCTTTCAGAAACTCCGGCCACTAGCCACACCTCAGGGGATGCCTCTGGCCATGAAACGCCTGGAACGGACGGACAACAAGTCGAACCGTCTCTAGGGGACATGCTCAACTTCCAAACACCGCCATCCTCAAGGGCTGTTAACTCGTCTCCTAGGGACGACTTGTTGTTTCCAGTTGAACGAATGGATATCACCCCGGAGGGAGTACGAAGAAATTTCTTGCAACTCCGAGACCTCCTGAATGGTTATGTGCGAGAGGAGAGGTCTAGAGGAGTCAGGGTCAGGTTGTCCTATGACGAAGAGCCTGTTGTCACCCTCTCACCTAGCCCTCCGTTACTGGGAACCACCACCTCACCAGCAACCCAGCGTGACTACACTAACCATCACCCCTACTTGAACAGCCGAGGGGACATTTACTCAGGAGGAGGAGGTCCTAGCAGCTCTGTGCTCTCTCCGGGGACCTCATTACCACTTTCCTATGAAGAAGCTTTAAGATCGTTACCGTTGGCCAGCAGTGCCGTAGCCACCTCCCTTGCGGGAGCAGGAAGTCTTGCCGGAGGATTCGTCGTTCCTCCAGGAGCTATGTATCCTAACTACTCACAGTCTCAATACTTCCCCATATGGCCGGGAGGATATCCCTGGAAGTATCCTTCGCCTTTGAACCAAGTACCAGTAACTCCCCCTGTGGGAGGGCAAGGTCCCATGACCTCGCAACCCTTGGTTCAAACTCCTGTAGCTGAAGTTAGAGCAGAAACTACACCTTCTAAGCCGTACCGACCTAAGTCATTGGAATGCTTTGCTGAACACATCGCTCATTTCGATTTCCCCAACAAGATCAAGATGCCAGCTAATGTGAAAACATACGACGGCACAGAAGACCCGGATGACTACTTGAACGTCTTCTCTGGGGCAGCCACCGTAGAAAAATGGAATGATGCCGAGTGCTGTCACATGTTCATGCAGACCCTGGTAGGACCAGCTCGCCTATGGTTCAGTGGCCTACCGTCTCGGAGCATTTCTTCGTTTGATGATTTAAGGAGAGGTTTCACCTCAAACTTTAACCCCCTCAGGAAGTGTACCAAAGATGCCGCCATATTACATCAAATCCAACAAGGGGAGCATGAAAACCTCCGTAGTTTCATCGAAAGGTACAAGAGGGAAGGTCTGCAGTATAGTGGTGCCACCGAGAAGATCCGGGTCTCGGGATTCATGGGAGCCATTCATCCCAAGAAGTTACTAAGAAGATTTCATGAAGATGTTCCCCAAACCATGGAGGAGGCTTTCGAAAGAGCAGAAGCCTTCCTCAGGGGAGAGGAAGCACTAACTCGACAAGACACCAGGAAGAGGGATCGAGGAAGCTGGAGAGACAGCTCGACGAGCTCCCGGAGACCTCACTTTCAACCCTACAATGAAAGACGATCGGGGAGATCCTATGACAATCAAAGGGGAGAAGAAAGACGACGGTCCCCAAGATCAGGAAGGTACCATGACAAAGAAAAACAGGTTTTCACTGTCCTCACTAAGACCCCTCAGGAGATACTCTCCACAGAGGAAGTCAAGTACACCTTCCGACCCCCCAGACCTCTGTCTAAGCCAGCTAGCAAGAGGGATGCCAGTAAACATTGTGCCTTCCACAATGATACGGGGCATCACACAAACGATTGCTACCAGTTGAAGAAACGGATAGAAGAAGCTGTTAAGTCCGGGGAACTCGCTCACTTGATCAAAGACATCAAGGGGAGGAGGGATGAAGGGAAGAAAGATAAAGAGGTTAACATGGTCAGTCTTGAAGGAAACCAGCAGGTCAAGAAGGCTCGAACCGAGCCCTGGAACAAACAATACATCTGCCTCCCTCCGGCTCCCGATGAACTGATAGTCACACCCGTGATAGTGGAAGCCGAACTTGATGGCTTCCCTGTGGACAGGGTATACATGGACTGTGGAGCCTCATCAGAGGTGATGTATGAACGATGCTTTGAATCCTTGAGCCCGGAGATCAAGTCCAAGCTCAAACCATCCGACGCCTCGCTGGTGGGTTTCTCAGGGGAACGAGTACATCCCCTAGGGAAGCTCACACTTAGCGTCTGTTTCCGAGACGGAGACTTATCAAGGACTGATGAGCTAACATTCTCCGTTATCAGGTACCCTTCAAATAACATTGTCATCTTTTCACTGTCAGAGACAGAAGAGTTGACTTGCTCTGTTATCAGGTACCCTTCAAGCTATAACGTTCTCATTGGACAAATGGGAATCGCCACTTTCGGTGCGGTCGTATCAACAACCCATGGCTTAATGAAGCTCCCCACTCCTAATGGAATTGCAACCCTGAAGCCAACGGCAGAGGCTCTTTTGATAGCCTCCGTGGAAGAGAACAAAGGCTCCAAGAGTCCGGAAGCATCAAGCAATGGTCCCATCCGGGAGGTTAGCATTAATGCTGCCTGTCAGGAGCAGACCATCAAAGTAAACAACCTGCTTCCCGATAAGGTTATGAGTGAACTAATTAACCTTTTGCAGGATAGTCAAGACGTGTTCGCTTGGTGCCCCGGAGACATGACAGGTGTCCCCAGAGATATGGCTGAACACTCTCTCAACATAGCGCCCTCATACAAACCAGTTGTCCAAAAGAAAAGGAGCTTGGCTCCTGGAGCCAAGCTGCCTGTCAGGAGGTGGAAAAACTGGTAGAAGCAGGCATCCTAAGGGAGGTTCAATATCATTCGTGGGTAGCAAATCCGGTCATGGTGGCCAAGCAAGACGGATCTTGGAGGATGTGTGTCGATTTCAAGGATCTCAACAAAGCCTGCCCTAAGGATTGCTATCCCTTGCCCGAAATTGATTGGAAGGTGGATTCTCTCGCCGGCTTCCAATACAAGTGCTTCTTGGATGCCTACAAGGGATACCACCAGATTCAAATGAAGCAAGAAGATGAAGAAAAGACAGCCTTCCATACCGACAAGGGGATCTTTTGCTATAAGAAGATGGCCTTCGGTCTGAAAAATGCGGGAGCCACCTACCAACGGTTGGTGGACCAGGCTTTCTCGAAACAAATTGGAAGGAATATGGAAGCTTATGTGGATGACCTTGTCATCAAGAGCAAATCTGGGGAGGCCATGATCCAAGACATCCGAGAAACGTTTGACAACCTTCGAAGAATAAACATGAAGCTCAATCCTGTCAAGTGCTCCTTTGGGTTCGAGGAGGGGAAATTTCTAGGCCACATTGTTGGAAAACAAAGCATCAAAGCAAACCCAAGCAAGGTCCAAGCGGTCCTTGATATGAAGTCTCCTACCACAAAGAAAGAAGTGCAGAGCCTCAACGGTAAAGTTGATGCCTTAAAACGTTTCTTGCCCAAGTCAGCGGAAAGATCCTTACCTTTCTTTAAAACACTCAAAAACTGTGTCGATAAAAAGGATTTCCGGTGGACAGCTGAGGCAGAGGCTGCCTTCTTGGAACTCAAAAAACACATAGCTTCCCTGCCTGAAGTGGCAGCCCCTGAGGTAGGGGAAGTAATAACAGTTTATTTGTCTGCAGGAGCGGAGGCTGTGAGCTCAGTCCTCTTGGTTGACCGGGGAAAGGAACAAGTTCCAGTATACTTTGTCAGCAGAGCCCTCAAAGATTCTGAAATTAACTACACCCCCATAGAGAAGCTTGTATTGGCACTGGTACACACCGCCAAGAGGCTAAGACGGTACTTCCAGGCTCATCCCATGAAGGTCATCACAGATCAGCCCATACGAGCCATCTTAGAAAAACCAGAAGACTCGGGGAGGTTAGCCAAATGGGCCATTGGCCTAGGGGAACACAAGATAGAGTACCTACCGAGAAGGGCTTACAAGGGACAAGTGTTTGCTGACTTCCTTGCTGAGCTACCCCACCTGCAGGTAGATGAAGAAATGAACGAGATCGAGGAGCAACCTGATCTCCAGGGGAAATGGTGCCTTTTCACTGATGGAGCCTCAAGTGTAGAAGGTTCCGGGGCTGGTCTTGTCATCAGGGACCCCCACGGAACCGAATACACTTATGCCCTCCGTCTGGACTTCCCCTGCACCAACAACGCTGCTGAATACGAAGCCCTCCTGGCCGGGTTGCGATTGGCAAAAACAATGAAGGTACAAGAGCTAAAAGTCTTCGTTGATTCAAATCTTGTAGTCAAGCAGGTAAATGGAGAATACACAGCCAAAGAACCCTCAATGATTAGGTACAAGGACAAGGTCAAAGAACTCATCAAAGAATTCAAAGTGTTCTCATTGGAGCAAGTGTCAAGGACTAAGAACAAGCAGGCAGATGCCCTCAGCAAGCTGGCTTCCTTGACTTTCGCTCACCTTACCAAGAAGGTCCTAGTTGAGGTGCTGAAAGAACCATCCATTGATGACAAAGAAGTACAAGATGTGGTCACCGAAACAGACTCCACATGGATGACACCCATAATGTCCTACTTGAAGGAAGGGAAGCTGCCAGAAGACGAGCTGGAAGCTAAGCGGTTGGTCATAAAGGCGAGGCAATATGTAATCGAAGATGACAAGCTCTACAAGAAGGGGTACTTGGCACCCCTACTAAGATGCGTGGGTCCCAACCAGAGTAACTACCTCATCAGGGAGGTACACGAGGGCATATGCGGCATGCATTCTGGGCCACGGTCTGTGGTATCAAAGCTCATGAACTTGGGCTACTACTGGCCCACCATGCACAAGGATGCCTCCGAAACAATCCGAAGATGTGAAGCCTGTCAGCTACAAACACCGATCAAGACCAACCCCAAGCATGACCTTGTCCCCATTATCTCGGCATGGCCCTTCTACAAATGGGGGATGGACATTGTGGGTCCCTTCCCGCAGGCCGCAGGAAAATTGAAGTTCCTTCTCGTGGCAGTAGACTACTTTACCAAATGGCCAGAGGTTAAACCATTGGCTACCATCTCAGGAAAACATGTGATAACCTTTGTATGGGAGCAAATAGTCTGCAGGTACGGTCTACCAGGGGAGATGGTGACAGACAATGGGAAGCAATTTGCCAACAAACCTTTCAGCAGCTGGTGCTCCGAGCTAGGCATCAAGCAGGTCTTCAGCTCAGTAGCTTACCCCCAGTCCAATGGACAAGTTGAGCGGATGAACAGAAGCATCGTTGAAGGAATTAAAACGAGACTAGGGAGATATGGCAAGAAATGGATTGATGAGCTCCCCAGCGTCCTGTGGGCCATAAGGACCATGGAAAAGACAAGCCATCAAAGGACCCCATATAGCCTCGTCTTTGGAAGCGAAGCTGTCATACCAGCCGAGATAGGGGTAAGCTCAGGAAGAAGTGCTCGCCAAGATGCTCACCACAATCAAAGGGAGGTCCTGCTCAATCTGGACCTACTCGAAGAATCAAGAGACCAAGCCGCCATCAGGGAAGCAAGGTACAAAAAGAAACTCGAAGCATACTACAACACAAGGGTAAAGAAAGAGGCCTTTAGGCCAGGAGATCTCGTGTTGAGATGCAATGAAGCTAGCAAGCAGCAGAATGTAGGGAAATTGGGTCCCCGATGGGAGGATCCCTATGTCGTAAAAGAAGCCCACAAAGGGGGATCCTACAAGCTAGCTGACCCTAATGGCAACATGATTCCAAGGCATTGGAGTGACAAACATCTAAAACGTTTCTATGTTTGAAAGTTGTAAACGTCTCTTTTGTACCATCAAAGCCATGATGAATGAATGAATTATGTTTCAAATTATTAACTTGTCGCTTATCTTATCAAAGGGTGAGCCCCTCCAAACCAGGCTCCATGGGATCCGGCGCTATACCTACCCATGAAACGGGGATGAGCTCCCAGGCCACAACTGCTCAACAGGTAACAAGGCTAAGTAACCTTCCTGTATACAGGGTGAGTCCCTAATACAATCCATGACTCCATGGGACAAGTCCTTAGAAGGAATACCTAAACCCATGAAAGAGGGTGAGCTCCTCACACCAAGACAGCTCCCACATGTTCACACTTAATATAAAACGAACATAACACTAAGAAACCGTTTGAAAAAAGTTTAAAACATAAACGAAAAAAGCTGATAGGATGAGCATTGCATCGATTCCTTAGCTAAGTATCCTAAGTTGGATGACTGCAGCATCCACCTTTGGGAGAAAAGTTAAAGACATTGCAAACACTATGAACGACAAGTAACAGAGTCAAAACAACGAAGCAATAAACATAGATAAAGCATCACCCCAAAGGGGGGAGCATTCCATTAAAAGATAAAAATTAAAAGCCCCAAGGGCTGAGTACAGCATAGTTCTATTACAAAAGACATGCTAAAAACTTGAAAACATAACTAAGGCAAGTCACGGGGTAGCTGGGTCTTCGGCTTCATGGGTGGCAGCATCTTCACCAGGGGGAGCCAAGGCTCGGTTACCAACATCATCATAAAGGCCCTCTGTGTCAAGACCGGCAAAGGGATCATCTTCGCTAGAAGGAGGGAGAGACTCAACCTCCAGAGCTTGTAGGGGGGAAGGACTCTCAAATACCTGCTCCAAATTTGGAACCTTGGAAGAACTAGCAGGTTTTATACGTTTGGAACTACCCTCCCCACCGTCAGCTCCCTCCAGCATGATCATAAGAGGCCTTTTTGACACATAAGAGCCAAACACTTGGTCGGCCACATCCCTTTTAAGGCCCTCCGGCTCCAAGTCTTGAAGGAAGGAGAGAGGCTGCTCAGAAGCCTTGGCAATAGCAGAGATGTAGGGATAAGTTGCAAGCTCCATTGCCTTCACAGCATTCACAAACTCATCACCGGAAGAAGGCTTGAAGGATGGCAGCTCTTCAAGATCCTGACCCTCCCGAGCCGCTTTAAAACCGGCTTGAATCCCTCCATGGCGACCAAAAGCTATGGCCTTTGCATAAATGTCAGCCAGAGGAGCATTAAACTCTTGAGAGTGCAGGAGGTTGGTGACAAAGCGAGCTACCCCCTTGGAGACCAGCCATTCTTTCTCTTCGGTCAGACGGTCCACCTGGACTCGAAGCTCTGTTCCCACCTTCTCCACCGAGGCCAACTCCTGCTTAACTGCCTAACGTGCCCGAGCCAACCCCTCCCTCTCCTCTGCAACTTTAGCCTTCTCATCATGAAGACCCTTGAACATCTTCTCAAACTTTTCCTTCTCTAAGCCAAGCTGAGTCTTCGACACAGCCAATTCCTGAACCAAGTCCTTCTCCCGAGCAGCAAGCTTGGTCAACTCCTCCCTCGCCTTAACCAACTCGGCCTCATGCTCTTCAAAAAACTCCTCCACTTGTTCCCTCCTTGCCATCAACTCCCCCCACCTGGCCATACCATCCGGGAACAAAGATAGGAATTGCCCGAAGTGATAATACATCTTATTCATCACGTCCCTGTCTGTCCATTCCTTGTGAAGCTCTCTCTCAGCATCTGGAACACAATGGTCTATCAGATCACGGCACACGGAAGCTTTCTTCAACAAATCAGTAGGCTTAATCTCCCAATCTGGCACAAACACTCCTTCACCAGGCTCCTGCTGGGCAGGAGCATCAGAAACATCTTCAACGGCAGCTTTAGAACTTTCACCTCCTTCGACTGGCAATAACTTTGAACTTGGACCTGGGGCAGCAACGTCCTTTGGCTTCTTGAAAACAACATCGTCTTTCTTCGGGGAGGATAATGTCAGCTTGCCCTTCCCAGGGGCAGGGGTATACCCCAACGCTGAAGAAATCAGAGAAGAATCTTCATCTTCATCTCCTAAGACCAAGGGCACAACAGAAGAAGCCCCCTGACCCGAAGAAGCAGTCTGAAGTCGCTTGCTGGAGCGACGGGCAGTAACAGACCTCTCCACAGAAGGCTCTGTAGCAGCAACAGACGATGTGATCACACTTGTGTACACTCCCTTGAAACGAACATGCTCAGTCTTCACAACAACATTCTGACCCTCAGCAACACTCCGAACCTTGAATTTCACGTCAGCAATATCATCCAAAGCCAGAAAATCCAAAGTGCTCATTTCTGCAAAAAAGACAAAAGGGTCAGACAACATAACAAGGATAAGGGTACCAAAGAGGAGACAGGGAGACACCTACCCTTCCCACCATGATATATCACCGGGTCAGTCCCAAGATCATCCCAGTTGGCACTCAAGCCCACCATCACCAGAAAATCCTCAGGAAAGGTACGAAGATGAGTAGGAAAGCTACGCAGCTTCTCCAACAACACTTGGTCGAGAGTACCAGGTTCAGGCTCCTTCTCATTCAGGGGAGCATCCGAAGATCTCCGAGGAGTTTTAAAAGGTAGGAAGTCAGAGTTTAAGAAAAAGAATTTGTCTTTCCAGGAGGAAACAATCCCGATGACACTAGAAATGAGAGCCGGTTCACATTGAGTCTTCTCAATGGTAAACCAGTTCCCATTTTTAGCCAATCTGAAAAACCGCCGGTACATGGCCAAGGAAGGCTTATGACCAAGGCAGCGACACACTATCTCGAAGTGCAAAATCCTTGCAACTCCGGATGGGCACAACTGATCAAGGGAAAGTTGATGATATTCTAAAACATTAAGAAAAAAGGTGGAAAAGGGGTACCTAAGGTTACCCTGATCAAACTGACGGGTATACACCGCCACCTTGCCCGTAGGAACGGAGGTCACAGGGGTTTTCCCCTTTGGAACAGTAGGATTAAAAGACAAAGGAATACCGATCTCAGTACAGAATCGCTCAACATCGGACTTAGACAGCCGTGTAAATTGAGTCGCGAGATCAGTTTTCGACATAATGAAAGGCAAGGTATGAAAAAAGAGAGAAGTTACTTACCAGATTTATAGGGAAGAAAAGAAGATCGCCGGTTGAAAAATAATCGTGGGAGAGAAAGTGACGGTTTTCTAGTTTAGGAATGAAATGGAGAAGAAAGAGGGGTTATCTCTTTATAAGAGATTTAAAATTTGAATTTAATGGCATTAAACGGTTACCAAGGGAAACCATCATTCAGCTGTCCTAGGGGATGACGTCAGCCTAGCCCCTTGTCATGTCAACAGTCGTCTGGGACGGCTGATGGGACACGCGTCTGCTCCCTAGGGAGTAATGGTGGATAGCCATATTAAATAAAAAAATCAGACCATCATGACAAATGCAAGGCCAAAAGCTTGCACGAAATTTGATGAAGGAAAAAATAACAAACCAACGCTCCCATAAGGGAGCCAGGGGTTTATAAAAATTACCCGGTGCTAACCTCAGCTCGAGCAGCGTTACCACCAGGGAATATGACAATGAACAAGTCACAAGCACTTCTAACTTCTTTACAAATGCTTATGACTGGGGGGCTGATGACGTGTGTCCTAAAACGACAACGTCTAGACCTCTCGTCAAAAAGATAAGCAAAATAAGTTTGATTAAGAGGTTGCCTGACTTAGTGGAGCTGATATAAGGCAGCTGACCTGCCGTATAGGAGCCTCAGGGCAGAAAGTAAACAGTAAAATGTCTTGGAAATGTAAAAAGGGATTTTGGCTTATTATCTTTGCAAGGGACAAAACATCACACAGCTCCATACCTTGTATTGGAAAAGATAAAAGCTGAAAATATCCCAAAAGGGAAAAGTCTCACTGCTGGGAACTAAAAGAGGGTCAAAACACATCCAGGTATGATAGGGAAGCTACCCTGAGGGAGCTCCTGGGCAGAATTCGACTGCCTATATAAGGAGACCCTTGGGTAGACATTCCACACACACTTCTCACTTCTTCTCTCTACTCTTATACTCTCTACTTCATTATTTCCCAACTCCAAATGAATACGTACTTATTCTCACGCCGGAGTCCAAACGCAGGAGGCTCCCTCCTGCGTTAAGGCTAACGGTGTCTGCTACCTTTGTGCAGGTCCCTTCCAGGAGCTTGAAGACCCCCATTCTCAGAACCAAATCCAAAACCTTAACTGAATCCAACCTTAAGACCTAAACCTTAACATAATATACCCTTAAACTATAATCCTAAGCATCTCCTAACCTAATACCAGTCATTTTCCTTGTTGTAGCAACAGTTTATGTTCTATGTTGTGAGAGATTCGCAACGAACCAAACCACGTCCAAAACGGAGCTAAGATGAATGAGATATCGATGCTCAAAGATTGGTGATTGAAGCACTTGATGCTGAAATGAAACAAGATGGAACTTGTCCCACATAGGAAGAGTGAAGATACCATGAGTGGTATATAAGGAGGAACACTCTTTCCTTATTGTTTCATAGGAGCTCACACTGTGGAACTCGCGAAGGGTGCGGTCCGCACCCCAAATCGCACCCGCGCGTGGCGTGGGCGATGGGCGCTTTGATGGCGCACTTTGCACTTCGCATCACCGCGAGCCGCCTTAGTATTTTTGAACACAGGCTCGTGGTCCTTTGCAAATGACCAGTGGCAGGTGATGCGCGCGATTACGACCAGGTAGCGCCCTGGTCCGCTCAGGCGCTCGAGTGACGTAAAACGTAAAAGACGTTCTGCGCAGTAGCGCGGACTTCCGTTGACGTAGAACGAGAATTACGTTGTATACATGCGCGCAGATGGACGCGCGCACGCGGAGTCTTTAGCTCTTCAGTAGAAACAGTTCAGAAGTGTAACAGTCCAGTCAAGCAGTTTCGTCTGAAACTTTAAGAACGTAATAAATGCCATTGAAGACGTTCAATGACATTTATTTTTCGTTTTTAATGCATTCCGAAACTGATTCATGCTCGACTCCTATAAATACCAAGGAGAGCCTTGGTTGAAGATACACCTTTGACACACTATTCTGAATATCACCTAATCTCCTCTCCAACTTCCTGTTCGATCTAATTCTTGCAGTTTCAGGTACATTTCGGGTCAGAGCTAACTTCGGCAGCACTCTAGCTGTTCCGGCTGTTGTACCCTGGGAAACCAAACGAGCTTTTGTTAATAGACTCGGAATTTGTTTTAAGGGCCCCGTGTTCAACACGATCCTCAGCCATCACGTTTCTCCTGTTTCTACTCTATTCTTGCATTTATTTATTTCAGTTGTAATAGTATTATATTTCTGCTTTCATTTTCTTTGTAATCGCATTTTTAGTTCTGTTTTATTTAAATTTACACGAGCGGTTCCTACAATCTTAAAACAAATTTTTAAACACCGTTCGTGTATAACAAAACCATTCTAATTGTGATACAAATGAGTTTTGTTTCACATAGTTTGTGTTTTAAAAACAGATTTTTTTGGTTTTTCGAATCATTATAACTTACTGTTCGGTCTTCAAAGTTGGACTTAGAAGCCTACGGTTTGTTATTATGTTAGAAAACATTATCGGTTACATCTAAACCTTTGTCTAAAAATTGAAATAATACTTTTTGTTGGCCTTCAAAGTTGGACTTAGAAGTCACAAATTGTTATTATTTTATTTTTTTTAAATAGTTGACGTTTTTTTTTTATAAATAGAGTTTTATAAAATTGAAAAATTAACGTGTTTGGTTGAAATTTTTCAGAATGTCGACTAGTGATAACAACAACAACGTGAACCAAGCTGTTCTTGGTACCCCTTTGACTGCCAACACAGTGGGAGCGTCCACTGTGGCCAATCATGCTGAGAAACCTGAGAAGTTCTCAAGTTTGAACTTCAAGAGGTGGCAACAGAAGATGTTCTTCTACTTGACCACTTTGAACCTTGCGAGGTTCCTGACAGAAACCGCTCCCCAACCCAAGGAAGGGGAGAACGACGCTCAATTTCAGAGCGCGTTAGATGCTTAGAAGCATTCGGATTTCTTGTGTCGTAACTATGTATTAAACGGCCTCGTGGATGGATTGTATAATATCTATTATACAATAAAGACTGCCAAAGAATTATGGGAGTCTTTAGATAAGAAGTATAAAACGGAGGATGCTAGAACGAAGAAATTCGTTGTAGCCCGTTTCTTGGATTATAAGATGCTTGACTCTAAAACAGTCATGAATCAAGTCCAAGAATTACAAATTATACTTCATGAAATCTACGCGGAGGGCATGATACTTAGTGAGACATTTCAGGTGGCAGCAATGATTGAAAAGTTACCTCCTTCGTGGACTGACTTTAAGAATTATCTTAAGCATAAACGAAAGGAGATGACTGTGGAGGAACTTGTTGTTCGTCTTCGGATTGAAGAGGACAACAGAATTGCCCAAAAAGGTAGCCTTGTCCAGGATTCGGCTAAGGCTAATGTTGTGGAAATTGGGCAATCCTCCAATGGCAACAAGAATAAGGGGAAGAAGGACAAAGGGAAAGCGAAGGTGGACCTTGGACCGAAAAAAGGGGCTGTGAAAAAGAAGCCTTTCCAAGGTGTGTGTTACAACTGTCAAGAGACAGGCCACCGTGCCAACCAATGCAAGAAGCCAAAGCGTGAGCGCGCGCATATGGTGGACGAGGATGGCATGCCTCTCGTAGCAATGATAACTGAGCAAGGTGCTATGGTTGAAGATGAAGTCAACGTGGTGGGCGATAACCTACCTGGCTGGTTCGTTGACACTGGTGCAACCCGCCATGTTTGTGGAGACAAGGCTCTTTTCTCTACATTCAAGGAACTCACGGGTGAAGACAAGCTTTATATGGGGAATAAAGCTACTGCCGACATCAAGGGTGAAGGCGAGGTGATTTTGAGGATGACTTCGGGGAAGGACCTCACGTTGAGCAAGGTGCTGTATGTGCCAGAGATACGGAAGAATCTTGTATCAGGTTGGATGCTCAACAAGTTTGGATTTCGTCTAGTGTTTGAATCGGACAAGTTTGTTCTTTCTAGGCGTGGAATGTTTGTAGGAAAGGGCTATGCCCTTAATGGTATGTTCAAAATGAATGTAATGGTTGTGAACAATTCAATGAATAAAATAGTTACTACTTCTATTTACATGATTGAGTCTTCGAATGTTTGGCATGGTAGACTAGGACATGTAAATTTTAATTCAATGCGTCGTTTGATTAAATTGGATAGCATACCAACATTCCACATTGAATCCGATTCTAAATCCGAAGCATGTGTTGAATCCAAACTAACACGATCACCTTTCAAATCGGTTGAACGAATAACCGAACCACTTGATTTAATTCACACCGATGTTTGTGATTTAAAGGCAATTCCTACAATTGGTGGGAATAAATATTTCATCACGTTTATTGATGATTGCACCAAATATTGTTACGTATACTTACTCAAGCTTAAGGATGAGGAAATAGATAAGTTTACCTTATACAAGAATGAAGTTGAGAATCAACTTAAAAAGAAAATTAAAGCCGTGAGAAGCGACCGAGGTGGTGAATATGTTGCACCTTTTGCCGATTTATGCGCAAAAAGTGGCATAATACATGAATGTACACCACCTTATTCCCCACAATCAAATGGCACCGCGGAACGAAAGAACCGCACATTGAAAGAAATGATGAATGCCATGTTGATAAGTTCGGGAGTGAACCGTGAAATGTGGGGGGACGCCATTCTCTCGGCTAATTATCTTTTGAATAGGATACCTCTAAAAGTTAGGGACGAGACTCCCTACGAGTTGTGGAAAGGTAGAAAACCTTCATACAAATTCTTGAAAGTGTGGGGGTGCCTAGCCAAGGTGACTGTACCACCTCCTAAGGCTCTTAGGATAGGCCCCAAAACTGTTGATTGCATATTCATTGGATATGCACATCAAAGTACTGCGCATCGTTTTCTTGTATATGAATCCAAGAATCCCGATGTACTCAAAAACACTTTCATGGAGGTAAATCCTAGTTTTGTCGAGTACTTTGAACATGTTTTTCCTATGCTAGGACAAACACTTCTTAGATCATCAATGCCAATTAACGATGACCAAGCAGGTCCATCAACATTGGTTGACGATGAAATTCAAAAGGAAAGACATAAACGACCCGAGGTTGACGATGGTGAGCTTAGACGAAGCAAAAGGGCAAGGATTGAAAAATCTTTTGGTCCAGACTTCTTAAGCTACATGGTAGAGGTGAGCCCAATACCTACCGCGAAGCGGTCTCCTCATCAGAAGGACCTCAATGGAAAGAAGCAATTAAGAATGAGATTGATTCTATATTGCAAAATCATACTTGGGAGTTAGTAGATCTTCCACCGGGTTGTAAACCCCTTGGATATCGTTGGATATTCAAGAAGAAGATGAAAACTGATGGAAGTATTGATAAATACAAGGCTAGATTAGTGATCAAAGGATTTAGACAAAAGGAAGGTCTAGACTACTTTGATACTTACTCGCCTGTAACACGAATAACCTCTATAAGATTGGTTCTTGCAATTGCGGCCTTAAGAAATTTGGATGTTCACCAAATGGATGTAAAGACCGCATTTCTAAATGGTGATTTAGAAGAAGAAATTTACATGGAGCAACCAGAGGGTTTCTCTGCCCCAGGACAAGAGGGAAAAGTATGTAAATTAGTCAAGTCTTTGTATGGCTTGAAGCAAGCTCCAAAACAATGGCATCATAAATTTGACCAAGTCATGCTTGACAATGGTTTCAAAATAAATGAGTGCGACAAATGTGTCTATTCCAAAGACACGCCAGGAGGTTATGTGATCTTATGTCTATATGTGGATGATATGCTTATCGTTGGGAGTAATGATAAGATGGTTAAATCTACTAAAGACATGTTGAAAGGGAGATTTGATATGAAAGACATGGGTCTAGCGGATGTTATTCTTGGAGTAAAAATCCTTAGAACCCAACATGGTCTTGTTCTAACTCAATCTCATTATGTGGACAAAATCCTTGAAAAATTCAATTCAGGAGACAAGGCTATAGCTCGTTCTCCAATTGATACCACCCACCATCTACTTAAAAATAGAGGAAAGGGTGTTGCTCAGGTAGAGTATTCAAGGATCATTGGCAGTCTAATGTATCTAATGACATGTACTAGACCCGACTTAGCATACGCGGTGAGTAAGCTAAGTAGATATACAAGTAATCCAAGTGATGAACATTGGAAAAGTATAACAAGGGTGCTTAGATACATAAGGTTCACACGGGACTATGGACTGCATTATACCCGTCATCCAGCAGTGGTTGAAGGATACACTGATGCGAACTGGATTTCGGATATAAAAGATTCCAAATCAACAAGTGGTTATGTGTTTACACTTGCGGGTGCTGCTATATCTTGGAAGTCTTCGAAGCAAACTTTTATAGCAAGATCCACGATGGAATCTGAATTTATCGCCTTAGATAAGTGTGGAGAAGAGGCGGAGTGGATACGTCAATTTGTGGAGGATATTCCAAGATGGAGTAAACCTTTACCAGCTATTTGCATACATTGTGACAGCCAGTCGGCGATTGGTAGAGCCCAAAGCACAATGTATAATGGCAAATCAAGGCACATAAGACGTAGACACAAAACAATACGACAACTACTCTCAACGGGTGTTATCACGATTGACTATGTGAAGTCAATGGATAATATTGCGGACCCGTTAACGAAAGGCTTAAGCAAAGAGATAGTATATATGTCGTCAAGAGGAATGGGACTAAAGCCCACGCAAAAAGGGAGTATGAGGGAAACCTAATCTAGTTGACTGGAGATCCCAAGATCTAGATTCAATAGGAAAACTTAATCATATGACCAAAGGGAGTCACTGTGGGGGGCACCCCAAAATACTAAAGGGAGTATATACTTCCTAGTCCATTCCAATCAGTGACAGTGTGTCGAGGTTAAGCATATTCAAGTAATGATTGTGGTAAATCAATATAACTTTTGCTTTTAATGATTCAGGGGAATCACCTATGTTAGAGAGAAGTAGGGTCGCTTCGAATGGATTTGTGGGGAGGCGCAAATCCTAGAGCTCTCGCAGAACCAGGAGTGTCCATGACCATAACGGACACGACAATGAGGGGTTGGCTAAACCAAGTGGGGCGTTGTGTGAGGTGTATTGTCGTTTACACAAACGGGGATCAGTTCAAAGACATCAAGTTCTACTGATCGCTAGTAAGCTAAGTATGCTTCACAAAGGAAGGTTCAAAGGCAAAACCTACCTATCCTGCAACGCTCTACTGTCGAATTGTATCGTTGAAACTTGTAAGAACGGATCAATCTCCATTCATGTGGGGGATTGTTGGAAATTTGGTGAAAATGCTATTTTCACAAAATATAGGAAAATGAGTTTTTCCTAAACTTTGGACTGAAATATATATTTGAAACAGAGGTTTAATCATATATTTCTTTGTGGGTTTATGTTCTATGTTGTGAGAGCTTCGCAACGAACCAAACCACGTCCAAAACGGAGCTAAGATGAATGAGATATCGATGCTCAAAGATTGGTGATTGAAGCACTTGATGCTGAAATGAAACAAGATGGAACTTGTCCCACATAGGAAGAGTGAAGATACCATGAGTGGTATATAAGGAGGAACACTCTTTCCTTATTGTTTCATAGGAGCTCACACTGTGGAACTCGCGAAGGGTGCGGAGCACCCCAACTCGCACTCGCACACGCACTCGCACACGCACTCGCACACGCGCGTGGCGTGGGCGATGGACGCAATGTGGCGCTTTGATGGCGCACTTTGCACTTCGCACACACACATCACCGCGAGCCGCTTGAGAGCCGCCTTAGTATTTTTGAACACAGGCTCGTGGTCCTTTGCAAAGGACCAGTGGCAGGTGATGCGCGCGATTACGACCAGGTAGCGCCCTGGTCCGCTCAGGCGCTCGAGTGACGTAAAACGTAAAAGACGTTTTGCGCAGTAGCGCGGACCGGCTTCCGCTGACGTAGAACGAGAATTACGTTGTATACATGCGCGCAGGTGGACGCGCACGCGCGGAGTCTCCAACTCTTCAGCAGAAACAGTTCAGAAGTGTAACAATCCAGTCAAGCAGTTTCGTCTGAAACTTTAAGAACGTAATAAATGCCATTGAAGACGTTCAATGACATTTATTTTTCGTTTTTAATGCATTTCGAAACTGATTCATGCTGGACTCCTATAAATACCAAGGAGAGCCTTGGTTGAAGATACACCTTTGACACACTATTCTGAATATCACCTAATCTCCTCTCCAACTTCCTGTTCGATCTAATTCTTGTAGTTTCAGGTACATTTCGGGTCAGAGCTAACTCCGGCAGCACTCTAGCTGTTCCGGCTGTTGTACCCTGGGAAACAAAACGAGCTTTTGTTAAAAGACTCGGAATTTGTTTTAAGGGCTCCGTGTTCAACACGATCCTCAGGCATCACGTTTCTCCTGTTTCTACTCTATTCTTGCATTTATTTATTTCAGTTGTAATAGTATTATATTTCTGCTTTCATTTTCTTTGTAATCGCATTTTTAGTTCTGTTTTATTTAAATTTACACGAGCGGTTCCTACACATACTATAAAATACACTTCTTTTTACGATTTTTTTACTCCCATTCATTTCCACACAATTTTTTTTACTTAAAATCAACTCACTCTCTCCACTTTTTTACATAATTTATATACTTTTAAAAAATGAGATGGTCTGAGAAGGAAGAAATTGTGTTGGCGACCTCTTGGGTCTACGTCTAAGAAATAACGACGCCTAACGAGAGACGTCGTTCTTTTTGGTATAGAGTTTTTCATCGCTTCCACATATACATGGGTGGTAGAACCAATCATACCCCACACCAACTAAGTTCAAAATGCGGTGATTTGAAGACCAAAACAACATTGTATAACGAGTAATACAATCAGTTCATGAATGCCGAAGGTGAGCCAAACAAAGACGCAACCATTGAAGTGACTAAAATAGATTACAAACATAGGTAGGGTCAATATTTTATACATGTTTCGGCTTGACAAATTTTAAGGGCAAACGGTCAAGCATGGTAAATGTGATTTGAGTATTTGTATTAGAAGTGGAGTAGTTTTTTTTTTTCTCATGCTTTTTTTTTATTAATGTATGGAGTAATTTTTTTTCTCATACTTTTTTTTTATTAATGTAAGTTTTTATTTATTCTAATGAATTTTAGTATTTGTTTTATTTATATTAAGATGTTTATTTTATTTTCAAATTAAGAAAAAAAAAGTCTTTAGGTTAGTTTGTATACAACACCCTTCAAATATTTTGTGTTAGGGTAGTAAGATTAGTGGGTGTGAGGAGGTCTATCAGCTGGTGATGAGCCTCCACATAAGCTGTCACATCATTCTGGGGCTGACTCATCCTCCAAGTGAGGATTGAGGGTGTGGGTGATAGACCTCTATTTTTTATTTTTTTCTTAATTAATAATCAATATATATAAAAGTAAAACTAAATGAAATAATTAAGTTAATAATGTAGCTTACATGACATTACATAAAAAAAACAAAATCTAAATGTAAAAAAATCCACTACTAAAAAAATACATGATTGCTTGATATTAAAAAAACATTACAAAGAAACTAATCGTTGTGTATGAAGTTTCAAAGGTATTCAACCAAGTCCGAATGAAGATGTTGATGTGTCTACATGTTTTGTAACAGAACACGTTCAAATCTTATTCATCTGCGCTAACTAGAACATCATTCTCATCCACCATATTTTCATCACACTCACAAATGACTCTAACTTCATCCTCGAAGATCATGTTATATTAGAAAAAATGAGGGTTGATTGGTTTTAAAATTATATATATATATATATATATATATATATATATATATATATATATGGTAGGGATCATACAAGAACCAACTTTAGGGAGAGAACCAGAGAACCATTGTCAACACAAACAAAAAAAAACCTAAAAACCCCACCTCCACCCCCTAAAAACCTAAACCCACCCACCTTACTCCCTAAAAACCTAAACCCCCCATCCCTCACACCGCCCCAACCCCCCCCCCCCCTCCCACATTGTGAAATGCACATGTGCAGCTAACCACACACCCCCCAAAAACCAAAACGCTCCATCCCATCCCCCCAAAAAGATACCCCCTCTTCCACCATACCCAAAAACTAAACCCTAAAGCTAAACCCATTAAAAAAGTTAACTATAATAGTGAAATGCACATGTGCATATAGTACAATTATCTTATTTTATAGTTTTATATAGAGGTTTTTTTAAGTTTATTCACCAACAACCCCAAAAAAACCTAACCCCATTCCCATCATACCTAAAAACTAAACCCTAAAGCTAAACCCATGAAAAAAAACCTAACTATAATAGTGAAATGCACTTCGCGTTTATTTAAAGATCATTGAATAAAATTTTTTCCACCTTATATATCATATCACGTCCATTTAATGATCATTTCATTATGGCAATTGATAATTTATTCAAAAGTGTGCTCTAATAGTGAAATGCACATGTACATACGGTATATGTATGTATATATATAACAGCAAAATGCACAAGTGCATAAGACCTGACGTAATTATGACGTAAAAATTGCCTTTTTTTGTTTTTTTTTTATTTTTTTTTTGTATTTTTTTTATTTTTTCCAGAAAGATTAACACTAAAAAAACATTTTGGTGTTTTTACATTTTTTATTCTTTTATTTTTTTAGGTTATATAATTTTTTTATTATTTTTTTTAATTTTTTGGTGGAGGGGTTTTTGTGTTCACATTTGGTTCTTTGGTTCTCTCCCTAAATGATGGTTCTCAAATGATCCAAATCCTATATATATATATATATATATATATATATATATATATATATATATAGGATTTGGTTCAAATGAGAACCTTTTCCCAAATTGAGAACTAGAGAACCATTCTGGACCACACATTTCTCTAAGGCAAATTTTTTTTTTTTTTTTTTTTTTTTTTTTTTGCAAAAATCGCTGCTTTATATGTAAGGAAAAGTTTTTTTTTTATTTTTTTTGTATTTTTTTTTTCAGTATACACATGTGTATAATTGCATTATACACATATGTATAATGCTATATACACATATGTATAACTGAAATATACACATATGTATAGCTGAAAAATGCTATATACACATATGTATAATTGCTATATACACATATGTATAATTGTCATATACACATATGTATAAATGAAAAAAAATTCAAAAAAAATAAAAAAAAAAAAATTTCTTTGCATAAAAATGTGCGATTAAAGCAAAAAAAAAAAAAAAAAAAAAAAATTTTTTTTTTTTTTTTTGCCTTTATATGAAATGTGTGGCTCAGAATGGTTCTCTCAGTTCTCAAATAGGGGTTGGTTCTCTTAGAATCTCTACCCTATATATATATATATATATATATATATATATATATATATATATATATATATATATATATATATATGTATATGAGGGAAAGGGATACCGGAAACCCTCTAAAACGAGTAAACTCGGTAAACTCTAACTTCCCAAGCTTTTTATCATCTGAAAAAATTAGGGTATATAATATACATGATTTTAAGAGTTTTGAGCCAAAAAAATTAAAAAAGCGCCGAGTGGATATTTTTTAAAAAAATAAATAAGTTTTTTTTGTGTTACGTATGTTACACAAAAACAGACATGTTACATATGTAACACAAAAAACTTATTTATTTTTTTTAAAAATATCCACTCGGCGCTTTTTTTGTTTTTTTTGGCTCAAAACTCTTAAAAACATGTATATTACATACCCTAATTTTTTCAGATGATAAAAAGTTCGGGAAGTCAGAGTTTCCCGAGTTTACTCGTTTTGAATGGGTTTTTATTTTAACCACCCCCTATGTATATGTATATATATATATTTAATTTTCTAGCCACTTGTGACGGCTATATTTCCCACCAAAGGCCTGTCGCATTCATCTCCACGAAACCGACGGGACCAGCCCCAAGGGGGTGCATTGGCGAATCCACCCCTATCGGAAGGGGAGCAAGCGCCCACCTTGAAAAAAAAAATGTAGTATATATATATATATATATATATATATATATGGGTTAATCTTGTCCGTACCCCATAAAAGTTTTCAATCGAATTCATTGGACTTTTGAAACTGAATTCAAGACAAATAAAATTATAATTTAGTGTTACAGTTAGCTGATTTTTAATAGTTAGTAGTCCAACCAATTTTACAAAATTTTCTAATAGGTTAAATTTGATAAAAAAAATAAAATAAAATTCAACCTTGCTGCTAATAATTCATGTCCCTTCCTCTCCTGATTACTCTGCCCCTCCCCAAACTGAATTGGATTGGACTCCTCTTCTCCTCGAGTCCTCGCCTCCTCCTGCTAATATTTTATCCTTCCGACAGTGAACAGGTTAATATTGTTTACAATAAAAATGTAAATATTAATATTAAATAGAAACAAGTCTTGATCTTTCCTTGTTTTGATTTTTAATTACTGAATTGTTTATTGAAGCCATTAATTTATATAATTATATTGAAGGTTTGATGCTAGCTAGGTTGTTTTGATTTCAACAGAAAACATAAGTAATATTATTAAGGAATGGTTTCCTAGAATGAAAAATGGAGAATCATTTTCGAAAACTCCTGAATTCGTTCACTTAGATACTGTCACACCCTCAAATTTCCACTTGCGGAGTTTTACCGCGAGGCGCATGACAAACCAGGATCCAAGTCAACGGTCACAATAAACAACACTATATGAATACGTAAAACCCAAACATAGTTTCTCAAATTATCAAAATCGTAGCGGAAGCATTAAACCCGTTACAGAACCATGTAAGACAATGTTTTAACAACTTTATTCAAACATGAAACTAAGCTTAGACGCCATGCAGACTCGTGCGCCTAGTCCAGTGTTGCTACCTTAGCGACCTGAGAAAAACATGCCAAAAAGACGTCAACATATAATGCTGGTGAGTTCACAGGTTTGTTCAATAAGTTACCAAAGTTACCAAAACGTTACCATGTCCATACTATACCAATGTCACCAAGTACGCTAGCTAGGCGTATGTTTTATTACTACTACGATTGGAAACCATTACTGGACACGTTTAGCAATGTTTAGCATATGTTTAAGCAGCCCGAATATGTTCAGCATGTTTAGCAAAGATCGAGACAACATGCACCCGCCTGGCCCTCCAAGCCGTCGAGTGGGGCAGGTCACGCCCAATAGATCTATCCACATTTCCCTCGTTGTGCATCCCCGCACATTCATGGTTTCCCCCGGGACTTCCAAAGATCGTATAGCAATACAAGTTAAAACCATAGTATGACATATGTTACCAAAATAGTTTAGCGCATGTTTTCTCCCCCAAAAGTTAAAGCTGTAAAAGTGGGGCCGTGAACTCACCTTAGATAGCGTTCTTCGGTTACTAGTAAAAATACTAAGCCCTTGATAATCCCTCTACCGGAGATCTATAAAAATGTTCACATAAGTGTTCCGACTAATAACCATAAGGTTATCTAGTCCCCGATTGTCCAGATCGTAACCAAGTATGTTTTAAAGCGTGTTTAAATGTTTAACCGACACACTAGACCGACCCGACATCCCGTTGGTGACTCATTACCCTAACTAATCAAGTACACATAGATTACACACAAGGTTCAAGCATAAAACACTTAGTTTGTATCAAAAATCTCATTTCTGCATCAGAACGGTCGAACCAGTCAGATAAAATCTCCTTCGCCCGTTTTTAAGTTTTCCTTTGCCCGTTTTTACACGTTCCACCGTTTGATCAGGTTCACCCAACATTTCCCAGGTTCGACCCTGGAATCTCTCCTTCGACCGTTCGAATGGTCGAATGAGTCCAGGTTTGCCCCTGTTGTATAAATTTTCCTAAAAACGCTTCAAACACATTTGAAACATCTCGAAACATCATCAAACACAGAAGTCAAGTATGATTAACATATCCCTACAAAACCCCACCAATTTTTCCCCAAAACCAGCTTGTTTTAATACTTTCCCAAAATGGCAAAATTATGGAAATGTCACATCATGCATGAAATCTTTACCCAATTTGTAAACTTTTCAATACCAACCCATAATCATCTTCAAATACTCAGTTTATCTTATAATCGAAAACCCCCATTCATTGTATTAATAATACTTAACATGCACAAGCCCTAGATTTCATAAAATCCCCAAAATACCCATAATATCACCATCTATCTAATTGTAACCCTAAACAACAATAAACCAACATCAATAGCAACCTTAGATCATGTTTCTAGCATTAGAACAGCAGCAAATCAATAAACAACACATAATATCACATAACACATAATTAACATATGTTTATTGATACAAATCCTATGTTTAATGATAGGGTTTAGGTTTAGAAAGATGTTTAAAAGGTTTTTATTGATAAAATCTTCCTTAGAACAGATCTGGACATTTAGGGTTAGATAAAAATGGATTAAAATGCCTTAAAAAGATTTAGGATTAAGAACACACCTTGGATTCTTGTTTAGATGTTGTAGATAGATTAGATTATGAAAAGGAAGAGCAAAAACTCCTTCCTTAGTGATTAAAATCGTTTGAGAGTGTTTTGAGACGGTTAGGGTTTGTGAAATGGTGAAAAATGACAAAGTTTGGTATTTATACTACTCCACCTTCGCCCCCTGTCAGTGGTCGAAGGTAGCCTCCTTCGACCCTTTCACAGGGTCGAATGAACCCTGACTTGGTCGAATCAAATTCTTCCAATTCCATATCCCAGGTTCGCCCCTTTGCAAAGGGTCGAACCAAGACATATTTCCTCCTTCGACCACTCGAAGTGGTCGAACCAGGACCTATGTATATCTAGTTTTCCAGTTTGTCGTGTTTAACGCATTTTAACACACCTTAACACATGAGCATGCAACCTTAGTCTATGTTTAACATATTTAAGCACGGGTAATCATCTACACATTATTTAAACACATCTATGTATATAATCCACCACACGACCCATAATCTACACATACACTTAATTAGTTCATGTAATGTCACCAACAACGGGACCCGGTACTAGTGTATTCCCAAAATGACTCCCAATGATCCTCCAGATCATTGAACCCTGGACAATCCTAACTTGACCCGACTCAACTAACCTAGTTAAGTCCATTTATAAACGTTTCTCGCTAAGGTAGACTTAGATGTTACTAAAATGTTTAAGCCAAATATGCCGGGTGTCACATCATCCCCACGTTGAAAGAATTTTCGTCCCGAAAATTGCACAAAGCCCCAAAATGAAAGAAACGGAAAGAATGAAATGAAAAGAAAATTTACCGAAAATTTACCGGATGTCACAGATACTCTCCCTATGGACCTGCCTATAGGAAAATTTGTCATATAACGTTAATTAACGATACGAGATTAGAATGGCATACATACTTAGAGAAAAAACTTGGTGGATAAAGGTATTGACGTCATTGTGTCCTTCTTGCGATAAAGGGACTAAAAATATCGATAATCTTTTAGTCGAATGTGAACTGGTAGAGAAAGTGTGACTGCCGTTTCCTAAGTGGCTAGAGTCGGACTTTCTTGTCTAAAAACCCGAGGGAATTGATAAATTGGGTGGATTCGCTTGCTTTTGGAACGAGAAGATATTCGATGCAAATAGGTATAAAAATGATTGATTTTTTTATTATTATCCCATATTCTTTTAGGTAGTGTTCGTTTCATAGGAATGAAAGGAAATTGGAATTAGAAATGGAATTTGAATTGGATTTTGAAGAATCCCTTATAATCCGATAATGTGTTTGGTTGATATAATCATCAATGAGATGAGAATGGAAAATATGTAAAATGACATAACTACCCTTTAAAACTAGAAAATGACATAATTACCCACACCTCTCTCACCCCCCCCCCCCCCGGGTTTTTTAACACATCTAACTCGTAACCCCATACCCCGCCCCCCTCTAAAAAAACAAATACATGAAAACATATGCTAAGTTCAAACGTACGATAAGTTCATAATACTACCAAAATTGTTCAAACGTACGATAAGTTCACAATACTACCACAAATGTTCAAACGTACGATAAGTTCACAATACTACCACACGTAATTCAACATACGACCACACATTTTAAACATAACTATAAAGTCTTAAACCAATTTTTTCCTAAACAAGCCTCAACCCGACAACAAAAACCTGATCCAAGCCTCCCTTTCCCCTTTACTTAAGCTCCAAAAAGTCATCACCCTAATCAGGTCATCTTTGATTTTTTTCAATTGCTTGAAACCTTTCCAATTGACTCAAAGATGTCTGTTGGGAATCATGGTATCAAATACACAACGGAAGCAGTTTTGTTTATTAATAAAATCGATTATATACAATATATAATATGAGCCGATTTATATATATAAAATATATGTTTAATTTTATTAATCCAATTAACAAAATATTCCCAATTAGGATCTCGGTTAAACGCGTATAAACAAATAAATAATAAACAACCATAGGGAATTTAGTAATCAACCTTTGACGACTACACCGGAATTGTAACACGCGGGTTACAATGAATCCTCGCTAGTAGGAAGTTCACACCCGAGCACTGGCCAACCGAGAGCAACACTTTGCAAGACGGAGGCGGCGATGGTGGTGGTTTGCGGCAGACAAAGGGGCGGCGGCTCCTAAGGGTGGCCGCAATTCTTGAGAGGAGACAAGGGTTATGTTGTTTTATCTTTATCAAAACATGTGTGATTAGAGTTTGATCTATCACACCTATTTATAAAGATAAAAGGCACTTGACCACTTAATTAGTCAAAGTCATTCACTTGACCATTTGACTAGTCAAGGATTTGACCAATTAATTAGTCAAAGTCATACACTTGACCATTTGACTAGTTAAAGACTTGACCACTTAATTAGTCAAAGTCATACACTTGACCATTTGACTAGTCAAAGTGTAAACTTTACTATTTAGTCCCTCGAGTTCAAAACTATTATTATTTCATAAATAATAATCCACCAACACATGAACTCATCTGATTCGTGTACCAACGTGTAACTCTTCGGATCGTACCGGGTCGGGTTACGTTGACCTCGACTTTTAATTACATCGGACATACTATATATCCAACAATCTCCCACTTGGACGATTTTAATTAAATGAGTCAACGTGCGCAGAGTTGGACGCCTAGCTGCATCGCATTTCACCCAAACCAGTATGACACTCTACAGTCATCAACTAGTTCTTTGAGTTCAAGTAACGTTTTACTTAACCAAATACAATAGCCCTGATAATTATATCAATAAGTCCCTTCTGTATAGAAACCCATTGATCATAAGACATGGATCATTCATTCTTATATAGTGATCAACCATTCTCTATTCTCGTCTTTAATTTAAAGTGGTCTAACGAACTACCTTAGTCTGAGCGTGGCCACGCGTTTATACCAGTTTGAGTTTACGAGGGCGCCAGAATGTCTAGACTTCTAATCCTATAGAAGTACAGAATTCCATCAGCGTCATACAACTCCCACTTAATCTTGGATTTCTCCCAACGCTACCATTATTGCTACCCATGTTTCAGGATAGTGTTAGATAATATCAAAACATCTCATGACACAGATCCATGGAGATCGTTTTGAAGTGTGTTACATCCAATATCATTCCCTAATGATATCTGTGAATTATGATTCTCAAACCCTTGAGCTATTCATCTCATGAATACAACCATCTCAATTCACAATAGTCTTACATTCAAATTCATTCCCATGAAATTTGATCGACTACGGATATTTAGAATACTCTTATTCAAGGATTTAAACATACAAATAATGAACACAATTACAAAATATTTAAATTTGCATTTAACCCATCAAATCAAATAAATATTCAATGTAACTGTTATAGTTCAAAATAAAACACCAATACTAACTACAGATCACGTCCACTGTCTAGCAACTCTAAGCCCTATCTTTCCAGCATGCTCCTCATGTTTAGCTTGAGGTAAAGGCTTAGTAAAGGGGTCAGCCAGATTCAGATCTGTATGAACTTTGTCTATTACGATGTCTCCACGTCCTATTATCTCTCAATATAGTGGAATTTCTTGAGTATATGCCTTGTGGTCTGATGTGACCTTGGTCCCTTTGCAAGAGAAATGGCACCAGTGTTGTCACATAGTATCTCGATTGGTTTCTTTATGCTAGGCATAACAACGAGATCACCAATGAACTTCTTCATCTAGGCAGTCTCCTTTGCAGCATCCGATGCAGCATTGTATTCTGATGCACAGGTGGATTGAGCAACCACACTTTGCTTAGAGCTTTTCCAAGTAATAGCCCCACCATTCAGAATGAAAACATATCCCGTTTGTGACCTTGAATCATCACGATCAGTCTGGAAGCTCGCATCAGTATAATACTTAACTGACAGCTCCTCATCTAGTCCTCCATATATTAAGAACATGTCCTTAGTCCTTCTTAAGTACTTAAGAATGTTCTTCACTGCAGCCCAGTGACTCTCTCCTGGGTTCTGTTGATATCTACTTGTCATGCTAAGAGCATACGAGACATCAGGTCTAGTACATAACATGGCATACATGATGGAACCAATCGTAGAAGCATATGGAACACCTTCCATTTTCTTCCTTTCCTCTTCAGTGTTTGCATACAGTATAAGAAAAGTGATACAGCTCCCACTAGATTTCTTGTAAACACACGGTTCATCTTCGTTTCTTGATAAAACCAAACTCTTTGATTTTCTGATCAAAACGGAGATTCCAGCTGCGAGATGCTTGCTTTAATCCATAGATGGATTTATTCATCTTGCACACCTTATTAGGATTCTTTGGATCGACAAAACCTTCAGGTTCAACCATATAGACATCTTCCAGTAAGTGTCCATTAAGAAACACGGTTTTGACATCCATTTGCCATATCTCATAGTCATAATATGCAGCAATGGCAAGTACAATTCTAATAGACTTAAGCATGGCTACTGGCCAGAAAGTTTCCTCATAATCAATTCCTTGAGTCTGAGTAAAACCTTTCGCTACAAGCCTTGCTTTGTAGGTTTGCACATTCCCATCCATGTCAGTCTTCTTCTTGAAGATCCATTTGTTTCCTACAGTCCGACACTCGGCAGGAAGATCAACCAAATCCCAGACCTGGTTATCAAACATGGATTACATCTCTGCATTCATAGCTTCTTGCCATTTCTTAGATTCCGAATCCAAGATTGCAGCTTTGTAAGTAGCAGGCTTAGCTTCATCAATCATGAAGATATCGTAATACCTTACAGGTGCACGACGATCCCTAATACTTTTCCGAACACTTGGTGTTTCTGTTGTTTCTTGAGTCCTCTCAGGCTCAACTTCAACAACTGGATCAGTTACTTCTGTTTCTGTCTAAACAACTGGTTCAGTCACTTGTGATTCTCGAATTTCTTCAAGATCCACATGGTTATCTCCAATCCCTCGCGCCAGAAGCTCTTCCTCTAAGAAAGGGGTGGTGGCTCCTAAGGGTGGCCGCAATTCTTGAGAGGAGATAAGGGTTATGTTGTTTTATCTTTATCAAAACATGTGTGATTAGAGTTTGATATATCACACCTATTTATAAAGATAAAAGGCACTTGACCACTTAATTAGTCAAAGACATTCACTTGATCATTTGACTAGTCAAGGACTTGACCAATTAATTAGTCAAAGTCATACACTTGACCATTTGACTAGTCAAAGACTTGACCACTTAATTAGTCAAAGTCATACACTTGACCATTTGACTAGTCAAAGTGTAAACTTTACTATTTAGTCCCTCGAGTTCAAAACTATTATTATTTCATAAATAATAATCCACCAACACATGAACTTATCTGATTCGTGTACCAACGTGTAACTCTTCAGATCGTACCGGGTCAGGCTACGTTGACCTCGACTTTTAATTACATCGGACATACTATATATCCAACAATGTCAACTTCGAAAGTCCTTCGGGCATCATCAAAGTTTTCCTTTTTATGTCAAGCTCAAATTTTATGTCTTCACTTAGTTCGGCTGAAGTTTCTCTAAGACGGTCACCAAATAAAACAACCGCATCAGTGAAACTCTGAACCAACGGGTCTACTTTCTTTGCTCGTTTCCTCTTCTTACTACACCCGCTTGAAGTTTCCCCAGCTTGAATTCTTGAATTGGCACCAACGGGTATGACTTATTTCATCATAATCCTCATTTATATGTTGCTCTTCTTCTACCATGTTCACCTCTTCTTCCATCTTGACCACAGTTTTAGCTTTGTTACCTTGTGCTCGGTCTTTACCAAATATAACACACATTTCTTCATAGTTGGGAAGCGCCTTATTTTTTCATTTATCTGCCTTTGAATGATTCTATTTCACATGATAAAGTAAAATAATAAAATTAGATTATTATTATTTAAAAAAAAACTGCATAATTGAACTAAAATACTCAAATGAACTGCAGAACTGAATCCAAAATACTCAAATAAATTGCAGAAGTGAATAAAAAAACTCAAATAAACTGCAACATTGAATAAAAAAATCTGCCATATGGTTACTTATATACGATTTTACCTACTCGGCCTTGAAACTTTCAATCCATGTGGCCTCTCAACAGCATCTCGTAGGACTCTACAATCGGCCGCCGACCCTTCCCAACCCGGTAACACAAATATAAATTGCATATCTGGTGAGCACACACCTAACACATTTGTAGCAATCTCTCCCTTTCTTGTTCTGTATCTTCATTTGGCACTGAGCACTTTATGTATGTTCCATCTACAGCTCCTAAACAATTCTAAAGCCGAACAACACAAAAGAAAGTACTATAATACATTTCTAAATCCTAACCTAATTATACCATAAAATAGTTATAATGGTTACATAATACCTTGAACCATTTCCACCTATGGTCGGTAGAATTATCGGGAATAGGCTCGGGTTTCTTAAGCAAATGTGAGTGCAATCTAATCACCGCATTACAAACTCGAGAAACACATCTACTAATTGTGTCTCCTGAACGATGAAAACGACATCTTATGACCCGATTCTTGACATAATAAGCGACAAACAAACCTAAACCGGTACCGCTAAAAACCGGTTTGAACTGAAAAAAACTTAACTAAATTGAATCAGGTTTAAGAAGAAACAATTTTGACCATAAGCACAAATAAAATCATGTTTTCTTTTTATTTAAATTCAATTTTCTTTGTAAAAATTCTAAAAGTTAAATTTTTTTGTAGCTTATATGATTTTAAAAAGTTCGTACATGAACCAAAACGAAACCAAAACTAGGTAAAAACCAATTCGTGGCAGACCATACCGTGACGAAACCGGACCGATTTTAAACCGAAACCAATTTGGCATGAAACCGGTCAAAGTCAAAACCAGTTCCAAACCGAAACTCGTTTATGAAAAAAAAAAAAAAAAAAAAAAAAAAAACCGATATGTTCACCTTCCCTTGGGGTTAGTTTTCAATATTTCTGCTTCGGTTCGGTTTTTCTAACATACGGCCCGAATTCAGTTTTACATAGGCCGTTGAATTGTTGAAGACTTAAAGCACATTGGGCCTTGTCCACTATGTTTGTTATCCCAAATTTGTTTTAAACGATAACGACGTTATATATAACTTCACAAAAGAAAGGTTTATATCTATATGGAGTAATACACATAGAATTAAATAATTTAATTTGGTTTGAGTAAAGTTTAGCATGTAAATTTTTACATATATATGGTGTGGGTTATTCATGATCACAAATGGATAGTAAATAAATTTGTAACTCATGGCCACCTAGCAACATTTTCTTAGAACTTATTAAATATTTAGGTGTTTATTATTTAATATAAACGAGGTATAAACTTGGCACCGAAGAAGGTGTGTGCCTCAACGGCTGATGCCGTTGGGCTGGGTTGATGACTGGTTAAGATGAAGAGATGAAGATCTTCAGTTTTTTTTAAAGAAAGTGATGAACATCTTGGCTGGAGTGGTGATGAATTGACGATCATTGACGGTGCTCTGTCACTTCCCTCTTAGCTTTCTATATGTTATTAAATGTTCTCAAAGCAGAAAAGTAGAAACTCCTGTGGCGAAAACTAAAAAACATAAAAATAGACTAGTGCAATCGTATGTTTGTAAATGATATATATAATAACTAGTATTTGATCCCGCGCTTTGCGACGGGGTTCATAAAAAGGATACCGGCGAGTACGTATTTGTTATCCGGTATATTGATGGAATAATATTAGACCACTTAGGTTTTAATCTAATTGACAATAAATATAAGCAAGCAATATAGTTAAGTAAGCATGTCTAGACTTATCACTTATGTTAGCTTTAACTATATTAGGTTGAAATGTTGAATAGAGAATTAAATTTGTTACATGGTGTAGTGAAGCGTTAATATAGACCATGTAGACTTTAATCTAAACGGTGTTGCGATGGGGACGCGGATCGGTATCGCACCCAATAACAAAGGATAAAAAAAATATGTCATAACATTAACCAAAATAATATCTACATTTGTTCGATTTTTTGTGGCTACGGCTTGACTCTAAACGACGAAACGTAACAACGCAAAAGTACATCGTAATTTAAATAAATCGTGCTCGTACACCGGTGTCAACCGCCCCAAAAAATATTTCGAAACGCTAATAAAAATAAGCAAGCTATTAATTATGTGACGTAACTCGGGAGTTTTAACACTAAATATAATATATCCACAATAAACAATAATAAAATCTTAATATAGAAATACTATATAAGCACCAAGAGGGAATAAGAACGTAATGCAAATATTAATCTATACTACTATATAATGGGTGCTTGATGGCTAAGAAGGTAATTTTACATCTTTTTTAAGATAGCATATCAAGAGTCTTAGTATAAATCTATAATTTTTGTTCAATTTCTTCCTTTTATGCCCTCTTGTACAACATTTAATGCCAATTGTATATGTATCTAATACATACTTTATATCCATCTCAAGATGTAACTCACCCTCATAAAACACAATAAATCTTAATTGAATGCTTAATATTAAGACCTTTGAGTGTCCATGAAGTGTATATGTATCCTCACCTTCTCATGTCTCAAAAATTACATGCTTCCCATTCTTCTCATCTCTAACCATAGAGAAATAGAATATGCTTCCCATTTATCTGTGAAAAGGGACGACCAAGCATGTGGACATAGGTTAGTGCCTCTTACTAGCAGGCTTTAATAGATGCGCGCAAGCATATCGAGCGTGAAATGGAACGATTTATGATTTGTGAAAAGGAGAATAAGACGAAAGCTTTCTGCCTGGGTCATCAGCCTAAAACGTTATGTATTGCATTATTTTTTCCCAATAAAATATTGAACTTTGGCATACGCTTCTACTTTGTATTGGCTCAGTAACTTCAACTTGTTTTACTTTTCAAGAAACTCATCTTACTAATAACATTACTTGACATGTCTAGGTTACTCATGATGCAAACCACGACAAAGTTCATAGCTTTCGCATACAGAAAGAAACGCCATTTAACAAATTCTAGGTATTTTTCATTGCTCGATTTGTTTTACTGTCGATTTGTAATTTTTGGTCATTTTACATTGTTAATAATATACCTTTAGTTGTTGGAAACATACACTTACTTATATTCATTAAATATTTATGGTGTGCAGGATGAGGTTGCTAAAGAATTGGTGTGCCTATTCAATTTCAACACTTCTTGTATGGCCAAAGAGGCAGAAACGCACACATCATCCTAATCGGCCTTCAACAGCTTTGTAGGAAACCCAATCGGAATTGTTTTTCTTTAATTTCGAATATCTTTTATAAATGTTAATGTGTTTTATCTATAGATTTGAGATCAATATTTATCATGTTGCTATAGGTTTTATTATCAAGCTGAACTCAAAATTGTTATTGGAACTGCATGTTGGGTAATTGAGGGAAGTTTCTAATAAGAATCACAACGCTAAACTAAAAATGTTCTTGGAGATCGAGATTGGATCGGTAATATCTTACCGTCATTTTATTTCACTGCCATTGGCGGACCCACTTCTACTTCAACGGGTGCAGGCGCCACCTTGAAAAAAAAATTAGTGTTTATATATACGCGTTTATCCCGTCCGCACCCCATAGAATTTTTCAATCGCACCCTTGAATTTTTGAAACCAAGGAAACAAGCCTTCATCTCCCTCTTTATAAGCCTTGAAGCTAAATCCGCGATCCATACGCTTGGTAGAAAGGTTCGCGTGTATATACTTTTCCTTGTATTGTTTTTCGACAAGCAAGGTCTTGTTGGAAAGGTTGCAAGTCTCTCTGAATTTGATGTGAAGAAGATGAGCTATTTGTTTTTTAAGTGCAATACGTAAGAGTATGATGACAGACAAAGTCACGTTAACTATTAATATGCTTTTCTTTTTATTTAGTTTCTTTTTTCTTTATTTTACTTGTCCTTTTATATAGTTTATTGTCTATTATTTTTTATAAGGTTTAATAACAAGATTCCAGGTAGATAAGATCAAGTACAATAAGTGAGACTATAGTCTAGTGTAGATAATTTAAATAACTCAAACTATTAAGTTCGATTCTAGATATGTAAATCTAAGAATTTGGAAACCATTTTAACGAGGTAACATCTGAGTTACTTATTTATATTAATAGCTTGAGTCCTCGTGATAATTTTGGTGTGTTTGATGTTCCAAAACTACTACGATTAGCCGAGATGTATCCACAATTTTAAATTTTAGAATTTTGTTATGCATATGTAACGACGTTTAAATTACTTTTGGCTTTTGGTTTCCTTTTGTTGATTATATAATTTCAGTATTATTATTTTTGGTGTACGAGTCAACCCGACCCGACCCGGGCCACCTGATGGATAAACGACCCAGGGGCTTAGAGATTCTGCACCCCATGAAAAAAATTTCTCGGTCCGTCACTGTTCACTGCTGCTTTAATACAGTTTGTTTGGTTGAAACAGGCCGAGTCAGGATTTGGTTGCCTTGCATACAATTTGTTTTTGGTCCAAGTTTTACCTTTATATAGTGTCTAATATAGCATATTCGATTATTAGGAAGTTGTATACATTGTAAATAAAATTTGAGTGCCTTTCAAAGAGTTTGATAAATATTATGTCCAAAGATGTACAACATTGTAATTTTGTATTGTTTACAAATATTTAAGCATAATTTACAATACACTTAAAGCCAATTTAGAGGGATTAAAGTTGGACATACATCAAACTTTTAAGACACTTTAGGGCCATCTTAATCAATTCAATTCATACTAACATTTCATCTTCCTTGGTGGTACATCATAATGAATACAATACTAACTACACAAATGGTGATTAGTTCACATTCCAATCATCATTCACATAACATTGTTATAAAGAATAAATTCACTTTAACCAAAAATTTAATTTGGAAATTCGAAATTGTCTCTTCGAGTTCCATAACTCCATCTTCTTGAAACTATAAGTTCTTCCATACCCATCACCCAGATGTTCGCATCTTGTTGGTTCTTTTATTCGATTGACAATCTGTTGATGCTGCTAAGGTTGGATTTCTATTTTATTGTTTTTATAGTTACATGTTCTTGATTTTTTTTTTTTTTGTGTTTCTTTGATTTTATAATATAAATTCAGTGCTATTTTTCAGGTGTCTATTTAAAAATTAAAATGTGTTAGCCCATACAGCTCCATAACATTAATATGACCAATACCCATTTATAAGGCCTAAGGAGCATATTTTTAAGCAGGGCCGGCCCTAGGGGTGGGCGAGACGCACCCCCGGCCGAGGCCCGTTTTTCCGAGGGGCCTAAATATGGATTTTTTTCTATTATAAATTTTATATATAAATATAAAGAATACAGCCTCTAAATAAAATATGGTTTGTCCCAATGGTTGACAGTGTTGTCTTCTTGTTTATTGCTCTTGGGTTCGAGTCTGCATCAATCACAATTTGACCATTTTTCAGTTTTCTTACTAATTTTCCACCCTTGCTTTGGTTTTAATTCTTTTAGTGTTTTTTTTTTTGTATTAGATTATTATTAAAAAATTCAGTTCCAAATTAATAATATCATAATGATTTTAAAATTAATAAATTTTGAGAAAAAATATTTTCCATAAAAGATTATTAATTTGTCATTGCATCAGGCGTGAGCCCATGACCTCTTCAACTTTTATTATATAAAATTTCAATTGTGGGCATGCTACCTTTATATTTTTTGGTTTGTTGCCGTTTACTATAATGAGTACACACAAACTGACCGGTTTCACGCTCGTCGCAACGTGTGATTTGGCCATTTTTCAGTTTTCTTACTAATTTTCCACCCTTGCTTTGGTTTTAATTCTTTTAGTTTTTTTTTTTTTTTGTATTAGATTATTATTAAAAAATTCAGTTCCAAATTAATAATATCATAATGATTTTAAAATTAATAAATTTTGAGAAAAAATATTTTCCATAAAAGATTATTAATTTGTCATTGCATCAGGCGTGAGCCCATGACCTCTTCAACTTTTATTATATAAAATTTCAATTGTGGGCATGCTACCTTTATATTTTTTTGGTTTGTTGCCGTTTACTATAATGAGTACACACAAACTGACCGGTTTCACGCTCGTCGCAACGTGTGATTTGGCCATTTTTCAGTTTTCTTACTAATTTTCCACCCTTACTTTGGTTTTAATTCTTTTAGTTTTTTTTTTTTGTATTAGATTATTATTAATAAATTCAGTTCCAAATTAATAATATCATAATGATTTTAAAATTAAAAATTTTGAGAAAAAATATTTTCCATAAAAGATTATTAATTTGTCATTGCATCAGGCGTGAGCCCATGACCTCTTCAACTTTTATTATATAAAATTTCAATTGTGGGCATGCTACCTTTATATTTTTTGGTGTGTTGCCGTTTACTATAATGAGTACACACAAACTGACCGGTTTCACGCTCGTCGCAACGTGTGTGATTGACTTGTTAGGGCCTTTTTTTTCTAACTCGTACTAGGCACTTAAATCTTCAGGGTCGGCTCTGTTTTTAAGGCTCAATCAGGGTACATAAATCCTCATGGATGCGATACACGAGAGAATTGATTAAACTAAATATAGAATATCACATTTTATATTATCGCTCCCGCGGCAACGCGCGGGCTTCCTACTAGTATTAATATAAAGTACAAGAACGACGATTGAAAATGTTATAAAATCTTAATTAATATAGAAATACTATATTAGCACCAAGAGGGAATAAGAATGTAATACAAATATTAATATAAAAATAAAATACAATAACCAATAGTGAATAAGAACCGTAGACAATTGAAATTGTTAGTTATAAGAATAGGAATAAGTAGATTTTTAGTAGCGTAGAAATTCCCCTTAGCTCGTTAGCATTGCTTTAGATTGCAAAGTCTTCTATTTTTACGTGTTCAATTCAATGCTTGTCACCTATTTTGGTGGGTAAGGATTGAACTTGGGTCTCTATTAGAGATTGATGTGCCCCCAATTACTTCATCACTGGAGATAGAAGGAAGGGTTTGGGTTCAGAAATCAAACTGTTGTAATAACGGTATATTTTACCAGTCTGATGATGATAATTTGAAAGTGATATAGAGATAAATTTAATCAAATATATATTTGTGTTGTTTCAAGAATAACTAATAAAAACTAATAAAAATTGTAAGCATTCCCCACAACGCTATCTTGCTTGCTTCCTTAATGCTACTGCACAAAGATGATATATTTGCACTTGTTGTTAGTGGCACCCAATTATTAAACCAAGCGCTGACCAACACAAGAAGTTGGACAACAGCAGTTATAATTATATAATTTCCTTCTTAGTGATGGATTTTTTTTTTAATCATAAGGTGTACCTTTATATCAAGGGTGTTAACAGTGACGTGTCATTTTAATTTTCATTGTCAATCACTACCTTTTCATGTTAAGGGGCATTAAATTATCACTAAGTTAACATCTTAACATGACTTAAAAGAGAGAAAGTTAAAGTGATGAGGTAAAGTTAAAGGGCGTTAAATCATTTCCTTAAAGTGAGCTAGTGTAAAAAGAGACAAAATGAAAGATGTGATATCTAGGTGGAGTTAAAGATGGTTAGAATATACCCCATGACCTTAATATTTGTTCGTGAACTAAAATTAACATTAATGAAACTTTAATTAATAATTAAGTGGTTAGTCAATCTTATAAATACTTCTATCCAAACTAAACATTATGAGAAAATAGAAACCAACTGAATAGAAGGTGGCGGAATGCTAAAGTTTTCGAGGGGATAAGTTCAAGGGTCGTTGATGTAGTAGTCATGGTCAAGTCGTGGTCTTATTTGTGGTTAAAAATAGGTCGAGGTTTTCTTCCCTTCAATGGAAAGAGTCGGTCGATAATCCTATGTACATGTTGTAATTGTTCTCGGTGGTCGCGCCTCTTTTTTTTTTTTTATGAAGTTCACAGTAAAAAAAAAAAAAAAAAAAATTAAATAAAATAAAAAAAAAACCCAACTGAATAGACATCAAAAAGTTTAAGTTGGTAATGAATGATTCACATCATGAAAGTAGCATTGAAGCTTTGAATATGCAAAACTTAGGAAACTAATGATATACTACCTTTATGAGATGGGCCCGCTTTGTGAGGAGACCCCGTCCCATTCAATCTCATAGATTCAATAGGTGTAGTGCATGATCCACTCGACTCGAAGAGGGTGTTTGGAGTTGAGTTTTAAAATGGATTTTTATATTATTGTGTTTTGAAAACATAAATAATCAGTTTTTAATGTTTGGGAAAAATTTATAAAAATGGATTATTTGCGTTTAATAAGTTACCAAAACAAAATAATCTAAAAGCAGTTCCACCTTTATTATATCAAAAAGCATAATCTATATTCAAAAAACACTCCCAAACACCCTCTAAGTTTTGAAATAGATTTTTAGATTATTACGTTTTGAAAACGCAAATAATCAGTTTTTAGTATTTGAGGTTGGGTTTTGAAATGAATTTTTAGGCTACAAAACGCAATAATCTAAAAACAACTCTACCCCTACTGCAGCAAAACGCATAATCAGTTTTTAAAAAGCAATCCCAAACACCCTCTAAATGAGAAATAAACGTATGTCGGTATTAATATGGATACCTTAACTTGTTATTTATGAGGAAAAAGAAAGATGAAACAACATAGTGACATAAAAGACTAGTATGATGAGAGGAGAGATGGCTCATTTGGGTTATAAAATGCACATCTGGTTCTACTTCGTAACAATTGACTCTCCTTAAAAGTCAACTTCCACTTTGGTCACGGCTGGCTCCCTCCAGGCCACTACTACGAGCCTCGTTGGTCACGGTTGGTTCGCTCAAGGCCACCACTTTGAGGCTTTGATACCATTATTACAACTCAAAAAAGAGAACTCAACCCAAAAGAGCAGTCAGACCGGAGTGAGAGCTTATTTGGGTTATAAACCCCATATTTGTTACCCATACAACTGATGTGGGATAAGTCTCATACCTTACAATGGTTCTAGTTCGTAACATTTTTTATGGTCGATTACTATCGCTATATCTTAAATCATTTCGATCTTGTTTGGGTCGGATTGGGTAGGTAGGGCTGCAAACGAACCGAACGAACTTGAATAAGACCTTGTTCGTGTTCGTTTGTTAAGGAAATTATATGTTCACGAACAGTTCATGAACACTTACCCAACGAGATTTTCTGTTTGTGTTCGTTTGTTAAGAAAACACTTGTGTTCGTGTTCGTTTGTTAATTTTGTTCATGAACACTCATGAACACAATCGGACATTAATGAACACAAACAGATGTGCATGAATACAAAGTGTTCATGAACGGAAACAAACACAAAAGGACATATATTAACTATTAAATAATATCGAATTCACATATGCTAAGAAATTAACTAAAATCCACCCAAAATATAAGTTAGCTATACAAACATACTTAGTACTTAACATAATATTAGTAAACATAATAAAGTAGCGTCTAAAAAAAACTAAGCTTGCATCTTAAATTCGAAGTCTTCATTTATTTAATGACTATACTAAAAGTAAGGTTTGTTAATCTTCTATAGCCAACATAAATTATTTACTTATTTGGTAAAATAAATAAAAATTAAATAATGTAAAAAACATTATTAAAAACTTTATTAAACTCTCGAACATAAATGAACTTAAATGAACATGTTACCGAACGTTCACGAACATAAACGAACACGTTACCGAACGTTCACGAACATAAACGAACGAACACGACCTTTGTTCATGTTCGTTCATTTAACTAAACGAACAAAATTTTTTGTCCGTGTTCGTTCGTTTATTAAACGAACGAACATAAACGAACTTCCCGCCAAACAGTTCGTGAACTGTTCGCTGAAAGTTCAGTTCGTTTGCAGCTTTAGGTAGGTTACTATCGCTGTATATTAAAATTTTAATGCAAGTCGTGAGCCCACCCCCAAGTCTTAACTTTCCAAAGAAAGTCCAATTTGCGTCTTTGTTTTATATTAAAGTTAATTGTTTAAACAATTAAACTTATGGGAAAAACTAAAAGAGTTAATTTGGTTAGAATTATTTATGTGATTTAAAATCTTATACTAAATGTTAATCTTTTTGTTTAAATGGGATTAGTTATCTATCTATCTATATATATAAAAGAAAACGTATATGCTGACGTGGCGTGCAATGGAAGCCTCAACTTTCCCTTGAGAGTGCCATGTGGCATCATAATGGAGAGTTTTTGGTGTTTTTGAATTGTTTCCTTTTTTAATTAAATTGAGTTATTTTAGGAAAAAAGAATTTAAAAAATAAATTTAAAATTCTCTCTCATATTTCCTCCCATAATTTTTAAATGTTTATATCTTTTATATATGGTATTTTTTAAAGAAAAAAAAGTACACCAAATTAACGAGCGTTTTATTATCTTTCCAACGAGTACCATAGTGCTATATAAAAAACGGAGAAAAAATCGACTATTTTTTGTGGGGTTTCATTCATACAGGAAAAAAATACACAAAGTGTTCATGTTATCACGTAAAATTAGATTTTGTGGGGAATATGAGTTATTACTGATTAGAATACTATGAGCATGCAATGATTGAGAGATTTTGTGGTTAGTTAACTTGAGCCATTTGCAATATGTTATCACATAAAATTAGATTTTTCAACCCCGGGACCCTCCCGGGGTAATCAGCTAGTAATTTATATTAGATTTATATTTGTAAATGTATAAATGTGTAGTTCGGTTTTTCCTTATGGGCCCGTCTCGAAATTTTATCGGTAGCGGGTGACCCGACCACCCCTTAGTAAGTCCGCCCCAAATGAACGTACCCAGTAAAATATCATTCATCATTTCGTAGGATCAAGGGTGGGATGGAGGAGACGCTTCCACTGAAATTCGTTGCTCAAATACAACTTTTTTTACGTGTATAGACAATAGTCAAGTAATGTTTAATATTACAGATAACATAAAACTTGACGAATTGAAACAACCATATAAAAATTATTAATATTGACAATAATATACTAACCTTAATATAAAGAGGTGAGTGAAATGATGCGTGATAAAAAAATATATAGATAGATAGATAGATAATAGTGTGCATGGAGGTATAGAACGAAATGTTAGAGCAATACCAAGCTTAGAATCACAAAATACTTAATGAAATGGATAAATTTATTCAATGATCAAAGGAGCCTTTACATGTAAACGTAAACAAAGATTAATTCAAAAGGAAACAAACTTTAGTTACTAACTAGGAGATAACATAAAACCAGAAACAAACTTAAAACAAACGTAGACTTATCCATGCACCAAGCAAACGGCTATAGAACCTTCCAATGATGACTCAGCAATTGAATTATTCTTCAATACCCTCCCTTAATTCAATCCTCCTAACTCCAAGCATCTCTCTAAAATAACAAAACCGATCAGGTCCAAGTGGCTTTGTTAGTAAATCTGCAACTTGCTCTTGAGTACAACAAGACTTTAGCACAACTTGATTTGTATCAACTAAGCTCTTAATATAATGAAACTTAATATCAATATACTTGCTACGTCTGTGTATAGCTGCATTCTTGGATAAAAAGATAGTTGATATGTTGTCACAAAAAATTTCAGTAGGCTGCTCTTGATCAAAACCAAATTCACTTAACAATTTCCTCATCCAAACTGCTTGACAGGCTGCTCCATTTGCTGAGATATATTCAGCTTCAGTAGATGAAAGAGCTACAACCCTTTGTTTCTTTGAACTCCATGAAACCACATTGCTTCCAATTGAGAACACATAAGCTGAAACACTTCTTCTATCATCACATGAACCTGCCCAATCACTATCTGAAAAACCAACTAACTTGACTGCTGATCCATTCTTATAACATAACCCATAATCAATGATAGCAGCTATATATCTTAAGATTCTTTTGGTAGCCCAATAATGTTTAGCAGTTGGTGAGTACATGTACCTGGTGATGAACCCAACTGCAAAAGCCAACTCAGGTCTAGAATGAGTCAAGTACAACAAGCCTCCTACCAAACTTCTAAACCTGGTTGGATCCACCTTTCCCTGATCATCACCTCTTAACTTTTCTCCCTTGTTCATAGGTGTCACAACACCTTTGCATCCCTTCATACCAAACTTCTTTAATAGATCATTTGCATACTTCTTTTGAGACACCCAAATCCAATCAGCAGTTTGATAAATTTCCAATCCAAGAAAATAAGCCAATTTTCCCAAATCAGTCATATCATATTCCTTGATCATTTTAGACTTGAATTCTTCTATCAACACTTGAAAAGAGCTAGTGTATATAATATCATCAACATAAATGCAGATGATAATTATATTGCCTTCACTAGTCTTCTTAATGTACACTATAGGTTCACTTATAAGTCTAGAATAAGCATTACACTACAAATAAGAATGAATACACTCATACCATGCCCTTGGTGACGGCTTTAAACCATAGAGTGCCTTGTGCAACCTGTAAACTTTGTGTTCCTTTCCCTTTGCTTCAAAACCTGGTGGTTGGGTGACATAAACTTCTTCCTGAAGTGGTCCATTTAGAAAAGCTGATTTTACATCAAGCTGATAAATATCCCATTGTTGTTGAGCAACAAGTGATAAAATTACTCGAATTGTCTCAAATATTGCTACTGGAGCTAATGTGTCTTCATAGTTGATTCCATATTCTTGAGCATATCCTTTAGCCACAATTCGAGCCTTGTACCTTTGTATCTCCCCTTGTGCATCAAGTTTAACTTTAAATACCCATTTGAGCCTAATTGCTTGCTGATTAGCAGGGAGATCCACCAGTGACCAAGTCTTGTGCTCTTTCAAAGCTTGTAACTCAAGCTCCATAGCTTCCCTCCAATGTTTACTTGATAAAGCTTCTTGATGTGATATTGGTTCCATAAAGGAGAGGGCTAATTGACATTCATATAGCTGCTCTACCTGTGCAGGCTCAAGTGGCACAGTTTCTTGATAAAGTTTATTCAGAGACTTACTTCTGGGATTTTCTCTTTCACTGCTGCTACTGCTACTAGACCTACTTGTTCTACTGCTTGAACTATCTTGTGTTGTTAAAGAACCATTCCGACCAAATGGTTGATCATCATTACCACCATTAAGTTCATTTGTATCATCATGCTCACCATAGTCATCTTCTTTTGGCTGCCATATACTAACAAATTCACTGGGAAGACCATACTTGTCATCTTGCTTTCCATTCCATATTGCATTTTCATCAAAGGTAACATTTCTGCTAATGATCACACGCTTCTTGATTGGATCATATAGTCTGGAAGCTTTAGAATGTTGAGAGTATCCAATAAAGTACACTTACATGTCTTATCTTCCATCTTCCTTCTTTGTTATTTTGGAATTAGACTATATGCAACACAACCAAAAACTTTCAAGTGAGTAACCGAAGGAATTCTATTGTACCATACCTGAAATGGAGTGGCTTCATCTAAGGCTTTTGTTGGTGACAAGTTTCTTAAGTATACTGCATTAGCCACTGCTTCTCCCTAAAAAAACATTACTAAGATTCTTCTCATGCAGCATACTGAGAGCCATTTCCCCCACTGTTCTATTCTTTCATTCTGTAACTGCATTGTGCTCGGGAGTGTAATGGGGTGTGAAGTCCCTCTTTATGCCTTCTTTCTCACAAAAAATCATGAATTCAACAGAACAGAACACTCCACCTCTGTCTGTTCTAAAGGCTTTTATCTTCTTGTTCATCTCAGTTTCAACCTTGACTTTGAAAAGCTTGAACTTATCAAACACCTCATTCTTATTCTGTAAGAAATACACCCATGTCATTCTACTCATATCATCAACAAAGAGTAGACAATACCTACTTCCTCCTAGGGACTTAGTTGACATTGGCCCACAAACATCAGCATGAACCAAGTCAAGTACTTCTGTTGTCTTGGTTGAATGAGACAAAAATGGTGCTCTTGTCATTTTTCCATTAACACATGCTTCACATACATTCCAATTCCTCGCCTTAGGAAGCCCATATACCAGCTGCTTTGAACTGAGACTCTGCAAACTTCTCTCATTCAAGTGTCCAAATCTTAAGTGCCGCAAATATGAGTCATCAACAATTGTGGCAAAAGAAACATTATTTGAGTTGGACACATCAAGGGGAAAAGTATTGTTGTTTGCAACAGGAATCATGCAAACTATCTCACCAGTTTCCTTCTTAATAATGGTGCATGCTCCTTCATCAAACATTAGTTTATGTCCAGCCTTCATCAGTTGTCCAACACTTAATAAATTATAACCAAGTGCTGGAGCATACTGGACATCATGCAAGATTTTATACTTTCCACCTGCTAATTCCAGTTTTACAGATCCTTTTCCTTCCACATTAATTCTCTTCCCATTACCCATACGAACTGCTATTGTATTAGTTTTATCAATGTTCTTAAACAATAACTACTGACTAGTCATATGATTAGAGCATCCACTGTCTAAGAACCAGATACTAGATGAATTTACATCATCAGTTATGGTTACAAAAGCCTGATTCTCATCATCATGCACTACTGTTACATGATGTGAGCTGGCACTTTCTAAGTACCAAAGATGGGAAGAACTTACATTGACTGGTGTGGTTACTGAAACATGATCTTTTTCTTCATTACTCATAGCCATGAACAGTTGTCCCTCATCTTCATCATTTTCATTTGCTGGACAGGCTTGAGGTTCATTCCAGCAGTCTCTACTCATATGCCCAAACTTGTGACAATTGTAACATTGCATGTTGGCTCTACCTCTACTAGTACCTCGGCCTCTCCCTCGTCCTCTTGCTCTTTGACTGCCTCGACCTCTTCCTCTCATGAACAAGCCTGTATCTTCTTCTTTAACCTGTAAAGCTTGTTCCTCAACTGCAGTCTCATTACTTCTATTAACACGTGCCTCATGGGATTGCAAAGATCCCATAAATTGATCAAATGTCAGAGTGCTGAGATCCTTTGACTCTTCTACGGCAGCAACTATATGGTCCCACTTCACCGGAAGACTTCTCAAAACTTTCTCCACAACCTTTTAATCAGTCACAATCTCCCCATAAGCACGTTGCTGATTCACAATCTTCATAACCTTGGACAAGAAATCACCTACTGGTTCTCCATCTTTCATGTGAATAGTTTCGAATTCTCTACTCAGCCCTTGTAACTTCACCATCTGGACTTTACTATCACCTTCATATTCATTCTGCAATAAGGTCCAGGCTTGTTTGGATGTTGTAGCACCAACAATGCAAGAAAACAATTCATCGTGTACTCCTGATTGAATCAAGGAAAGTGCCCGTGCATCTTATCTTTTATAGTCTCTCAACCTAGTGCGATCAGTATCAGTCTCACTAAAACCACTGTTCACAAAGTCCCGAAGATCTTGTGACATGAAAATGGTTTTCATTCGAATTTTCCAGAATTCATACCCTTCACCCTTAAAGAATGGAAGCGTAGCATTAAGAACACTATTGTTTGTATTGTTAGCTATTGGATTAAGAGAATTATGAGAGAGTTGTGATTGTGGAAAAGAGATGAGAGGATTCGGAACCTGGGAATGGTCTGATACCAACTATTAGAGCAATACCAAGCTTAGAATCACAAAATACTTATTGAAATGGATAAGTTTATTCAATGATCAAAGGAGCCTTAAATAGGCAGTACATGTAACGTAAACAAAGATTAATTCAAAAGGAAACAAACTTCAGCTACTAACTAGGAGATAACATAAAACCATGAACAAACTTAAAACAAACGTAGACTTGTCCATGCACTAAGCAAGCGGCTATAGAACCTTCCAATGGTGACTCAGCAATTGAATTATTCTTCAATACGAAAGGTGGGAGTTTGTAGAGGAGAGTGGTTAATAATTGTCACAAATCTAGAGTTTGTTGGTCGTCTATGCCTTGTTACAATTATTTGGCAGGTTGCAGGAAGACAATAGTCAAACACAGTGAAAATATTTATCCAAACGAGGTATGTCTAAATAACTTGATTACTGGGGTGGCTGGAGATGTTAAGAAAATTAGATTTTAACATGATTGTTGGTATGGGGAAATCGTGCTGAAGATTGAATGGCCTCATTTGTATAGGATTGAAAAAGACACGTGGTGTGTTGTAGCAGAGAGGATACATAAACGAGATCAAGATATGGTCAGGTTTTGAAATTGGACTTAAGCTTAAAGTTCAACAGCGGAGTTAAGGGAGTGGGATGAAGTCAGCATCTGGATACAGACTACTGGCGTTTCGATAAGCCAAGACAGCTGGAAGAGGGGGGGGGGGGGGTAAACCAGGAAGCTTTTCGGGGTTCGGTAAAGGATGTTATTCGAGGAGACAGGGATACGGGTCAGTTTTTTGTCATGCGTTGGATGCCATGGGTTCTTTTTAAGTGTAACATTATGGTTTGGAGAGTCGAGATGAACCGGTTGCCTACGAAACTGGATCTGGAAAAAAGACATGTTGACTTGCGAGGTACAGACTGCGTTTTGTGTAATTTTGGGCAAGAATCAGCGGATCACTTGTTTTCGGCGTGCGTGGTTGTCATTGAAACGTGAGGGGGAGTCAACAGATGGTGTAATATTGACCCTATATATGCGTTTGATGTTAAAGACCTCCTTCAGATTTATAAAGGGGTGGTAGGGAACATAATGGCCGACTAAAAAGGTTATTCATGGTATTATCATAAGTGGCGAAGCTTGACCCGAAACTTCGGGGGGTCGGAACTCACCGGGGAGCATAAATCACTAGTTTCGGGGAGTCGAAAACCAATTTCGCAGGGGGTCAAACCCGTACATACCAAAAAAAATTCTATACAAATACTATATAATCGGAACTTCTAAGCGAAAATTCGGGGGGTTCGCCGCCCCTCCCCGCTCCTTAAGAGCTGCGCCACTGATTATCATAGTGACTTGTCGGAGCATTTGGCAAGTGTGGAATGAGAAGGTATTCAAGGGTAAGGAGGTCAAGGCTATGGAGATTGTGGTCAATGTCAAGTCAAAGTCATTTTTTTGGATGAAAAAATAGGTCAAGGTTTAAAAACTTAATTTGGAAGGAGTGGTGTAAAACCCCAACATACATGTCCAGTGGCGCAGCTCTTAAGGGGCGGGAGGGGCGGCCGACTCCCCCCTCCCCCGAATTTTCGCAATTTTTTTGGTATATACGGTTTTGACCACCCGAAATTGGTTTTCGACCCCCCGAAACTAGTGATTTCCAACCCTCCGGTGACTTCCGACCCCCCAAAGTTCCGGGTCAAGCTTCGCCACTGTACATGTCGTAATCAGTTTTGTGGCGGCGGTCCTCATTTTGAAGATGGCTTGCTTGTGTGAATAAAGTTATTGTTAAAAAAAATCTATCTCACAAGGAGATTAACTTCTTTGTAAAAAAAAATAATAATATGTAGTAGCGTATTTAATTTTATTGTACTATCTATATCTATACTACTATATAATACATTCTAGATAGTCAACAAGGTAATTTGCTCTTTTTTTAAGATGGCATATAAAGAGTTTTACGCTTTACATCTAAAATGTTATGAAAAACTTTCCATTATTACCCCTATTTGCAAAACTCACTTGTACATGTCAATTCAATATGTGGTTGGACTATGAACTATAGTGGATACCAAGTAATATTGCATTTGTCATATATTCCATTTGAGACGGAAAAAAAGTGGTGTAAATTTAATACTTGAGTATACAGTAGCAACTTAAAGAGAGGGTATTTATCCATGGGTTTGTAATGTAATTGTCTTTCATGGGAGTATCCAAACCATCAAAATTTTTAACTTGATATAATCATATATTGCTAGCTATTAAGCGAGGTGTTTTAGTAACAGATTGAAGTAGTAAACAAGAAGCAAAATAGAGCACACAAGATATTATGAACTGCATTTAAACGAAGAATATAAAAGCTTATTACATTGTGAATAAAATAACATAGCAAGGCGTTTTTTTCCACTATGATAGTTCTGAAGTTCCTTATGTGAAGATGAGAACTAACTTTGATAACATAAGAATATGAAAATTATTGATGACATAATTGGGCCATGCAGACTTAAACTCACTTGTACATATCAATTCAATTGAAGGCATAATGTACATGAGTCAAATGTAACTGATATCCTTAATACAGTCTTGATTATATTCATCATTGGCATTGAAACTTCCCAATGAAATGGTGGAAGTTATTAATCGGCTGAACCATTTTATAGACAATCATTCTATCATCCAACACCAGCAACTACCTGAGCCAATTATGATTACAAAAGCTGTCGCCACCACTCATCTCGGGTCACGTTGGAAGTGATAGCACCAACAACCGAACGCAACCGCCACATCCCTATTGTCGCCTGAAAATCTTGAACAGCCCGCGCCGTTATAAGGTAGGGATTTATTTTTTAAATTTTATCTTCAAATGCAATATTTTCGAGACCCAATCGGATCAGGATTTGTCTAGGGTGTCGGTCTGGCTACATGTAGTTCCTTTCTCCTGACAAACTATATGTATCTTATGAGTCCATGAGGTCAGTTGTCTTAATACATGGTTGAGACCATATCTAAATGTGTTTTGTCTAACATGATATTATTTGCAAGCTTTATGGGTCAAGTGCGAATGAAGAACAACAATTAATGAAATCAATTTGTTGATATCAAAGACATATTGATAATTGTTGAAAATTATTGATAATAGTAGAAAATGATGCATTTATTTTGAGAAGCTTTCAACGTTAAAAATATCAACTGTTACAATCATCATGGAATGGAGTATAACTATGTTTTAGTTCATCTCTCTATGACACGAGATTTTGCTCTTCGATACACATGTTTCTCTTGCACCTTATTATTAAACGTAATTGTAGAGTTTATATGATTGATTACTACTTTCTAAGTGGTTTGGTTTGTTGGACAGGCGAATAAGTTCATTAAGAGCATGCATAGAGTCTGCTTGAATACAATTCATCTGTTGGAAAGTAAAAAACTGCCCGCTGAACGATTACGTTATGTGGCGCTATCAAGGTGCACCACAAGGCACAAAACAATGTTATTGGCACACCCAAGCAACAAGGATAACGAAAGCGGGGTCTACACTACAAATATAGTGTACCGAGAGGTTTTACTAGACTAACTACCATAGCTTACATCAAAACAACGGTACATCACTACAAGCTAGCATACACATTATTTGTGTTCAAAAGTATTTGTTCAAAGCATTATTCTTCACCTATGTTTTTTGTATTCACATAACTTTATGGTCCAGTTCTATTGTTTCACACTTTTTATTACTTTCAAATTGCATTGTATTTAATACAAACTTAACGTCTAACTCTACTACACTTTCTACTCCTATACATAAAATATTTGTACTATAAGTCAATTTTATACTTTCTTTAATATTTATGCTGCCACTTTGTTAGGAAATCTATAGTAATAGTAATAATAATAGTAGTAGTAATAGTAATACTAATTATATATATCATCTCTATATAAATGTATCCTCTATGGTTATCTCTATATTTTGTCAATAAAACAAGTCTTAAAGCTACACGTACAAGTCTTAAAACTAAACACAACAATTTTACATATATATAGCTAAACATCGTGCAGCCCCGCCACAATGCGCAGGATCCTGCTAGTAATTTAAAAAGTGTTTAATTAATACGAATATACGATCTTACTATTTTGAGGGATGTAATCATATCTGTCTGTTGTGTGCTTTTCAATTTGACGCACCATTATGGAAAATATAATGGCGGTGTTAATTATTAATGAAGCATTGTTACGTTCGTGATGCACCATTATAAAAACAGAAACAACAAAAAACTTAAAAAAAAATAATAAATCCATGACTTTCTATCTTTTGGCACACAAACTTTGAACCACAACCACTATCAAAATTTTCATTAAAAAGAAAAAAAAACAAAGTATATAAAAAAAATCCATACTCCAATTTCCAAACATACGAGAATACCATTTTTTTTTTTCATTATTTGAAGAATATAGTAATTTGCTAAAGTTATGTACATCCACCGTGACCATAAATTTCACAAAAATAACATATACTATTATCCTTCTTGAATTGATCAATTGATATCTTTCTCACATTAGATTTATATCTTCTTACACGAGATTCACTACTTTTGTTCCCAATACTAATTAGAATGTGTATTATGAAGGGCTATATCTTCTTACACGAGATGCCATGTATGCACTAAGCACTATGTAGACACACTTTTTTTTCACCTATCACATCGCTAAGTTGGGTTGTGAGTAGGGGTGCAAACGAGCCGAGCGGCTCGCGAGCTACTCAAGATCGACTCGGTAAAAAGCTCGAACGAACCGAGTCTTATCGAGCTCGAGCCTGAAATAAAGCTCATTTGGTTATCGAGCTCGAGCCTCAAATGTAAAGCTCGGTTGGGCTCGTCGAGCCTTATCGAGCTTTGCTTATTTATGTCAATTAATTATATAGCCCAATTGTATTGCAACCCATGCATTAACTAAATTACTTTGGGCCTTGGGCTTCTTAATTGTCCAAAACGAGGTCATTAATGGTCCAAAACGAGTCCTTAATAGTCCAAAACGAGCTCGAGTCGAGCTTGGGCTCGTTTAAGCTCTTGCCACATACATTTTTATCGAGCTTTTTAGCCGAGCTCGAGTTCTTAAATATACTATCGAGCCGAGCTCGAGCCCAAAATACAAGGCTCGAATCGAGCTTGAGCTCGAACTCGAGCTTCTGAAAATTGTCACGAGCCTAGCTCGATAATGCAAGGCTCGAGCTCGGCTCGGCTTGTTTGCACCCCTAGTTATGAGGGCTTTATTAGGCATTATGTGAAAGTGATATTGGTTTGAGGTGGTTATAAATGATAGGTTTATATATATTATTTTATTTTATTAAGGATGAGAGATGTACAAGATAGTAATTTTTATATCCGTACAACTTACGAAACAACATTTACAACATATTTAAGCAACACATTTAAGGGTAGTATAGGGATGTAGGTGACAATTAAGACAGTTTGGAGGGTAATGTATACATTTCACCATTCTCTTTCTTTACAATATCAAAACAAATTTAAAATACTACCATTCATTTCTCATCCCTGCCCCCACAATGGTTGTTTGCCTTCTTTAAACCTACAACTAAATCAATCGTTTGCCTTCTTCAAACCTACAATCATGATTCATTGATGAAGACAGCTACAAAATTAAACCTCTTCAAACCCTGGACCGCAACTCCTACCCATGTTCCACGTTCTGCAAAGTCTTAATCATACGTTTTGTTTCAATAATCCCATCATGAGGTTTTAAGATCCCTTTTAACACCCAATTTACTCCCCTATTTGTTACATCCGTTGACTTGAAACACCCAAATCTATTCAACTTTCACAACAATTTCAAACCCCCTGCCTTTATATACCAAATCCCTACAATGCCGATAGTTACATTCCCTACTTCACCTAACTGCAATTTTGACATCAGGTTATATACATTCTTTTACTATCTATTTGATATTTCATATTTGATGAGCTGCTGCATGTGGTTGGAGTTTTAACACCCCTAGACTTTATAAATTTATGGTTGCTTTGTATGAACCCTAAAATTTTTAATTATATGTTCAATATGGTATTATTTTTTTGTATACAACTTATAGGCTACTTAATCCGGTAGAATGACTGTCTTGGAGGGGCCTTGACAACTGTTAGGATATTTGGGGATTTTAGTGGTACGTTTGGCACTGGAATTTTAGGTAAAAAAAATCATGATATTAGTTCAGCTTGACTCGTTTGAGGTCCCATCTTAATTGCCTAGATAAGTTGTAAATAGATGAAGAAAACTTGGATGTGAAAACACTTATGCATATAAAGGGGTACAGAACCGTGGTACAACAGCCGAATATTCAATTCACAACAAAATAACCCAACCTATTTGAAACCTTTTTAAATTCGGGTTCACGCAAAAACAACCAGCCCCACTGTTTATCGTTGTTTCAACCAGAATTAATAGGGATATCTTTATAAGCCCGGGCATATACGATTAGTCCGCAACGTTGTACTAACCCCTCTCATGTTGGCATATTTATTACGTGTGGTGAATGGAGCTACCTAAAGTTTCCTTATCAGGTGTTGCTCATGCGGTTAGTCGCAATATTTAAACAATACAAAATCACTAATTTAAATTATATTAATGGTTTAACAAGAATTTTATTTCAGAGTTCCGAACCAAAGGTTGCGCTAACAACAAACAAATCCGATATCTTTTCATCATATGTCGACAATCACGACAACGATGAGTTAGATGATGACATCGAAGGACTGTATGATTATTGTTGTGCATTGTGCAATGATAGCGGTGATGTTCTCGTGTACGTCTCCACTTTCACTACTGCCATTAACCTTTAGTCAAGTAACATACCATCTATAAACTATCTATGTTTATGCTTAGTAACAACGCTTGTTCACCATGTTCATATGTGAAGGGCCATGTATGCAATGTTTCCATCCAACCGTGGACTCAGGAATTGCCAGCCATTGTGAATCACTCGGGTTTGAAAACGTTGCTGAATACAATGTAAGAACCCATGTTTTGTATGTATGACTATCCATGGTTATCATCATGACCCCATTTTGTTTACCACTATATGTATCTGCACAGGCGCTCGCAACCTTCATTTGTAATAATTGCCAACTTAAAAAACACCAGTGTTTTGTATGTGGTAAGCTGGGGTCCTCTAATGAACCTTCTTCCACCAAGGTTCAACTCCAGGCCAATCAAGTAACATACTATTTCATATATAAACTTGTATTCATGCTGAATAAGTTTAACAACCCCCTTTTCCTGGACAATGTGTTTTATTATATGAACCTTTCAGGTTTACTTGCGTCTCTGCAACTTGTGGTTATTATTATCATCACATTTTGCATAGCGAATAAACTATACCCGCATGATGAAACAATGGCAAAATAATTTAGTAACCATATAGCTTCCGGGAAACTGCTCATATGTCCCATCTACAAATGCCATCGTTGTCGAGGCGTTTAAGACTTAAATGTCTATGCATTATAGTTTGCATTTGTAGGCGATGCCCCAAGTCATATCATCGGCAATGCTGCCTCGGTACTTATCTTTTCCCACTCTCATTTGCAACCTGTACCAACACATGTAACCTAATTATATAAAAGACTTTCTGCTGTACGATTAGTTTCAACAGTGCATCTGACGGAGGTACCAATCTAAGAGCTTGGGATAACTTGTTGCCTCACCACATCTTGATGTATTGCATGTAACTAATTAAGCTTCCCAAACTTTTCCCCTTGCAAAATGAAACAGTAACAAATATGATTTACAGGAGGCACAAAGTGGATCCAACTCTACAGACCCCAGAAAGAGATCACCTATTATTTCCTTTTATTGAAAGGAAAAGGAAAAGGAAAAAGAAAAGGGAAAAGGAAACAAGCACAATGCCTACATTGTTAACAAGGAGGAAAAATCCTTTTGGAAATGTTGTGCAACACATCCCTCGAAACAAGTCAGCAAACAATGAACCCTACCCTACCAGCATTGATAATCCCCAAAATGACACATCTTCCCCTAGTGAAATGAAACACATTTACGATCAGTCGCGTAGCCCACGTGAACCATGAACCAGATTCACATACAAACTTCATCGGATGTTAGCCTACACCAATGGCGTGACTGGAACAATTTAGTCTTCACCTTCATATGTGTGCCTACTTTTCTCTATCTTTGAATTTAGCATTTACTCATTTCCCAGATTTTGAAACATGGTTTGCATTTTTTAGTTTATTGAACTACTCTCATAACGTTGGTATTTAATTAATTCCCGGCTTAAAGTCATTGTTTATGTTTCCTTACTTTCACAAGTGATTATCATAATATTGGTACCGGTTACCGATCTTGTCTGATTGATTGCGTAGGAGGCCACAATCAAGTATTAAAAGAAAACAAGGGCAACGTTGGCTAACACACAATACACGCTGCTTATTCAGATAAGGTGATGCTACAAAGTTGATCATACAAAACAAAATACTTATCGGCTACCTTAAACACTATAAAATGGTACTTATGTGTAAAGTGAACTTACTCATTGCAACCTGATGCAACCGAAACTTTTAAGTATAAAAATATGTTTCTAACAAAATACTTGACATCCGTTTTGTTCACATCAAACTCATTTAGGCAATTATTTCCATACCCATATCATATCACAAACCTATTACTTTTTCTACCTAGATGCAAATACAAACCATCAAAACATGCTTCAGAGCCACACTATGGCTGAATTGGTATGGTAAGCTAGAAATGTCATGTAACAAGCCGAACACCTGCAGTAACGCGTGGGCATTCCCATTGGTATTAATTAGTTTTTAATAAACTTACGAAACTCACCCCTTCTAATGCCCCTCTGTGGTAGTGCTGTTCATGCCCACGCTGTTGAGGTGGCATGGTTAATGCCCCCTTTGAAACCCATAACACATCGCCTCATAGATACCCAAACCATCAACAATACAAAAAGAAACCATGACATGTCTTTCTTGCTCATAGGCACTTGATCTCTAAAAGAAAAAAATAAAAATTTGTTGCCTTTCTTGCACATTTCACAAGATGCATATTCACTTCCGACAAAAACAAACCTCATTATATGTATTTGTTTGTGTTGCAATTTGTTTGTTGGTTGTTTAGAGTTACATTTAAAACATCATCAACCCAAGATAGGTGTGGCATTTACAATTTGTATTCTGTCCACATCAATAATGTAACGCGCGGAAAATGCGACAAAAAACATCCGCGGTAACACGCGGATATTTCTACTTACATTATAAAGCATTTTAGAAAGACAACATGGTAATTTCACAAAGTTTTTAGATGTTTGTTACAACTTTAGCAAAGTACGAGTGTTCTATGCAATAGCTTCTTATTTTCCCCATTTAATAAACTTCTCCTAATTAATACATTATTTAATACACATAAGATTATCTAATTTGCTACATTATTATTATTATTATTATTATTATTATTATTATTATTATTATTATTAATACGCAAATATCATTAAGTTTATCTATTTCAAATACTTGAGTATATAATTACTCAATGATAATGATAATGATAATGATAATGATAATAATAATATAATATAATATAAAAAATCGGTAAATGAGTACCGAAAAAAAAGTAGGTCTTGATAACGGTATCGAAAATGATTCAATACCGGGAATTCGGTAGCATTACGGTATCGGTACCCGGTACCATTTGTTCATCCCTATTACGTAGTACTATCTTATTTAAATACAAAAGAATATAATTACTAAATATTTACATACTTATAGTAATAATACTATAGTCAATGTTTAAGATACGTTGGGCTAAATTGCGTTCTTCAAAAGATACTAGATAACACTCGCAATATCGCACAAGCTAACCCACTAGTTTACATAAAATTATTTAACAATGAATGTGTTGCCAACAAATGAGTGAAGGATGTCGATTATTGATGAAAGTTCCATTGGTAGAAATGGAAATAATAATCTATAGTATATAAAATGCATTTCATAAGGTATTTTAAATACCTAATATTTAAGGGAGGTCTAGATAAAAACCCTAATCCTTCCGAGAAATTCGGAGGCGATCCGGCGGCGAACAGGTTTCCCAGCGACGAACAGGTTTTTTCCAGTGCTTCATCATGGCTGCAAGAGAGAAGTATAAGGTAGATCAATGGTACGATGTTCCACAGAAGACAGATTTCCGCAGGTTTCAAGGGGAGCCGTCAAATCAGAAAGAGGTAGAAGTGACGAAGTTTTTCGTTTCCAATTTACCAGAAGGATGTGCATCTAAGGATCTGGTTGATGTGCTGAACAGGTTTGGCGCGGTGAGTAATACTTATATTGCCAGGAAGTATGATAAACTTGGTAAGCGTTTTGGTTTCGTGTCGTTCATTAATGTTCATGATCCGTTGGCGTTGGAGAAGGAGTTGAGGGATGTATGGATAGGATCCTACAAGTTGTTTATTGCTTTGGCTCGATTTGTTGATGGGGAGAAGATCAACTGGAGAGGGGGTAAGAGGTGGACGCCGGTGAAAGACGATAAAAAGAATACTGAAAAATCTGAGGAGGCTGTCAAGGAGCCGGTGGTTGAGAGTCAGTCTGATGATGTAGGGGGGAGACACACGGTCATTCAGAGATACGTTGTTGAACGTCGAACCGGTGAAGACTAGGAAGACCTTGGAGGTGACAGTGGATTCTAATACCAAGGGTGGTTTGTCATGGTCGGGATGTGGGGCCGTTGGTAGAGTCTCGGACTATGATAGATTGATCAATTTACGTGTGTGGTTGAATGGGATTGGGCAAGCAAAGGTTGGGATTAGATATATTGGTGGGCTGTGGGTGATGTTAGTTTTCGAAGCTGAGTTTTGCATGGAGGGTTTTCTACGTTCACAAGAGGTGTGGAAGGGGTATTTTGATAGTCTGGACAAGTGGGATGGTCAACTACTTCAGCAGGATCGTCTTGCTTGGTTGAAAATTAGTGGCTTGCCATTATGTTTGTATGATAAAGATGTTTTTGCGAGTATTGGTAGTAATTTTGGGAAGGTTATCCATGTTGAGGACGTGAGTGAGTTGGAGACGGACTTGACATATGTGATGGTGGGGGTGCTCAGAGAAGATAAAGAGAGAGTAAACGAATCGGTGAATGTTACGTGGAGGGATACGAAGTTCTCTGTATTTGTGGAAGAGGATTTAGGAGATTGGGTTCCTGATTGTGTGGAAGATTACTCAGAGGAGTCGAGTGAGGTTGAACAAAGGGAGGAGGGTTGTGATGATATTGTGATGGAAAACTTGGAAGAGGTAGGCGGAGCCCAGGTGTGTGGTGTAATGTCTGGAGGGTCTGAACATCAGGAGGGTGGGGTTAGGGAGTCGGGTGAAAAGGGAGATGGGTTGGGTTTGGAGGGCAACGGGGTCACTTTGGGTGTAGCCGCTCCGAAGATTGATAGAAGGAAAGGGTATCGTAAAAAGACAAGGAGCCAGAAATCTCTGTCACCAGGGGGTCATGAACGTCCAAAGAAGAGGGCCCGAGATGGTGAGGATCCGTTTGATATAGATAGATTTATATATGTAGTTAATGGGGAAGAAGCGAGGAGTGTCCATGGTATTGACATCAACGTGGAGGTTGTTGCGGATGATGCGGCTGAAGTGAGTTCGGTCGGAATGGAGGCAAATAAAGGGGTGCAGGAGGAGGTGCTTGAGACGATTAAGTTGGGAAACGATGTTGGTGTAGAAGCTTTTGATAATTATACCGCGCACATCACAAAGGAGATTCAGGTTGAAGGCTTTCAGTTGGTGGATCAATGAATACGCTTTCTTGGAATGTTCGTGGACTAGGCTCAGAGACCAAAAGTGCTTGGTGTAGAAAGATGAGGATAGCGAATGAGATTGGCTTGATTATGCTCCAAGAAACTCAATTTGAGTCGTTGGAGAAGGTAAATATTGGTAGATTTTGGGGCTTGGATGAATACGAGTTTGATCATGTTGATGCTACGGGTAGATCCGGGGGTCTTCTTTCTCTTTGGAATCCGAAGATCTTTGTCAAGTCTTCGGTTTTTAAAGATAGGAACTTGCTTGTTGTGTCGGGGTATATTAAAAATGATGGAAGGAAGCTATCGTGCATTAACGTGTATTGCCCTCAGCGGATTCAAGACAAGAGGTTGGTTTGGGAGAAACTCAGTTCGATCATTGGGGAGGATGATGGGTTTTGGATAGTTGGTGGTGATTTCAACAGTGTGAGGGATAGTGTGGAACGAAGGAATACGTATTTTAACGCGGTGGAGACGGAAGAGTTTAATGATTTCGTGGAGGATGCGGGCTTGTTCGAGTACCTGTTGAAGGGCCGAAAATATACATATTTAGTGGGTAACAAGATGAGCCGGATTGATAGATTGTTTGTGGACTGGTGGTTTTTCAACGAGTGGCCGAACGCGGAGTATCGTGTGCTTGATAGAGATGGATCGGATCACTTTCCACTTATGTTAAAGGTGGAGTCGCGGAATTTTGGAGCTAAACCTTTCAAGTTCTTCAACTCTTGGCTCCAATGTCACACCCTCAAATTCCACGTGCGGGGTTTTACCGCGAGGCGCGTGACAAACCAGGATCTAAGTCAACAGTCACAATAAACGACACTATATGATACGAAAATGAAATAAACAACCATCAAGTTTTCATAAATCCATTCGCTGCGGAAGCGTAACTTTATTACAACCCGAAATGCAAAAGTACGTAAGTCTGAAAAAGATAAGACAATGCATATGAATCCTAGACGCCGTGTGACTCCGTGCGCCTATGATGAGCTGCTACCTCAACGACCTGAGACAAACATGCTAAAAATGTCAGCAAATAATGCCGGTGAGTTCACAGGTTTTATATTAATGTTTTAAGTAATGAAAGCCATCATGTTACCACTATGTCAGAAATGATAGCGTTAGCTAGACGCATGAGTTATACTACCACGACCGGAAACCATTACAGACAACGAAATATGATTTTTCCCGAAATGACTTAGCTTATAACCGAGACAATATGCACCCGCCCGGCTCCCAGCCGACGGGTGGGGTCTGTCAATCCCAATAGATCTATCCACATTTCCCCCGTTATGCTATCCAGCATATTCATGGTTTCCCCGGGACTTTACGTATCGTATAGTATGTAAATGAATCAACACTAGTATAACATGATAATTTATGTAATAAGTATAAGCATGTGTCTCCCCCAAAATGTAAAGCGTAAGGTGGGGCCGTGAAACTCACCTGATGCTGCTTTTCGCACTAAGACAAGTAAACCTGCTCAATAGACGGCCCCAAATACCGGTGACCTATCATGACGAGCGTATAAGGTGTTAGACTAACAACCCGTAGGTTGATTTAGTCCCTAGTAGTCCAGACCATAACCGTGTATATATGAAATGATGTTTCAAACGTTTAACCGACCGCACCAGGCAAGGCCCGACATCCCATTGGTGACCCGACATTCCACGTGTTAGATAAATACAAGACATCATGCCACATATGCAATTAAACACTTAATACGCGCAACAGTTCACCTAGTCTAGCATAATGTCCGATTAACGTGTAAACAGGTCCGAACACGTGTTACTAAGTCATTGGGTGTATCCCAGGGTTCCTATCATGTTCCTAGGCGTCAAATCATGTTCCGGGATGTTAAAATATACATACAGCAGCATTATACGCGATTAGGTATCAAACTAGCATTTAGGATTGTAAATGCCTAAGCTTCAGGCGATTAGGATTGTAAATGCTTAAGCTTCAGGCATTTAGGATTGTAAATGCTTAAGCTTCAGGCATTTAGGATTGTAAATGCTTAAGCTTCAGGCATTTAGGATTGTATTTGCTAGTAGTTGAGGTGAATAGGGCTCTAAATGCTTAAGTTTAGGCGATTAGGGCTGTAAATGCTTAAGCTTCAGGCGATTAGGAGTCCTATTCGCATGAAGCTTCATGCGAGTAGGATCCTACTCGCCTCTGCATGTCTGTAACGCATTTTCGCGCGTCAACTCTCCAAATCAGATCCGAAACATGTAAAAACACCCAATAATCATCCTAACACATTAACAAACATATTTCAAGCAAAACCCCTAAGTTTTCATCGTTCTAACAGTTCCGAATGCGAGTGTTTTCCCAAAATAGTAACTTAGCATGTAAACATCACATCAACATGCAAGAACTTGCCCTAAATAGCAATTATTCAGATTAAATCACATAACCACGTTGTCCGATAGCATCCTACTGTTCTAGCATCATCCTAGAGCAAACCCTAACATCAAACAATCAACAACACACCTCATATCATCCTTAACCATCCACAATCTTTCAAATGGGTCAAAACATCAAGTATCAACAATACACAACCAAAACCATTCAAACTCCTAGGACATCATCATACTAACTTGTAACAGCCATAAACATCATAATAACATAAAAACAACCATGATTCAATCCTAAAAATTCTATCTTTAATCACATATAACGCATAATACACATGTAAAGGTGTGGGTTTGTTTAAAAACGGTTTTAAATGGATTTTCAGAGACAAAAACATTTATAAGTCAGGTCTAGACTTTTAGGGAGTAAAACATAATCATTTAAAGGTTTGGGTTTGAAGAACACACCTTGTTTTTAAGAGGAGATGATGGAATAAGCTTGGAAATGGTTGTTTTGATGTAAAAATAGGTTCCAGAGGGTGTTTGTGGGTTGAGATAGGTTATGGGATGGCTAGGGTAGTATAAATGATGTCTTAGAGGTCAAGGGTGGTATTTATAGGCGTTTTTGATCGTTCAGAGTATTTCAAGCGAGTACGCAGCAGTAGAGGCGAGTAGGGCTGCTACTCGCATGAAGCCTCATGCGATTAGCCCCCTATTCGCCCCCAGGTACCCCCTACTCGCCTATAAGACTGGCGATTAGGCTATCACACATTAGCCTAATCGCCTATAGTCCATGTGTTCGTGTTTTTGGCGCGTTAAACCCTATTTTAACATATGTAATCACGTTTTCACATACCGACAAGCCACATAATGATTACCAACATATAATGCACGATAACTAACACGTTCCCACCCGATCACCAATTCCCGGGACTCGAGACTTGCGTACGTGCGTTAAATCCGATGATTCCACGAATCACCGATCCTTGTACACATGGTTATGGACCGACACCCAATGGTCCTTCGGACCATTGTAACGACTCCCGATGATTCCCGAATCATCGGTAAGACTCAACTGACCCAGTCAAGTATGATATTAAGTAGTTGTTTTCAATGTTTTCGTTGAGATAGACTCGTATGTATGTAAAGTATGAAACGCATGTATGTAAAGTATAAAAAAGTATTAACCTGAATATGCCGGGTGTCACATCCAAAGAGATGGTTTTGACGATGTGGTTAAACGGACGATGACGAGTAAAGAGTGGGCGGGTGAACCGGATTTGAAGTTGTGTTCTAAATTCAAGTTGTTAAGAAAAAATATTCGCGAATGGGTGGATAAAAAAACGGCTGAGGAACTTGAAGAATCATTATGTTTGAAAAAAGAAATCAGCGATTTGGAAACTATCTTGGAGTCTCGTGACCTGAATGAAGAGGAGTCGTGGATTATGGAGGAGGCCAGGAAACGCACTAAACAGCTTGATTATTTCAAGATTAAAGACTTGAGGCAGCGAGCTAGAGTTAAGTGGTCACAAGATGGAGACGAGAACTCGAGATTTTTTCACGGGTCGATAAATTGTAGGAGGGTCTCTAATGCAATTTTGGGTGTTACAGTGGAGGGCGAGTGGGTTAAAGAGCCTAAAGCGATTAAAAGAGAAGTTTTAAAATTTTTTAGTCGGAAGTTTATTGAGGATATGCCTAATAGACCCAAACTCAATTGTTTTGGTTTGAAGAAGATCTCCCAGGAAGACGCTAGCAGATTATGTGGTCCGTTCTTAGTCGATGAGATCAAGGATGCGGTGTTTCAATGTGGTAATGATAAAGCTCCAGGCCCGGATGGCTTTAATTTTCGATTTATTAAGCGATACTGGGAGCCGTTCTCTTCGGATTTTGTTGATATCATGCAGAGATTTGCGGATACGGGTATCATTAATAGGGGGTGGCATCTTCGTTCATTACTCTGATTCCGAAGGTAAAGGATCCGGTTAATCTTGCTGAGTATCGTCCGATAAATCTTATTGGGGTGGTGAGTAAGGTCATCTCGAAGGTCCTGGCTAATAGATTAAAGATGGTCATGGATAGTATTATTAGTGAGACTCAATCGGCGTTTGTTGCGGGGAGATACATATTGGATAGCCCGTTGGTGATTAGTGAGGTCTTGACATGGGCTAAAAGATGCGGGAAGAAGTTGTTCATGTTTAAGATTGATTTTGAGAAGGCCTATGATAATGTAAACTGGGCGTTTTTAATTTCAGTGATGAGACAGATGGATTTCCCTGATATATGGTGCAGATGGATTGATGGTATTCTCCGTTCGGCTCGTTCATCGGTCTTGGTTAATGGCTCCCTGACGTTTGAGTTTGCTTGTCAGAAGGGTATTCGGCAAGGAGATCCTATATCGCCGTTTTTATTCATTATGATAATGGGAGCTTTTTCGGGTATTATTAAAAAAGCGGGTGTGGAAGGACACTTTCGGGGTGTATCTCTCCCGAATGAAGGGCCTGTTTTATCTCATCTTTTGTATGCAGATGACGTTATGGTGATGGGAGAGTGGTCGGATACAAATTTTGCGTGTTTAAGGAGGCTGCTTCGTATATTTCACATGTGTTCGGGCCTTAAAATCAATATTAATAAATCTATTCTTTACGGTGTAGGAGTGGAGAGGGATGTTGTGGAAGAGATGGCGAGTGGTATGGGTTGTAGATCGGGTTCGTTTCCGTTCACATACCTAGGGATTCAGGTGGGTGCCAACATGAGTAGAATAAATAACTGGGAGCCAGTGGTTAAAGTGTTCAAGACGAGATTATCAAAGTGGAAATCGAAGACCCTTTCTATTGGTGGAAGATTGACGCTCATTAAGTCTGTTTTACAAAGTATTCCGTCGTATTATTTCTCTCTTTTTAAGGCTCCGGTTGGGGTGGTTGATAAGTTGGAAGGCTTGATTAGAAGATTCTTGTGGGGGGGAAACGTGGACGTTAAAAAAACTCATTGGGTTTGCTGGGATGTGGTCACGCGATCAATTAAAAACGATGGCCTAGGCGTACGGAAAATTGTTGATAGTAATAATGCGTTTTTGGTCAATGGTTATGGCGATACAGGAACGAAGAAGGGGCGCTATGGAAAAGGGTTATAGATGCGGTTCACGGATCCAACAGAATGTGGGAGATGTATCCCAAAAGGTCGATTTATGCAGGCACATGGACAAAGATTATGCTAAGTGGAAGCCGGTTGCGTGTTGGTGAGGTTAGTAGCTTTTCCATGATAAGGGGCCGACTTGGTATTGGTAATAAGATTAGATTCTGGATAGACCCATGGGTACACCAGCAGTCTTTAAAAAATCTTTTCGCAAACTTGTTCCGGTTAGAGATTGATAAAGATTGTAGGGTGGGTGATAGAGTGGGTGGTGGAAATGGCGAGCATCCTGTCCGCTGGAGCTGGAAGAGAAGTCCGGCTGGTGATATGGAGATCCAGCAACTGTTGGAATGTAATCGGATGCTAGAGGGGCAGTTTACTCGCAATGAGCCAGATGGTTGGTATTGGGATGATGGGAAGGGGGATGGTTTTTCGGTGCAGGAAGTTAAGAGGTGGATCGATAGTGGTGATTCTAGTGCTACCATTGGTAAATTCAAGTGGTGTAAATGGGTTCCTATCAAGTGCAATGTGTTCATGTGGAGAATGTTGATGGATAGAATTCTGACTAAACAGGCGTTAAATAGGCGCAATATCAATTGTGGAGACGGGTGGTGTATTTTCTGTGAGGAGCAACTAGAGAGTGTGGATCATGTGTTTACAGCATGCCCCTTGGCTTACGGTGTGTGGAATGGGATCGCTAGGTGGGCAAAGTTACCTCCGATTTTTTTCTTTGATGTGGAGGATATTATTACACTCGCCTCGCAAGAAGGTTGCTCGAAGAATAAGAAAGTGGCTTTAGAAGGTATTGTTATTATAACATGTTGGCGCATTTGGAAGGCTAGGAATGAGAGTATTTTCAAACAACAAAGGCGGAATGTGGTGAACATTATTGCGGATATCAAAGCCTTGGGCTTTCTTTGGTTTTCTAATAGATGTAAAAAGGTTACGGTGGGTTGGAGGGATTGGCAAGCTTTTAATTTTGATGTAATGTAAATTGTATGTTGGTTTTGGCTTGGGTTTCTCCGTCTTGGAGAAGCCGTTCGGTTCTTAATAAAGTTTGCCTTTCAAAAAAAAAAAACCTAATATTTAAGGATTTGTTTTACTTTAATGCATAAGATACAACTTTAAAATGGGTAAATTAGTCATTCAAACATTTTTACATTTTAATACCCTTAGTTTAATTATATTTTTAATCCTTCAACTTTTGCTTATTTAAATAATAGTTAATAGTTATATTTTTTTCTCCTTATTTTATGCGAACTACCCCACTATTATTAAACGACCACAATTTTTTCATAGGTTAATACTTAAAAAAAGGAAATTATATCATAAAAATGAACATTTTATTCTCTTTAACTTAAGTATAATATTTTTATTACTTTTAGTTTAAAAAAAAATATGTGTTATTTGATTAACAATAATAACTAAAAAAACAAACGAAACTAAAAAAACAAAATCAAACCAAATCAATTGAAACTGGACTAACAAAAAAATCTGAATTAACTTAAAATTGATTATCGATTTTTTTGTACCCTTAGCTAATCGAAATTAAACAAACCACAACTGAACAATTCATATTTATACCCATTTCATGTATTTCCAAGAAAATTTTTTAGTCAAAGTTTGGATTTGTTTATTAAAAAAAATTAACAGAGCCGAACTAAAAAACGACAATCTTATAAAATAAACTGAACCAATTAACCGATGACTTTGGTTTTGGTTGAGAGTAATAACCGAACTGAACTGAACTCATTCCCACCATTAGAAGTGTTTGTGTTCTCTGCCGTATCGCGGGGCACCTTGCTAGTTACCCAATTTATTGAAAATAGAAATATATGATAGTTTAATTTAAGGATTTCTTTCTTATAAAATGTATAATGATTTGTAAGACCTTTCGGTGTGGAGCCGACATGGGGTGGGCATGCCCATGCCGCCCTGGGCAACACCGGCCCCCTTAGACCCGGCACGGCATGAGCGGAAGAGGGATGACTTTGGTGCTGGGCAATCATCTCCAATAATATGCATTGCAATATTATAATATTAATTGTTTTATTATTTTTAATAATTATGGTCAATGAGGAGGCACGTCAACATGGTGCACACCACCCACTTGAATGCCCATTATGAAGATGTTACTCCCCACTCCTACGTAGCGCCTACGTGAAGGCCTATCATAAAGATGTCACCCCCTTCCACACCCAAAGGCCTAATGTAATTAAGTAAAAATGATGAATTATCTGACAATAAGGGGTTAGGGGAGTATGTACTAGTTATTGCGTTGTGCTCAGACTCGACATATGTCTTGTGAAATAATTAAACAACTTACCATATTTGGACACCATATTTTCACTTTATCAAAAGCAACATATCTATAGCAACATATCGGCAATGATGTACCATCCAACATGGTCCCATTTTTTTTCCTTCAACGAATAGGTGGTTTCTTTGAGGATTAATGGCCGGGGCCCACTTCAGGATTTTCAACTTACGCTGGTCTTGACCATTTCAAACATTTAGAGGCTTTTTGGCAAGCCTCTTAATGAGACTCTGAATGAGGCTCTAAATCATTCAGCGCTGAATGAATTAGCATTCAGCATGTTTGTTTCAGCTTCTGAATGAGATAGTTAAGGTTGTTCTATTAAAATTTGGGATGTTGCTGAACCATTAAGCACTGAACCCTTAAGCACTGAACTAGGCTGAACCTTAATGAGGTTCTCCTACCAGTGCGGGATATGAAAACTAACCATTAAGATGTCCTACTTTATGATTCAACATTTAACCATTCAGACTTCTTAACCATTCAGAACTCTTAATTATTCAGCACTTAATCAACCAAACATCTCCTAAGGTGGCTTTCACTTTTAGACCCGTTATCTCAGTACACAATAATATTCCAAACCTCTACGTTAAAAAAATATATTTCTTGATGTAACGCTAAACCAATTCAAATCTCCACCTCGACATCCACATCAACTACTTCTTATATCTAACTGAAGGGAGGTTGTAACCACTCTATAACTAAGCAAACGTAATATTTTCTTTAGAAATTAAATGATATTATGTCACACAAACATTTTTATTGAAAATAGCTTACATAAACTGTAATAAAATGAATCTACAATGCACACAACCTCTAGGTATAAAGTGAATGCTAACATAATACAAATTTTACACAGTGTAACCTATACAATGTTGTATACAAACACAGATAGTACCAACGCCAAATGTCATAGACTGCAACAGTTAATGTAGAACAAATGAAACCCGTTACATGATTCATGCATAATATCATCTTCGTTTTGTATTGATATTGTAACAACCCGGTTACTGGGCCCAAAATTTTTCGCGACTAAAAGTTTGAATGAAGCAATAATTAGTAATAATAGATATGAAGATATAAATACGAACCCAAAAACCCGAATAATTATCTAAGAATATTATTATCCGAAAAATACCCGTTACGTGACCGAACCGAAACCTGTTAACGAACCCTAGGGGTGTTCAAAAAAATCCGAATCCGAATTCGAATCCGAAAAATCCAATAATCCGAATCCGAATTATCCGAAATTTTGGATAATCCGATTTTCGGATATCCGAAAATCAGATAATCCGAAATTTCAGATTCGGATTCGGATCCTGATTTTGAAATTTTTTGGATAATCGGATTATCCGAATCCGAATATTAAAAAAAAATATATATATATATATATATATATATAAATATATAATATTATATACACTACATAACACAATACACAATCCTAAATCCCTAATCCTCCTAACCCTAAGTCCATACTACTACAATCCATAGCAGCCGCTCCCTCTTCTCTTTTCTATAACAGCCCCTGTCCACCTCGTCTCCGACCTCCACAGCCCCCGTCCACCAAACAGTAAGTTTCTTTTACATTTTTTTGTTCAAGTTTCGTTTATCTAACTTCGATTTTTATTTTTTAACAGGTTCACATTTTAGACATAAAGGGGAACGTTTTTTTTATTATTTTTTTATTTATTTCATTTTTTTTTTAAGTTTTCGATTATCCGTTGGATGATCCGAATCCGAATCCAAAATTTGGATTATCCAAATTTCGGATATCCAAAATTTTGGATCCGGATTCGGATTCCAATATTGACTATCCGAAATTCGGATTATCCGAATTTGAACACGACCCACCCGACCCACCTTGGATTAGTCACTAGGGAGGACACATGTCCTCCCCATAATGTGACAACACAAGACTAAAAACCATCAACACAAACACACTATATAAAGTCTCAATCCCACTCCCTTTTACATTTTTGATCTGGTATTATAGAACCACACAGACATAACAATACGTATGAGAGAGAGAGAGAGAGAGAGGGGGGGGGGGGGCTGAGGAAGGCCTCCGACCACCACCTCCGGACGTCGCCAACCAACGACACCCCTATCTTCCTTACCGTCTAACCCCACACAACCACCACTCCTTCACCTAACAATACTCTAGAGAGATAAAGAGACGCGGGAGAGAGAGAGATCGGGACAGAGGAGAAAGAGAGAGACTGAGATAGAGCAGAGAGAGAGAAAGAGGAAGGGGGAGCTGGTACAGGGAGTGGTAGTGGTATTGTTACAGGGGTGTACGACGGCGGCGGCTGCACTCTGATCTAGGGTCCGATTAGGGTCTTGTTCTGATTTGGGGATTTTGTGTGGGCATGATGATGGAGAAAGAAGGTGGTGGCGGTGGTGATGTGGTGTTCCGATGCTGGTCACGATTGTACAGGATAGGTGGTAGTTGTTGATGGAGGCGGATGTGGTTATTACAGAAAGGGTTATGGTGGCGGCGTCTGATGTTTTCAGGGGTGGCCTCGTCAGGTTCGAGTAGGATGGATGGTAGTTGCGAAAACGATTGTGGTTGCTAGTGGATATGGTTATGAATGGTTATTAGAATGGAGTCCAATAGTAGTTTACAGTGGGGATTCGGGAGATGGGTCAAGACCGAGTCAACTAAGTCTGACTTGGTCAACTCAGTAAGTAACCAGACCAGAATTCGTGTGCGAGAGGTATAACTATTATCAAGAACTTGAACTATTATTAGTATTGTTATTATTATTATTATTATAAATATTTATCATGCGTAACACGTGTGGGACTCGACTAATGAATTGGACTTGACCCGACTCTATTAGACTATATAAAAAGAGAATAATACAAATATATGTACTTTATAAACTAACAAGACAACCATTTGAACAAGGATGATGATACTTACATTAGGACATTTGATTATGTATAAATATCATATTGACAATACTAGTTACCTCGGACAATTGGACATGGTTTGGATACATAGGATGATGAAAACACTAAACTTAGGATATGTTGTTTGGACATAATATACAAACTTAGGGTGCTACATAAAGATGGGAATTTAGATAATCACATATATATTATTATTATTATTGACCCGACATTTAGAGTATGGAGGTACGTAGAACGTTACCACATGAATATTAGATGTTTGCTCGTTAGTTGTGACATGGAAATTAAATACAAATAAGACCTAAGATAATAAACACGAAAAATAGAAGTTCATATAAAGAACTTAAGTGTACCCACACGTGTAACCGCGATGATGGTTACACACACTAATGATTATAAAATGTGAATAGGATCTTGTCTAGTGATTGATAAACGGAATATTGACTTGGGATGCTAGGAGACCGTGTGAATCGCTGCTAAGGTGAGTTCGTGTACTTCCCCTTTTTGTTTTACTGTTTTGGGGTGAACATATGCTTGTGTGTGTAAACTTATTTGATGTGACTAGGTGCTCCTGAAACCAGATTCACACTCATTAACCCAAGGGAGTTGGGCCACTTAATATATGTGTAGTACTACTTGGGGAATCCCCCACGCACAGTGAATCCGGAAGCCCGGAAAACCCTCCACTAAGGTCTGCGGACCGTTGTGGTATATATTATGCCATGAGAATCCATAATGGGAGTAGACAGATTCAGTGTTAGGATTGAGGTGTGACTTGTACATCACTATATTTTAAACTGTGTAAACTTGCTTTTAAACTGTTAAACTGTTTTGGATTCACTTAACTACTTACACAGACTCACTAGTGTAATAGTTGACCAAACTCTTTTTAAGCATGTGTTCAAGTACTGCGTTTGGATAATCATGAAGACGAGGTATATCTTACTTGTATGGATTAGAGATTGTTATGGTAGAAGATTCAAGCTACAAGTGAAGCGGTTTAGAGCATTTAGAGTTACACATGGATGGATATTTGGATCGACTAGCGGATCACACCTTATCAACTGCTTCGACGACCGCCGCGATTCGTCCCTATATAGCTATTAGACTATTTATTTAAGTTATGTATTTATATTTTTGGATTAGAAATTGTATAAACATTAAATATTAGTCATTGTTGCTTCCGTTGTGCAAGTTTGGTAACAATATGTTATTTGTTCCAGCCCCCTCCTGGTCAGGTTGTTACAGATATTCAGTGCTCTGAGTAGTTATATAATGAGCTCGTGACATATGCGCCACCCGGAATATCAGCTTTAATTGCGAATATCACATATGCTCCGCTCAGATTATTATAATTGCACGCTACGCGTGTCTAACTATTAATGCTTGATAAAGCAAATCCAGTCAAAACACGTAGCCTTCATATATGCTTCACTTGACATTCGTTAATCTTTAAACATGGAAAACAAATAAACATTTAAAGAGGTAATATTAAATGACATAGTAAGAAACATAGAACAGATAATAAATGAACACCAAACACAGTCATCTCAATCAACGGCTAATAAAGCTCCTGCAACTTATCATTGCTTTTGCACTCCTGAACAACGACAACCTGATTTATTGTCACTACAGTATCTCAAGGTCATAATTGCGTTAGATTCTTGCAATTCATCATTACTTTTGCGCTCATGAACAACGACAACCTAATTTATTGTCATTGTAGTATCTCAAGCTCGTAGTTGTGTCTTCGTTTTTTAAAAGCTCTGATAAATATCATCATCACACACTTGTAACACCCCAACCGATGGCGGAATCATCGAGGTGTCACGTAGTGACGATTGTTCAAAAGCTCATGGTACTAAAATGTAAATATTTGATTATTGAATATTGTTTTACAACATGTGAAAATAAATATACGACAACAAAAATAGAGATAGTTGATTTATGTAATCTAAGTCCAAAGTCCTATGTGAAGCGTCAAGCAGCTTATCCTGAAAAATGCACGGAAATAAATTTTGTCAACATACGATGTTGGTGAGTATTACCTAGCTTTGTACATATATTATAAGTTTGAAAAGCGGTACAATTCATATGTCTAGCATCACCAAGGCATTATGTAAAACACATAAGTAACCAAACAAGACAAGATCAAATGTAAAGTTGGTAAGGTAAAATTGATAATGAGCACCCTAACACGTGTCAAGTCTAAAAGAGCACCATAACATAAGTTATGTCTAAATGAGCACCGTAACATAAGTTACGTCTATATGTAAAGAGCACCATAACATAAGTTATGTCTAGATGTATGATTTTGTATGTAAGCTACATTCATGTTCAAACATAAAGCACAAGGATAAACAAGACACGTATATGAATTGTAAATGAAGAAAAATGTATGTGTAAATGAATGTGCAAGTTTTGTATACTTGTGCATGAATCACCCCAAAAGTGTAAAAACGAAAAAGGGGATAAGTAATACTCACATTAGCAAAGTGTTAAGTCTTGTGGAATAGAATAAGTGTGATCCAACGTTGCCAAGTATCACCCTATGTTTAAGGTAATAAATAAGTTTAAGTCTTTCTAGTCTACAAGTATTTCTAGGGTTCCTAATTTGGGGATAGGCATTTGTTTAATTGTTAACTTAGAAAAATTATTAATGAACCAGTATATAAAAGAAATTTGAAAAATAATTAAATAAAAAGACTTTTTGTAAAACTTTGGTTAAGGATGGTTGTATTATAATATAGTAGATATGAAAATAATTTTTCTAAAATTATTTTCTTAATAATTGAATATATAATATATTTATATTTTTTTGTCAAAATAAAATTTTAATATCTAGAAATATTAAAATTAATGAAATATCAAATTAAAATTTGTATTTCTGTTCTAAATGAACAAAAATAATTTATGTAAAATTTTGGTATAAAAATATTGAAAATTGAATTTATCATGATTTATTTATGATTTAACATAACAAAAATCAATTAAAAATATGAAACGGACGATTTTTCTGAAATAAAAATTATTTCTGAAATGCCTTTTGATCAACAAGTTTAGAATAATTTTTGTGGAATTTTATAAAATCGTTTAGATATTTTTATAGAATTTTAAAATTATAAATAAATAAACTTGTAATATTTATAATATATACTAAATAAATGATTTTTGAAAATCTAAAAATTGTATGATAAACTTTTCTATTAGAATATCATAAAATAATTTTTGTAGAATTTATAAACCATTTTTAGTATTTATAAACTATTTTAAAAGATTAATAGTTAAAATATATATAAATAGAAGAGTAAAAAAAAAGATTGCTGCTTATGGAAATCGAACCCGGGCCCTTGGCCGGTTCGTGGTTTTAAATCACAAGCCCAGACCAACTGGTCTGGACCCTGAGAACGATTATTATTGGATTCAGTTAATTATTAGGGTTTCTTAGCATTTATGATAATTGTTAAAAACAAAACGTGTGGAGACAGGATCGAACCCCTGTCTACCACCGGTTCAGTGTTTTAGGCAAGGTGGAAATACCAACTGATCTGTGGATTAGTGGATGATAATTTCTGATCTGAATTACATTTAAACGATGACAAGCTGGTGTCATCTTCCCCAAATTGAATGATAAGAACCCTAGTTTTCTAATAATTCAAATCATCAACCAATAACCCTTGGATTCATAGGGTTATTGGTCGGAAAGTATCAAAGATTGAAAACATAAAACGAATTGCGACTTACAGATCAGAAATGAGGCTATGTGCTCGGTCAACCAGAAAAGTCAAATGCGAGCAAGATATAGACTATAAAGAAGATTTAGAAGAAATTGGGAGTAGAGGGATGATAATCGGAGAGTTTAGGCTGAGAATAAAGGTTCAATTTATAGATTAACACTCGGATGAACGAATTGGAAAGTTGACTAAGCCTTGAATGTAATACGCGTAAAATTTTATCAATTATGGAATGATTTGGAGTAATTGAAAGCTGGAAATGACGAGGATTCGTTCCTTGCACGCCAATTCATTTAAATTATTGCCAAAGATAGCTTAATCACGCGTTGATTTGAAGCCAATTTTATAAGGTAACTGGGTGTTGACTTTCTGTTTGTTGACTGGACCAAATAGGGAAGGTGTTAAAAGAAAATAAGATCTAGTTTTAAACAACAAGGCTTATGTGGTGTAGTGGTGGTGTTGGTGCTCGTTAGTTCCTAGTCCGGATCAGACTCGGGTTCGAGTCTGATCAACAACACTCTTTTTTTTTTTTTTTAGCTATGCAGGAAGGGAAGAGGTGGAATGGGCTAGCTGTTGGGCCTGGTGATGTGGGTTGGATTTGGGCTTAGTGAGTTGGGTTGGGTTAAGTTAATGGATTTAGGATATATGGTTTATTTAGTATAATGTTTAAAACTAACATTGTTATTATTATTATTATTATTATTATTATTTATAAAAGAAAAGAATTTTTCTCAATTACGACAAAGATTCGAGTAGATGTAAATTCATGAAAAGAGAGGGACTAAAGTCGGACAAAAGATAAAATGAAAGGTGACGGATGTCACAACACTGTAACATCCCAACTGATGGCGGAAATATCGAGGTGTCACGTAGTGACGATTGTTCAAAAGCTTATGGTACTAAAGTGTAAATATTATTAAATTCAAGATTCAAATGTCAAACAACGAAAATAAGAAAAATACATCAAATCTCAAAACAATTCATGAAATAAAGTTTGTTTTATTCAACTAAGTTCCAATGCGTATGTGATATCATCAAGCGTCTCCTGAAACATGTACAAAATACAATATCAACAATAATGCTCGTGAGTACACTTAGTTTTGTGTACATATAATATAAGTATAAAAATGTTTACAATTCAAGTGTCACGAGTCATTCAAGGGAAATATGGAAAACACGTAGGTATACAACGTGGGCCAAAATCAAACATTTTATGTCACAAAGTTTAAAACATTAACAATGACCTAGGAGTTCCCACCACCATAGGTACTTTCCACTGGGCGAGTTGTCAATTCAAATAGCGCTATCCATTGTTAAAGTCGGCTTGTACGAAGTTAATGGTTTTGTAATGATTGCAAGGATACTACGTTTATGTTTAAGCATAAAGCACAAGAATTCAAAGCATAACACTTGTATGAATTGTATGTAAAAATGATTATGAATATGTGTAAGTGTAAGTTTCATAGGTGTACATGTTTCACCACAGAAGCGTAAAAATGAAAAGGGGGATAATTATACTCACATTGGCCATGATGATGAACTTGGAAAAAAAATCAACGGGAAACAATAAATTATGTTTGAACCTAAGCAAGTTGATTTGAGATTAGTGTTGTCATTTATTTCAAGATTGATTGATAGTCAAAGACCATGAGCATTATGAATGATAAAGAATTGCCACCTAAAAATGAATTTGATCGTTCTGCATAAAAGTATAGATTTATTATCCCATATGCACAAAAAATGTCTTTAACCAAATTGGTTTATAACTGTTACAATCTAATTTGTTAATATCCATAAGTTATATGATTAACGATTCGGGTAAATATATGTTTATAGTTAAATTAGCGAGTCATTTTAATTTTATGAAATACTAGTATAGCTAAAGGGAAATTGGATTTTAACACCCTGAACTATTGACAATTGGCCGCTGACGCTCTAAACTACAAAATTGACCAACACTTTTAACTTATTGGCCTGTATTACCCTTAGACTAACCATGGTTAATTTTTGCTGACGTGGCAGGTGATGTGTCCATGCCATGTCAGTTTATTCCCCATGCCACATCGGCAAAAATTGGACACGTCACCATGTCACGTCAGCAAAAATTAACCATGGTTAGTCTGAGGGTGATACAGGCCAATAAGTTGAAAGTACAGTGCAGTGTTGTTCAATTTTGTAGTTCAGTGCGTCAGCGGCCAATTGTCAATAGTTTAGGGTGTTAAAATCCAATTTCCCATAGCTAAATTACCAAATGAATATGCCCTTTTGTGCATGATTTAGAAAAAAACTTAAAAACGTTGAGTTCATATCAAAATGTAACGAAGAAAATTAACAAAAAGAATATTTAGAAATTTATAAGATGTATTCTTTATATAAATAACTAAAACATCAAACCAAAGCTAGTTTTAATTTGACAAAACATGTTATACATAAACCCTTTGGGAAGAGAAAAAAAAGTTTGTGTTGACCCATGGCTAATATCGATCGTTGGTTGACTAAGTTTTAATTTGAAGACACAGACTTACACATGAGTTCATCTCCTAATTTTAATTTAATAGCCAACCCAATTTCATGGCAACATTCAAGTCTAATGTTTATAACCTTCACACCAAAAATAATATTTTGAAATTAAGTTTGCTGAAAAAAGTAGTAGTACTGTAAGTATGTTTGTCATGATATTCTTAAACCAAACAAGGTTTCATTTCGGTTACCTCTTCGACGAATCCAACAAGTGGGTGATCCAATGACAAAGACAATTACGCTAGCGGTTTTCGGTTGTATTGTATGGTCGGGGAGGGGGTGTCGTCGGTGATGTGTGGTTCACGATTTCGGTCGAAACAAGTACGATGGTGGCGACGATGGTTGTTAATCCAGCACCGGTGAGAGTTTGTGTTAGTATTATAAACTTGCGAGACCATCCCATTTATGTACGTCACATGCGATATCGGTTACCAATCCTAAAGTCAATTAAATTATCATTAATCCTAAAAGAGGAAGATGAAGTACTTATGTGTTTTTATTATTAAATAGCAATAAGAATTTGATAAATGTTTAGTTCCGTCGCTAAAAATTGATGGGTTATACAACGAGTTAAGATTGTTTAAGTAAACCCGATATAATAAATTGACATTGGTGGACCCACTTTTACTTCAACGGGTGCGGGCGCCCACCTTGAAAAAAAAAAATAGTGTTTATATATACATCCCGTCCGCACCCCATAGAATTTTTCAATCGCATCCCTTGAATTTTTGAAACTAAAGAAACAAGCCTTCATCTCCCTCTTTATAAGCCTTGAAGCTAAATCCGCGATCCATACGCTTGGTAGAAAGGTTGGCGTGTATATATTTCTCCTTGTTTTTTTTTCGGCAAGCAAGGTCTTGTTGGAAAGGTTGCAGGTCTCTCTGAATTTGATGTGAAGAAGATGAGTTATTTGTTTTTCTAAGTGCAAGAAGTTAAAATACGTAAGAATATGATGACAGACAAAGTCACGTTAACTATTAATATGCTTTTCTTTTTATTTAATTTCTTTTTACTTTATTTTACTTGTCCTTTTATTTAGTTTATTGTCTATTATTTTTTATAAGGTTTAATAACAAGATTCCAGGCAGATAAGATCAAGTACAATAAGTGAGACTATAGTTTAGTGTAGATAATTTAAATAACTCAAACTATTAAGTTCGATTCTAGATATGTAAATCTAAGAATTTGGAAACCATTTTAACGAGGTAACATCTGAGTTACTTGTTTATATTAATAGCTTGAGTCCTCGTGATAATTTTGGTGTGTTTGATGTTCCAAAACTACTACGATTAGCCGAGATATATCCACAATATTAAATTTTAGAATTTTGTTATTCATATGTACGTAACGACGTTTAAATTACTTTTGGCTTTTGGTTTCCTTTTGTTGATTATATAATTTCAGTATTATTATTTTTGGTGTAGGAGTCAACCCGACCCGGGCCACCTGATGGATAAACGACCCAGGGGCTTAGAGATTCTGCGCCCCATGAAAAAAATTTCTGGGTCCGCCACTGTAAATCGATATCTTATTTAGAGTTTTGAATTTTCGGGTATAACGATTCTACCCAAATGTTACATTAAATACTACTGTTTGTGCGACTTTTCATGTGTGGATTTTTTTTTGCCACATTAGGTCCCTAAATTTGTAATTAAATATTAGAGAAATCACAAATGTTACACACACTATTTTTTTAATTAAAAAAAAAGGCTCAGAATAATGGCTACCATGGAAATGTAGTTTTCGTTCAAAAACATAACATCAACTAAGTTATTTTGATGGTCCATCAACTATTGAAAAATATATCGTTGATCATTTGGAAACTCAAAAAAGCGTAGCCAAAAGAATTCATCATTCTCAAATGAACATTAAAAACCTATGGTAATAAGCCATTAACAATGACCACACAAAAACAAAAACACATAAAGAACCTTAAATGTTAGTTTACAATGCACACCCAACAGTAATCATAAAAAAAATGAAACATGTAAGGCTTAAAGCAAAAGAAGGCACCAAAAAGACATTGCCAAACAAGGAAGTTCGCAACCCACAAGGTGCCAGGGACCAATTTTCCGGTTCATCACTCTAGGAGCGAGGACAAGTCTTAACATAAGCGCGTCACATAAACTATGGTAATTAGCAAGGCATTTGTGCTATTTTAATAACCCAATGAGGCAAACGATAACACAATCGCGGCGAAGCCAAGTCAAGGTCCAGATTCCTGGTTCATCATTAAAGGTGCAAGGACAGGTCTTAACACATGAGCCTTGAAATAAAATATACTAATAAGAAAAGCATTTATGTTATTCCACATACATACAACCACAAAATCACGGCAAAGCTGTGTCAGGGGCCAGGACAAGTCTTAACACAGGAGCCCGAGGTTACTCCAATCAGTCATTCAAGCACACAACGAAGAAGAAAGGTAAACAACTCAAAAAATTATGAATCAACACAGCCACAAAACGCTAAAACAATCAAATAACGGACTATCCACAAATTAATCTCAAACACCGATACCCCTAACCCGACCAAATGCTTCTAGACACAAAAAAACAACCAAAAAAAGGTTGAAACAATCTCACCAGCATTACCTAAGTTAGGGTTTTTCCAACACTGGTATCCGTTGATTGGGGATGACAGCAAGCAGGCAACGATTTTCGTGACCCCTAATATATCGCCTCAATCTTCCTACAGATCGACCATAATCGCCAAACCATAACTCAGAGGCACTAAGGTTGCAAACAATGTTATCATACCAAGTAGCATGCACTCAGCGTCGTGGCAATAAGCCACACAATCAAAGGAGAAGCTATTATAAACAACATCCGAAAACAACCATCATCAACAACAGAGCAAAACATCCACACAACAAATGTAATCAACAATAGACAAAAATATCCCAAATCAACTATAATCAACAACAAACCAAAAGACAAATCCAAACATCATGAACAACAAACCTAAAGCAGACCAAAACATCCGGAAACCATATCACAAACAACATATGTAAACATGCAAAAACAACAACCGTACAAAAATAACCGAAACACAAAGCATATAAAAAACTTAACCATCGCCACACACGCCCGACACCAAAATGTAAACAAACATCGTTGACAAGAAACGAAAAATTAGGAAAACAAATTAACATTATCCACAACAAATGACAACATCCCAAAACAAACACCATCAGCAACATACCAAAACAGAAAAAACAACAATCATCAATAAACCAAAAGACAAAAAAAATCATCAACAACAAAGTGAAACATAAAAAAAACACAACTTAAAAAATTACAGAAGTAATCACGCAAAAACAACAACCATCAGAAAAACCCAAAACACCTAAAAACATGACCAGACGCCATACACGCCCGTAAGAAAACCGATAAAAACCAGAAAGCCCAAAGGATCATAAAAGGTTCAACGTAAGTGATAGAACCGCCTTAAAGGCAAGAAATGATCTATTTCACCGGACCAAAACACTTATGCCAGCAGCCGGCACCAAAAACCCAGAAAACATAAAACAATTGGATAAAACCCAAAAGAACGCAGTGACCGGATGTCAAAGATTACAACCAACAAACAAAGACATCGACCAGTGAAGACGGTCATAGACGTCCGACAAAAAAGTTCATAAACCAAGGGCAGATTAAAGCGATGCACTTGAGGGAGATAAACGATGGAAAGGAGGTGAGAAGAGAGAGAGACACGAAAAGGAAAGTCGGGTATACAAACCCACAAGCCATACAACCCACACAGCACATGTTACAACCCACCAAAGCGCAAAACACTAAAGAAGCACCACGTACAACCCAATGATGCAAAAACGCCTAGCTAATTAATATAGTTTAAATTTGTTTCATAGTATAAAACTTTAGATATTTTGCTTATAATTAATTCATTTTAAATAGGGGTAACTTTGTAATAAATTAAAAATTGGACAATCCAAAACACAAAATTATAAGACAAAACAGCTATTAAAATTACATAAAAATACTTGCATCATTTAAAAATCACAAATATCAAAATTCAACAAAAACATAGAACATTTAAAAAAGAAAACTACAAATAATTTTACTCTTGCCGCAAATGTGACCAAATGTGCTTGACCAAATTGTGTCAAAGCATGTGATTAGCTTCCTTGTTAGGTAAATCTCTAGCCCGTTGCAAGTGTGCCGTAAAATTCTTGGTTGGTCCATGGCTCGATGGTGGCAAATCCTCATCCTCATCAATGTACCACGTGGATACGGTGTACCCATCGTCTTCTTGTATCTTGATGTGTAGTATTATGCACACATACATTATATCAATTATAATGCTTGGGTTCCAAACCCTTGTTGGGCTTTGCATAATGTGCCATCGTGATTGGAGGACACGAAACACCCATTTCATGTCCTATATTGCTGTCTCGTGCTTATCTTTTAATTATTTCATCTAATCACCTTGTGGATACAATATGCTTTTTACAAGAGTGGTTCATTGCGGACGAATTCCATCTCGTTAACTATAAAGTTGCATGGTGGTGCAAACCCGTTGAAGACATCATTAAATATCGGTGATTGATGTCGTATGCAAGTTAATGTCTGGCATATGTGCATTAATGAATCCAAAAAGACCTTGTATGCTCATTGCATCTGTCCTTTGTGAAAATCGCAGATAGTTGTCAGACAAGTCATTTTGAATTCTAAGGAAAAGTGAACGTCGTATCTGAAACTGAAGTCTAAATTGGACATTGTTGAACACCAGTACCAGAGCAAAGTACTCATTCCTTGATTAGAAGACATATCTGACGACTGGTGTTTTATCGTGCAAAGAGCATTAGTGATGACACCTTTGATTAATGTGCCCCCGAAAAATTCAATCTTAACAGTGATGTCCTTAATTCGATGGATTTTTGTATGTTTGAGACTCAAAATTGTTAATCAAGTATTAATCAAAGTGAAGGGTAGTTTATATAAAATAGAAAGTAAAGAAATGTTAGGAGATGTTAGGAAATAAAGAAGAAAATGAATAGTTTGAGAAAACAAATTGCAGATTTATAAACGAGTGTATGACAAGAGAGGATGAAGAAGATGAAATGAGGAGGGCTCACACTTAGTTGTTTTTTGTTTTTACCAGTTGGTTTTGACTTCCTTTTTATCTTTTATTTTTGTTATGAAACAATTTTTTTTTAATTGCCAGACTTTCACCAATTTATATTAGACTTTCACCTTTTATGGGATTCGAACTCTCAACCTCCCTCAAGAGAGTTTATTCCCTCTACCGTTAAACTACAACCTAAGTGGGAAATAAAATTTGATCCATCAATTTGATATTAAGTTAATTATAGCTTAAAAAATAGCTTACATTATTTATTTCGTTAACGCCTAAAGCTAAGGCTAAGGGGCACAATTTTTGCAGCTCAGCCCGGGCAACGGAATTTTCAGGGCCGGCCCTGCGTCTAGCACACCCATCGCCGCTATTGCTCCAATTCTTTATAGTGTCACATCAAGTCAACGACCTCACCTCAGGCTTCGATTATTCAAGTAAACTTACCAGATACTCAAAAATAGATAAAGAGCTAGGGTGCCCTATCAATTAAGCTTAGATAATTAGTTGGTCTTTGGAGTGTATTTTGGATGATACTCTTGATAATACCATTTAAAATTATTGGATATTTAAGCTATTTGTGGGACTTAACGGCTTTGCTTATTGTTATTGTTGTTGAATATAATGAACATAAGTAATGAGTCACTACAAGAATTTTAATCTTTAGCGGCGACACCTTTAGCGGCAACCGCCAAAGTGTCGCCGTTAAAGGTCAAAAAGTTATAAACCGTAAATCAAAGTGTGATGAAGGGCCAAGATTTAATCCTACTAATGTTATTAGCGGTGACACCGTCGCCGCTAACAGTCATAAAAAAAAATATACACCCGCCATACTTCCCTCTTCTTTTTCACCAAAAGTTAAACTTTTCTTTGACAAAAACCTCTCTTTCACTCAGCTCTCTCTCACTCTCTGCATCCTCTTTCACTCTCTCTCAATCTCTGCATCTCTTTTTCACTCTCCCTCCCTCTAGCACTCTCCCTCTTTCTCGCACCACCACCACTACCGAGCACCACCACCGCCGAGCCCCACCACCACCACCGAGCAGCCTCACCACCAAGAGCAGCCCCACCACCACCGAATCTCTCTCTCTCGTCTCCCCTCTCCCGATCTCGTAAGGTTGTACTTCCCAGTTTTTTTTTCGTTTTTTTTTTGTGTTTTGTTATTTTGTTTTTAATTTCTTTTTTTTCTGTTTATTTTTTGTTTTTTATTTTTTCGGTTTTTTTATTTTTTCTGTTTTTTTATCTCTTTTTCAATTTTTTTTCTTTTTTCTGTTTTTTATTTGTTTTTTCAGTTTTTTTCTTTTTTTCAGTTTTTTATTTTTTATTTTCAGTTTTTTTTCTTTTTTTTTAGTTTTTTGGTTAATTATAATATTTTTTTATAATTTGTTTGTGTTTGTAGGAAAGGACCGATCAGGGGAGGAACGCGAGGTTTGTCGCCACTAAAGATTTAGTCACCGCCGCTAAAGGTTAGTCGTCGCCGCTAATTGTTTTTTTTTTTATTTTTTATGCTTTAATTAGGTTTGTATGTATATATATTTGTGTAAGTAGGTATATATGTACGTATACATGTGTGTATTTTGGTATGTATTCTGTTTTTTATATTTTTTCTGTTTTTTTTATTTTTTTTAGATTTTTCTAATTTTTTTTTATTTTTTTCTGTTTTTTTATTTTTATGTATGTATGTATGTATGTATGTATGTATGTATGTATGTATGTATGTATGTATGTATGTATGTATGTATGTATGTATGAGTGAGTGTATGTATGTATATATGAGTGTATGTATGTATGTATGTATGTATGTATGTATGTATGTATGTATGTATGTATGAGTGTATGTATGTATGAGTGAGTGTATGTATGTATGTATGTATATATGAATGAGTGTATGTATGTATGTATGTATGTATGTATGTATGTATGAGTATATGTATGTATGTGTGTTTGTATGTATGTTTGTATGAGTGTACGTATGTATGTATTGAGTATATGTATGTATGAGTGTATGTATGTATGCGTGTATGTATGTATCAGTATGTTTAGTAAATATGATATTTGACCCATTTGGTATAAATATGTTTAGTAAATAGGATATTTGACCCATTTGGTATAAATATGTTTAGTAAATAGGATATTTGACACATTTGGTATATATTTTTAGTTATTTGTTAATAGTTGACCCATTTGGTATAAATATGTTTTGTAGGAGCACCTTAATAATATCATAGCGACTCCTCAATCCCAAACGCAATTGCTCCAAAATGACTAATCAATTGGTCCAACAAAGGCTTGGAAATCAAGGCGGAAGTGGTAATAGTGGCGATCACGATCACGACGATGAAGACGAAGACGAAGACTTTTAGGCAACTTTGGTATGTTTGTTTAGTTTTGATGGTGTATACTTGAATCAAATATTAGGTTGGTATGTTAGTTTATTTTGTTTGATATGTTTTGACGAATGTTGGTTTAACTTTGTCATGTTTATTTATATATATGTAGATGTTGGTTTATTATTTTTGTTATTATTTAGTTTGGTTATGTGTGTGCGGAGTAAACGAATAGACCTTAAAAAAAAAGACCTTTAGCGGCGACGCGTCGCCGCTAAAAGTCTTGCCCAGATTACACAGGAATCTGCCACGTGACATGCCACGTGGCAAAAAAAAAGTTAAAAGATAATGTCACGTAGATAAATAGTTTTAGCGGCTACACCTTTAGCGGCAACCGGAGCAATAGCGACAGACAAAAGATGGCAGGACCTTTAGCGGCAACCGTGTGACATCCGTCACCCTCGTGTTTCATTTAATTGACAATAATAGCCCTTCAAATATTTCTAGGACGGTCCCTATAATTTTCGTCGTTTTCAAATTTAATTTTTGAGAGAACTAGCAATTTATCAATTATATTTAATACGGATCGGGTATAAGTTTTAATCAAACGCGTATGTTGAAACGTATTCGTAAAAGATTTAAAAAAAATTAGTTTTATAAAGTTTTAAAAACATTTTTGGGTTAATCTAGTTAACTTGGTTAAGTTTTATAAAGGAGAAACTAACTAACTCATAATATAATTAACCTAGTTATAGTTAAGGGACCAAAAGTGACAAAACATGAAACTTTAAATCTGAAATCCCCTCTTCCCTCTCTCTCACGGTTTTCCGGCCAAAGATTTCCGGCCACCAGATTTTTTATTCCGGCGAACTCCTAGGTTGATTTATGGTGCGTTATAATAACTTTTAATCATCCCAAAATGTTTCCCCATGTATTGTAACGTATATCCTTCAAGAACCACGAGTAATAAATGCGTTTAAATCAGTTTTAATCATCAAAAAAAAAAAAACATAACCGATCGGACCTTAAGATTAAGTTTAAACGCCCCTATAACATACTGAAACTTATAAATTGAGCATTCCATTTCACTTAGAAGCCTTTATACATTACAAACCCACAAAAAACCAAGCATTATCGCGTCCAGAATACTCGCCAATTGGCTCTCCAAGTTCGGACCTTTGCCTTCGTTTTCGAGCATCAAATGGATGTTGTAAGTTCAAATTCTTTTTGCCGTTTTGTTCCATTATCCTTCCTTTACAAAACCCCCTTATTACAGACCACTAATAGTATCTTATTATGATTATTGAAATTGGGTATAGGGTTAGGGTTCTTAGGTTACATTTGGGGAAGAAGATGATGTTTTATTATAACATAAATATAATTCTATATCAATCTTTTCAACATGGGAAGCTAGTGGAGTAGTGGGTAGTATGTTGGTTTGTGTGTGAAGCGACCTGGGTTCGAATCCCCCAACAAACATCATTTTTTTTCTGACTTTATTTTATTTCCTTTTTATTATTTCAGAAATTATATAATATATGATTAAATCTTAAAATAATCATAATAAATTCATTTTTAATCCAAAAATTATGAAAATTTAGGAGTAACATCTTGACACTATAAAGAAGATTACCACACTTTTATTTTCTGAAAAATGTCTTATTTTTATATTTTTATTGAATTTATTTGTTTTAATAGCATTTAATTGATTAAAAATTCATTTTTAATGATTTTAATCTCAAACTTTTTGAGTAATTATTTCTCATCATCATGAACTAAAATAAAAATATTTGGTTCAGAAAACAATTATTTTTATTGATTTTCCTAATTTTAATCATTAAAACATAATTAAATCTCGTTAAATCAGTTTTAAATATAAATAAGTTTATATAAATTATGGGGAAATTATTCTAATTTGTGTACATCAGAAATCATCCATTTTCTATGAAACTAGTATTTTTGAATCATGTATGGTATTATTAGTCTTATTTACGTTTAATTAGACATAATAAAACATGTATTTATTTATACAATTTAAACATCTATTTTATAAATACTTTTCTTATAAAATAGAAATACTCATATGGTTTAATGTCTTAATTATCTTTTGTTGGATCATTGCGTAATTCAAAATTATTTATTTATATATTTATGATTATTGTATTTATTTTAGTTAAAGTAACTAACTAAATTAATTTGTCTTAATTATTCAAACATATTTTAGTCAATAGGAAATAATTATATTATTCAAACCACATTTACAACCTTTCATATATTATTTGTGATATACAACTTTTACGTTAACGCGATTTATCATAAAAACTCTAATTCCCCAAATCGACTTAGCAAACCCTAATGCCTTAAACCCTAGATACCTTAGACTTTGTAGACTTTTCCTTATTAGTACTTTCATACATTATAGGTTGGATTCTTCGGAATTCCCATTACTTAGCTCACGACCGCTTAAGTTGGATTTTGCTCGCTTTCGCAAACTGTGAGTATATCTTTTCCCCTTTTTACCGTTTTACTATTTTGGGGTGACTCATGTACTTACTATCAAGTTTATATTTCCTTTTACTAAAATAGCAATTCTTATGTGTGTTTGCTTGTGTCATTTTGTGTATCTATGACCTGTCAAATCATTAACCGTTGCGGCCTGACATTTCAATGAATAGTACTATGGTATATACCCTTGTGACTCTGTTGAGAGTCCTCGTCATTGCTATGTATTACATTACTACTAGTGCATACTATATATATCTGCTTTCTTTTCTTAGGGTTGATTTGACCCGGATACCACTTATTACATAATTGCAAACAGTATACGACACATGAATTGCTAAACACTTTTCTACTATATTTATTTAAACAGGGTATGCTCACCAATACAATTTTTGTATTGACCAAAATATTTTGTACATGTTTCAGGTTGTTTTGAGATGCATTCTTTAAGCTTTCGGATTTATATTTAGATTTTGATTCATTGTATTTCAATTTAGTTGGCAGTTAGAATCGTTGTATTTCATTTCAATGTAATAAATTATTTAATCAATGTATTCAAATTTGCACTTTAGTCCATGAGCTATTGAACAATCGTCACTACGTGACACCTCGATGTTTCCGCCATCGGTTGGGGTGTTACAAACCGTCACCGCTAAAAGTCATGCCGCCGCTAAAGGTTCACTTCCTTGTAGTGTGAACTTGAGGTCAAGAGTATTAGTCGAACTGATCGAACACTCGCAACTTGCTCAATCGAGCTTTAGTCGACTTTCGAGCTATAAACTTCAAAATTAAATTGAGTCTCTAGCTATACAGTGCTTTAACTTCACTTGCAACTTGCTCTTATAAATAGAGTCATTCTATCAAAAACATACTTCATTCGTCAGTCGTCACTAATCACTACGTACAACCACTTCACTTTTTCTTCTAATGGGAAACATCATTATAAAATATAATTTATCTATAGTCCCATATTATAGGAATTATTGACTATATTAGTTACTAAATAAATAATATTTGAGATATGTGATAAGGTTATAAGCACTGCGAACCCACTTAATTTTGTGCGTTTAATGAGTACATTCTTTACTACCGTCACCTCACCCTATTAACCCATTTTAGATAACATTTCCTATCGAAGTGATGGTCGAATTAATCATCAAACGGGTCATGAGCTAGTGTAAGGACGTTAGTTTAAATATATGACAATTAGTAGTATGTAATTAGAATAGTTTGGAGTCTACTAGGGTCAAATATGACAAGCCTCACTAATATGGGATGCGATTAAAATTAATGTTGGAAATTGATATAAGAGACACAAAACAATTGAGCCTTGTTCTTATTATTTTAATTGAATTGAATTACTTGACTTACAAAATCATCTATCTATTTATAAGCCTACAATCCTTGGAGAACAAGGAAACTAGCCTTGGAGAACAAGGAAACTATAACAATAATAATCTAATAAGAAACCTCTTTGACTTTAATTAGGATGTAAAACTTTCTCAAAAAACACCCTTTAGGTTTGCTCCTTTTTTTACAAACCTACACAAGATTAAAATATTATTCAACCCCTTAATCTTGTGACTCCAATGAGTCCCTTCATCTCATTGAATTTCACTCTTGCACCGAATAAAGCCGGGTTCCTTTAAGGCCAAATCAAGCTTCGTGTTCTATGCCCGTGGTGCTTGACGCAAACCGTATAAGGCCTTATCTAGTTTGTAAACACAATCTTCCTTACCCTTTTTCACGAAGCCTTCAGGTTGAGACACGTATACTTCTTCCTTTAATTCACCGTGCAAAAACGCCGACTTTACATCAAGGTGATGAACTTCCTATCTCAAGTTCGCAGCCAATGCCAATATCAAACGTACAGTCTCCATTCTAGCCACCGGTGCGAACACCTCTTCATAATCAATCCTGTACTTTTGAACGTATCCTTTCGCTACTAGTCGGGCCTTGTATTTAGAGATCCTTCCTTGAGCATCCTTTTTCACTTTGAATACCCACCTCACACCTATAGGCTTTACATTCTTCGGCGCCTCAACCAACCTCCAAGTACTATTTTTTTCAATCGAAGCGATTTCTTCTTCCATTGCCCTTTTCCGGTGCTTCTCTCTTATCGCTTCTTGGAAGCGAATCGGTTCGTCATCGATGGAAGATAATAGTAATTGATTTTCTTCATTTAGTTGATTTGTTAACTTTGGCACTTCATCAACTTGAAAATCATTAAACTTGGCTAGAAGTCTTGTAACTCGACTGGATCTTCTTAGATGCGAATTATCACCAACTTGATTCAAGTCATTCCCTGCTGGATTTTCATTTTGATTACCTAGGCCTGGGCCTTCAGCTTCCTGTTCGGATCCGGGCTCGGTGTTACTGGGCCCAGCGCTAGACAAATCTGCAATTGTTCCCGGTCTATCATCCAGCTCATTGATCGGCCCATTCCCATCATCATCAGCGTGATCTTCGTTGGGCTCATCAGGCCCATAAGTTTTGACAACAAAATCTGCCTATGCTTCGGCTTCTTGATTGGTTTCGAACAGAAATTCCTTCCAATCAAAGTTCTCTGTTTCCTTGAATTTAACATCTCCGTCCCGAACCGTATGCACCCGTCCTTTTCTCAGGTCAAACATACGATGCGTGTTAACCCCAGTTTCCGGTTGAGAACCTAGATAAATCATCAAGACACCTCTATCATCTAGCTTCCTTTGTCCAGGTGTAAGGATTTTCACATATCCTATACACCCTTAAACTTTAATGAATGAGAGGTCAGATTGCCGATTCTTCAATTTCTCATATGGAGTTAAACCTTGTAGTGCCTTGGTCGGTGAACGATTCAAGAGATAGACCAAATGCATTATTGCTTCTCCCCAAAACACTTGTGGAACACTCATCCCCTTTAAGATACATCTTGTAGTCCCGATTACGGTTCGATTTCGCCTCTCAACTACTCCGTTTTGTTGAGGGGTGTTGGGGGCGGTAAATTGCCTTGAAATTCCTTTATGTTTGCAATAATTTCCCAACTCATGTGAAACAAACTCACCTCCGTTGTCGGTTCGTAACGATTTCACACAAGTTCCCACCTTTTTCTCAACTCCTTTTATAAAGTTGATAAGAGCCGAAGGAACTTGATCCTTGGTTTTAATCAAGTATGACCACATGTATCTGCTGAAGTCGTCTACTATAAGCAACATGTAGCGATTTCCACTTTGAGTTGAGGGCGTTATAGGCCCACACAAATCAGCGTAGATGAGTTCAAGTGGCTTTGATGCGTGAAACTTAACTTCTTTTGGAAACGCCCCTCTTGTTTGCTTTCCTATCACGCACGCATCACAGATTTCGGGCGGCCTCTTTATGTAAGGTAACTCGGTAGCATTCTTTGATAAAATCCTTAATGCATCAAAGTTTAAATGCCCGAGCCGAGCATGCCAAAGCCAACATTCGTCGTGTATATTAACCTGAAAACAACTTGGCAAAACAACTTTTAGGTTAATCTTGTAAACACGATTTGGGGAACGATGTACCTTCATTAGAATCGATCCACTTGGTCCGAACATCCACAAGATTCCGTCTTCAATTTTGACCTTGTGACCAGTTTCGTCCATTTGACCGACGCTAATTATGTTGCTTGTTAGCGAAGGTATAAAATAGACGTCTTTGAGGAATCGTTGCTTTCCCGTCTTTCCTTCGAGGATGATAGTGCCACGTCCCTTGATCTCGACACACGAGCCATCACCGAATCGAACTTTTCCTTTGATCCGAGTATCCAAGCTAGAGAACCAACCTTTATTTCCCGTCATGTGGTTACTTGCTCCGTTATCCAAGAACCACGTGTTGGTTTCTCGTGGATTGCTCTTGTAGGTCTTCAAGTTAACTTTGTCTTCTATCAAGAACACGTCTTCAGCGGTAGCCATATACAGGACCGATCCTTTGTCCACGGCTAGATTGCTTTCTTCTGTTTTGTTTCGAGTTGGATAGACCGATCCTTCTGTGGACGATTTGAACCCTTTTCTTTTCTCGGAGTAAAACCTCTTCCCCGACCCTTTCCTTTTCCTTTGGAGTTGCCTTCTGCCGAGATCCCTTTGTCGCGTCCGAACCCTCCTGTTTGTTTCTTCCTTGCCTCCCCCTCCTCATATGTCAAGAGGAGTTGGTCTTGCTTAGAGTTAGACGGGTTAGAAGAGTCTTCGGATCCAATTCGTTCTTCATATGCCTTCAATCGACCAACTACATCATCATACGTTACTGATTTTAGGTCGATAACTTGTTCAAGCGAAGCGACCATATGAATGAATTTCTTGGGTAAACCAGGGACACATCGATCAGCATTATAGCGCCAAAACCCAAGGGGTGAGACGCATCAGAGGGGCGCATGGATTCAGCACTTGATCAAAAGACATGTTGATTCATCAAAGGCCAGATCAAGGGAAGATACGTCGAACAAAGAGACATGACCATTCAATCAATGGTTGCGCCTATTAAAAGGTATCTCTTAGATTAGTGTAAATACATCTAGGGATTTCAATTGTAATCATTCACTTTCAAATCCATTGTGTTATTTATTCAATTGATTGTGAGTGTATTGATTGTTCATGCGACATGGATAACAACGGTTTGTATTTTGATTCATTGTTTGATTCGGAGGATGAAGATCGAGCCAACACAAAGTGCTTGTAACAAACCGTATTATACGTAGAAAATGTGCCACGTGGAGGGTTCTAGTATCATGATGTGGACAAAGATAGTATATTTACAAAAAAAGATTTGTTGACTTGTGAGTTATTCGATTACTTTTCTTACGTAAAAAAAGATTTGTTGACTTGTGGCATGTATGTTTTCATTTTGTTTGCTTAACCTCCAATTAAAAAATTTAAAAATAACTTTGTTCATGACTTATAAACAAAAAATATTATAATGTACACATTAATCAATAATTAAAAGAAGAAAATTTTACTCTGCATAAGATAATGTAAAGCATATCCTATCTGATATAAAGATGCACTTCAGTACGTTTCGATTGTGCTTATATTTCCATTAATGGGCCCCTTCGATATAAAAGTTACAATCACACGTTTACACTTTCCAAATTTGGTAAGGGATGGTAAAACCCAGCTCTCATAGGCTACTACTCTCCATAGCTACAAGCCTACAAAAGTAACAAAACTAAAAAAGGTAAGGGTAACGTTGTGAGAAGGTAAAAGATATAAGCGCTCACACATGTCTCTAGCAAAAAAAAAAAGTATTATTGTGCATCATCATAATTATTGACTTTTTTTTCAACTTTCATCCCCATTTTTAAACGGCCATAATTTTTTCATACGATTTTTTTTTTAAATTACACCATAAAAACAAGCTTTTTATCCTCTTTCATTTCCATACCATATTGTTATACTTTAAAAAAAATTGATGGGTTGATAACTTGCGTTTTATTGAGGGTATACTTGCGTTTTAGAAACGCAAGTTATACCTGATAAGACGACCTAATCAAACACAAGTTATAAATGATAAAACACAAGTTATACATGCTAAAACGCAAGTTATACATTCTAAAACGCAAGTAAGTAATATCAAGTTTTTACATTTAGATGTAAGTTATTATTGTTTAAACGCAAGTAGGTAATATCAAGTTTTTACATACATATAAGCAGGTTTACAGATTGATCATATAAGTAGGTAATAAAGATTCTCTTTCTTTATAATTAAATTAATAATTTTCAAGGAACTAGTTTGTAGGAATATAACGACAACAATATCCCACCATCACATGAAGTGAAAGAAGATATTAGCAAAACCATGAAAGAATGTCAAAGAAGGTGATATTCGAACCTCCAGTTAGCAAAAACCATGAAAGAATGTCAAAAAAGGTTAACGAATGTGATCTACGAACCTCTAGTTATTATTCACCTCACAAAAATAGACAAACATATCATTATTACTATTCTCACATTGATTCAAATTGATTTCCAGCCTCGTGGCTCTCCACCTGACAAAGAAACAAACTAAACAAAAAACAAAAAGCTATTGTTACATTCAGAATGTTTAAACGCAAGTAATAATATCAAGTTTTTATTAACAACATAAATCAAGTCAAGTCAAATCTCTTAGTCAACCATTGACTCCATAACATAAATCAAATCAAGTCAAGTCAAGTCTCTTAGTCAAGCATTGACTCCATTATTTTAGCCATTGTATTATATTGTACATTATACTTAGTCAAACCATTGACTCCATAATCTTAGCTAGAGTTAGTCATATGTAAGCCTATATAAAGGCCTTGATGTATTGTTGATAGACACACCAAAATATTACATAATACAAATCCTATTGTTTATATGGTATCAAGAGCCTAAAAGCTCCCTTGAGCCATCTTCGATCCAAACCTACTCGACAGACACTTTCTGTCCGCATTTTTTTTCTTTCGATCCACTATGGCCAAACAAATCACCCACATTACCGCCGTCACAACCCGAAACCAAGGGCCACCTCAAACTACCAATACCAACACTCGCCCGACTCGCAACAATAACACCTATTGCTACTATTGTAACATTTCCGGACATGACACTAAAGATTGTCGCAAACTTAGTCGCTTCCTACGAGAACACAATGTCTCGCCTCAAAATACCACCACCCCGGTGGTTAACTACACCACCCCTCACTCAACGGCTACATCCACATCTTGGATGTGGGACACCGGTGCGTCCAACAACACCGCGAACAACAATCAACAATTTTCCGTTCTTTCCGAATACGGAGGACCCGATAAGATCGTGCTAGGTGATGGTAAAACTCTCCCTATAACTCATATTGCTCAAACAACTATTTCAACAAAATCTCGCCCACTTCTTTTAAACAACATTTTAATTGCTCCTAATCTTCGAAATAATCTTATTTCCGTTGCCAAAGTTTGTCGTACTAACCGTGTTTCTGTTGAATTTTTTCCCTATCATTTTTTTTTGTCAAGGATCTACGCACAGGGGCGCGCCTCATGCGGGGAGTGAACATCAATGATGTCTACTATGGACCAATCTCATTGTCTCCTCAAGTCAACAACACCCAAACAAACTCTCTTCTCATGTGGCACCACATACTTGGACATCCATCGCTTCAAGTGTTCAAGTCTTTAATTTCTAAATTGGGACTTCGTTTTAATAAGGTGACCCATGAGTCTTTTCATTGTACTTCATGTTCCCTAAATAAAAGCCACAAACTACCTTTTGGCAAAAACTCTTTTGTTGCCAATCAACCTCTACAACTTCTCTACTCCGACGTATGGGGTCCGGTAAAAACGTCAATCGATGGCTTTAAATACTATGTCATTTTTGTTGACTATTTCTCCAAATACATTTGGTTATACCCAATCAAACAAAAATCCGATGTCAAAATTCTTTTTCCACAATTTAAATCTCTTGTTGAAAACTTTTTTCAAAACCAACATTGTTGCGTTGTTCACTGATAATGTGGGTGAATATGTGGGTCTTTCACCTTATCTTGCCTCTCAAGGTATCTCCCATTACACGACACCACCTCACACACCGGAACAAAACGGTATTGCCGAACGACATCACCGACACGTTGTGGAAACCGGCCTCGCATTACTCCACCACTCCCACTCACCACAACATTTTTGGTCCCATGCCTTTCAAACCGCAACCCACCTAATCAATCGTTTGCCTACACCCATCCTTAACAACAAATCTCCATACGATATGTTGTTGGGTCTGCTGACCTGGAGAAGAACAGATGATTAGAAAGCCAAAATATGCTAACAGTTGATCCTTTCAATAAACAGTCTTTACAACTTACTTCTCCCAAAAGACTGCTGACTCTAACAACTGTTCTATCCAAACAACTGCTATGACAACTGCTGATACAAAGGACTGCTGAATAAACAACTGATGAAGAACAACTGCTGACCAAAGGTCTGATGAAGAACAACTGCTGATTCAAGTACTGAAGACTAAAGCACTGCTGGAGCCAACAGCACTTAGGCTTCAGCAGAGGATACAAGACCATCAGAGTTTTCCTACAACAGTAGTTTACTATCAGTGCTTTCAATGTAACAGTAGTTTGTAATAGACAGATGTTTTATGTTTGTTATTCTGTTAGAGGTCACTGTCTTAGGTGACGTCAGCTTAGGTCATCAGTGGTTTAGGTCTGTCTATAAATAGAACAGTGCTTGTACTGTTCTATTGCATCACACACACAAACATTCTCTCAGACAAACAATCACTGTGTGATCAGGCTGAGGGGGAGTATTTGTACGATTGTAATCTTTTAGATAAATGAAAGCTTTCGATTTGAAAACATTTACTCTCTTGTTTTGATTAACAGTTTATTATTCCGCTGCACTTTCATTCTATATTCGTTTCACTTTTATCATATTTAGTTAAACATAATCAAAACAATCAAACTCAGATCCTAACAATTGGTATCAGAGCTTGGTTAATTAAATTCGATCTAACAAATCAATTTAATAATCAGCTCACAATTATTGATATCGTTTGTTTGTTGGATTGAAAACAGAGTAATAGTTTAATTTCGTTTCAACCGTTTTTAAACAGACTTTGTTTTTTGAAAAATCAGAGAATGGCTTCAATCAATCACGATCCACATAACACTGGCACGAACAACAAGCCACCGATGCTTGTCAGATCTGAATACAATATCTGGCAACGTCGGATGAGCCATGTTCTAGCTCAACAGAACACTGGGTGTTGGAAGTCGGTTATCTTCGGACCACATGTTCCGACTGTGCCGAGTACTGAAGATCCCAAGGTGTTTGAGCCAAAGAAACTTGAAAACTACTCCGACCAGGATTTTCAGAAAATTGAGTTAGATGCTAAGGCCTTCAGTATTGTGGCCATGGCTCTACCCAATGATATATATGCTGGGTTGTGATCGCGTGTCGAGTGCTAATCAAAAAATATTTTAAAACAACTCCTTAGCTACAAGGACTGCAGTATAGGGAGTAGGGTTGTCGAACCACGAGGAGTATGTGGTTAGTGTTAATAGCAATTTTTAACTATAATAATAAAAAAAACTAATAAAATTATGAAGCTTAAATTAAAGTGCTGCTTTGCTTGCAAAAACAGATTGATGATTGATTTTTTTTAGAAAAGACAATAATATGGAAAAACGGTCACTCCGGGTTTCTGATTTGGTAATTATCAACTGAATTATGTTAATACCCTACCTAGCAAATCACATAGACATGACTTTGTTTAAATTGTTCAACCCAATTCAGCTATCATAACATTAATTGCAAAGTTAAATTAATCCTAGTGCAAGAAAACCAAGATACGATAACATAATGCAATAATATTAATCAACCGAACTGTCTAGATCAGTCAAACATACAATTAGATGCCAAGAACATTAAGGTGTTCACAAAATCTAATCCAAGTAATAAGTATCAAACATAAAACAATTGATAAAATAACCAAATCGTTCACCCGGAGAAACCGCAGGATGTTTAGCCGTGCATAATCATGATTTCGGCTTCAAAACTTGTTCTGGATTGCTCTGGCATCAACCGGAATGAATGGAACTGCAAAAAGTCTTCAAAATCCTCCCTTAGAAGCTCTGGAAATCGATGCCTTCATCCCCATATGGCTGCTAGGTTTTTAATTGCGAAAATGGGCTTTTTTATGGGCTGAAGAGTTATTAGAGACCCATGAACAACTGTTTCTGGAATTAGAGGGTCTCCAATAACCTGAAACTGACGCGAGGGCATCTTCAGTAGTTATCACAATTCATTAAGGGTAAAATCGTCATTTTTCCTCTATTTTACTTCCTGGAGACCCGCGAATAACTTTTACTGAAATTAGAGGGTCTCTAATTTCAGTTCTTCCAGATTTGTTTCTTTTTTTATTTCCAATTTCATCGAATGCTCGTCTCCTCTCCAACTAAGCTCTTTTTCTCTCGTTTTAGCCCACGAACACCTACTTAACACCAAGACACAAATAAGTATCTTAGACACGATATAAACGAACGATAAACGGTTAAAAACTATACAAAACTAATATATAAATGTGATGCATTTGGCAACACATCACACCCCCACACTTACCTTTTGCTTGCCCTCAAGCAAATCTGCTCAAAGCGTTACCACGAACAAGTAACAAATACCTCAAACGCCCCCGCCATGCACTAGTTAGGGTCCAAAGTCATACCCCATTCATAGATCATCATTAGATGTGTTAATTCAACAGGCAACCGTGATGCACAATTTTTAAAACAGAACTCTCCCGACTAAGTCTAACATGCTTTCGGTTTTTATTCTCATGCAACACACCCCTCACAAATTTTTCACTCTACTCGGTTTAATATCTGGACTAGCATGTAATGCGCTAGTATCATTCACTCAAAAACCAAGTATGTAACTCTGTTATCATAGGCTTGTATAACAATCACACCTCAACTATAGACAATGCACATATCTAAAGGACTTACGGGTTTTGGGCTTCGGGTAAAGGTAGGATATATTTGGCTAACAATTGGTTTAAAAACAATGGTTTCAACACGCTTGAATGACCATCCTTATTCACTAAGCACCATAATACAATAATCACACAACTTTGGGCATATTTGACCCATAACACATACTTCTATTTTTTTTTTCTTTTCTTTTCTTTCCTTTTTTTTCATATATTTTTTTTCTCTCTCTTTTTTTTTTTTTTTTTTCACAGCTTAAACATAACGCAATCACTTGAATAAAACATAAACATAATGGATGTCATCAATTTATTTCACAAAGGTAAACGGGTCAATTTGGGTAATAGGTTTAATCAAATGAAAGGGTATAGGCTCAACATGGGTTACTAAGGGTGATTTCAGGTAAACAGGTCAACACATAACGAATAAGTGGGTATCAAAAGAAAAAGGGAAAACCTAAATTGCCTTTGTCATCTATGTGCATATCTAGTCTACAACCTCGGCATGTATCAAATCACACAAGTTCTGCAACAGAGAAACATCTGGCCTACACTCAACAAATGAAAATATATATGTATCAATCTATCATCTAGTAGGCTCAAGATCTCACCAAAGTGTGGAAATGGGTTACCGATGTGTGCATGCATTTATTACCGACAGCTCATTACACCTAATCGGGCAAATTCTAAACATTTTTCTAAAATACCTGCTGAAAACGGTTCATATGTCTGTTCTAAAGAATTGGACCATGATTAAGGACCCACACACCACAAGCAGAGACAGAATGAAAGCATTGAAACAGTCGCTTTCATGCCCGATCAGACCGCTTTTAGGACTTTTTTTTTTATTTTTTTTATTTTATTTTTTTTAATTTTAAATTTTATTTATTTTTTTTTTTATATATGACTCAAAACTAACTCAAAAACACACTCTAAAGACGTATAGCACCCCCCCACACTTGAGCGACACATTGTCCTCAATGTGCTAAAGGAATAGTAACACAAAAACAAAAGTAAAATACGAAAAGAGAAAAATAAATAAATAAAACAGAAAATCGGAACAGACTCCCCTGATAAATGCGACGATGTTGTTGAAAGTCGTGCTCCTCTGCCCTCCAACATGTCCGTATAGCATTCCGTTCGCGGACAAAAGCGGCAATTATTCAACATTCTAACAACCAAAACACACGTATAACAGCAACATATCATATAATATAATATAACCACCCAACCGGTCTCCCCTTACAATTTCCCTTGATGTGTTAGTTTAGATACAGACATATGATAATCAAAACAAAATAAAGGGAAAAATACACCAAAAACACAAAATAAACCGGTTGGCGCTGCTGCGAGCTATCACTCCTGCTGCCCAGGCTCCTCAGACTGACTGTCTCCCTCCTGCTCAGCTCCTGCAGATGTACCTACTAAATCATCTATACCCCTGAAACGCTCGGGTATCTTCAAACCCATGCCCTGCATCATGAACCTCATCATATCCGTAAACATAACAACCTTTGCGTCTAACCCATCAATCTTCGCTTCCAACCCATCAATCCTCTGCACTACATACTCTAATGTCACAGTCTCCGGTGGTGGTGCACACAAGGGAGGTACGGGACTAGGGCGCTCCATAGATGGTCTAACCCGCTGTCGAGCGATAGGCACGCTCCTCTGTATAGTCTCAGCAGCAACTATCCCCTCAAGTAGTGGCACCTGTAGCCCTGGCTTCACCGGTTCCCACTCCGGTGGCTCATCATATGTCACTATCTGTGCAGCCCTCAAATCATCTACACTATAATAAATGGTCGACGGTCCCTCTGTCAACTGCTCTCTCGGATATCTCTCAAACACCCCCAAACTCTGTGCAATCTGTGTCACATAAGGGCCTAAACTCAAATAACCTTCAGCTCCACCTCTAGCACCTCTGGCAAAAGACGATAATAAGATAGTCGCCAAATTGGCCTCCTGTCGACCAAAGATACAATACAAACAAAACGCATCCAACACAGTAACCTTATCTCCTCCCTTGCGACCGACAAGAGTACATGCTATGATCCTATGAATATATCTAATAACTGGATCGCGAATACTCGACTCAGCACCCTGGCCACTAAATGCCCCCTCAGCAATCGTCTCCCAAAACACACTCAGATCACTAGAAGATACCCCACCTGTCCTCTTCTTCTTATAACTTCCTCTCAGCAACCTAGCAAATCCAGATGCTTGTGCTTCCTCCTTGGTGTAAACACCCATAGCTACTGCAAATCTAGGCACACTCAACTCATAAAGTTGCCCCCCTAGTGAAAATGATACTGCGTGTTGCTCATGAAACAGGTCGGCGTTATACTTAAAAGTGGAATAAAACTCTACTGTCAACTCTCTGTACTGTGGCCAATCACACTCTAACAAAGTCATCCATTTAGGCCCCAATAACTCCTCTACTCTCTCATGCTCCCCTAAAATTCCAACCAATTCCATATTAATGCTCCTATGCTTCAACTCCGGAATCAATATATACTTTTGACAATTTTCCAGCTCCTTAGAATTAACAGCAAACTGCAATAAAGTGTGCTCATCTAAAATCCGGTCCTCAACGGGCTCTACTGGGTCCCCTGGCTGTGGCCTAACCTCAGGTAATGCATACCGAATACTCCTGGAAAGACCTGTAACACGTGGTCCAGGTTCACCCCGTGGCCGCTGTTGTGGTCCTCTCTTTCGCTTGGCCCCAACGATCGCACTAGACGATCCCTTACCTGACATCCTGCAAAACAATTTAAAAAACATACAACTCAGTCAGGTACACATGAATAAGCAACTATTTTTGGTATTTTAATTTTTCAAATTTTTTTTTTTTTTTTTCAACTGAAAAACATTGCGACCGTATAGCATTTCGGTCGCGGTCGCACCTAAAAAAAAAAAAAAAATAAATAAATAAATAAAACAAATTTTACAAAAAATTTCGGGATACCCATATGTGTATATATAATATCCAAAACATCCCCGCCCGAATGGAGATTGAGTACGAGCGAGGCGTCTAGACGTGCAATTACTTTCAAAACAACTCATCCCAACGACTCCTTAAAAACTCTAACACGACTACCACACACGGAAATAACTTAAGCCTTTTCAACCCTCACTTCACTTGATTATCCAAACTCGCCTAATAACCATTCAACGACTTTATTCATTTATCTTTCAAGACGACCACCCCCCCACACTTAAACTCATTTGTCCCCAAATGGCCTAGACAACAACTCGCCTAAATGATTTAAAAATCCAAATCTTATGACATGATGTATTCCATAAACAAACCACAATCATGAGCTACCATGTCGCTACTGTTGAAACCAAGCGACTACTTATCACACCATTCTCGCTAATTCACTTACACTCATCATATTCTATATCTAAGCGCAAACCAAAAGCATACCATCATTTTAATAAAGCGCCACATTGAAAACAAGAAAACGCCTAACTATCCTACACATGACTCGACCAAACCAACAGATGGCATAAAAAAAAACTACAAACACAAAGTAAAATCAAGAATAAAAATGAGCCATAGAAAACTAAACGCACCTTATTGTCGACACGTAACTGAGATACCAAGACGCAACTAAACAGAGCCTACAAAACTGAGATAATTGAGATTACACGGCTGGAGGTAGGGTAATGAGTTGGGGTCGGGTCGGGTCGTGGTTTGGGCTGGATCGGGTCTGCAGGGGAGTCGGGTTATGGTTTTGCGGCGGCGGGTTAGTGGTTGGGTTAGCAGGATGGTTGGTGGTCGAAGGCGGTGGTGTAGTGGCGTCGGGTTAGGGTTGGGTGGTGGACAGCGGCGGGTTTAGGTAGGGTTTGCGACAGGTTGGGTTAGGTCAGGTTTTGGTTCAGATGTCGGGTGATAGGTGAAGGGCGGCGGTGGGTTGTTGGCGGAGCTGATTGGGGTTGGTTGCAGGTGGGTCGGGTTAGGGTTTGGTTAGGAGGTGGAGGAGGTGGTTATGGTTGATGGTAGCGGCGGTTAGGGTTTAATGGTAGGCGGAGAAGGAGGTGGTTGGGTGGAGGAGAAGAAAGGGTGCTGTTTGGTTATGTGTTGTGACGGGATGGGAGAGGAAGAGGGTTGTGAGGCGGGTTGAAGGTGGTGGAAAGAAGAAGCAGGGCGGCGGCTGGTGATTCTAGCAGGAAATGGTGGTTATGGTGGAGAAGATGGTTATGGTGGTGATGGGTATGGAGGTGGATGGTGTGTAGTGATGTTAATGGTTTAGGTTGAGCACTTTGGGGAAGAAGAGAAATGATCAGTCACGTTCCACGTTTTTTTTTTTTTTTTTTTTTTTTTTTTAGGAATGATCTTGGAGACCCATGAATGGTATAGCAAGATATTAGAGGGTCTCTAAGAACTGTGTTGACAGAAAGTTTTGACGTTTTTGTACTTAGAAAAATTTTTAACTTCTCAATTCTAACACTCCCCAACCCCTTAAAACCTATTCCAATGCCCCATTAACATGTAAACTTACCTGGACTCCTGTTATTGATGATTCTTCGTGTCGAAACAGATTACCTGAAAAACTCAAACACACAAAAAACGCAAAACCGAAAACAACGAAAATACACAAAAAAAAAAAAAAAATTGTACAAACTCTACAATTACACATACCGAATGTGTTATCACTTACCTTCATCATCCGGTTCACTCGTCAAAAAGCAAACCGGCTCTTCTGTTGTTCCGTGGATGTCAGACGAATCCAGGTACGGTTTAAGTCGATGTCCATTCACTACTTGACGTAAATGATCATCAAAGTCTTCAATCTCGACATCACCGTATTCACCAACTTTCGTAATTAAGTATGGCCCCGTCCACTTGCTTTTCAACTTCCCTGGGAATAATTTAAGACGGGAATTGTACAACCATACCTTTTGGCCAACCTCGAATTTCTTCAACCGAAGCTTGGCATCGTGCACCTTCTTCATCTTGTCCTTGTATGATGATGCATTCTCATATGCTTCATCTCTCAGCTCCTCCAGCTCACATAGATTCAACTTCCGTTCCTTACCTGCAACATCATAATCAGTATTAACTCCTTTAACAGCCCATAATGCCCTATGTGCTATTTCCACCGGTAAATGGCAACCCTTCCCATAAACCAATCGGTATGGTGTGGTGCCAATTGGTGTCTTATAAGCTGTACGGTAAGCCCATAATGCATCATCTAGCTTGGTGGACCAGTCCTTACGATCTGGTCTTACCGTCTTTTGTAAAATCTCTTTAATTTGACGATTTGACACCTCAACTTGCCCACTTGTCTGTGGGTGATACGGGGTTGCAATTCTGTGATCCACACCATACCGTTTAAGCAATTTACCGAATTTAAAATTCTTGAAATGCGACCCCCCATCACTGATGATCACACGAGGAAGTCCAAATCGTGTAAAGATGTTTGATACTACAAAATTGCAAACAACGGTATGGTCGTTTGTCCTGGTGGCTATTGCTTCTATCCATTTAGATACATAATCGACAGCCACCAAGATATACTGATAACCCCTGGAATTTGGGAACGGGCCCATGAAGTCGATCCCCCACACATCAAAAATATCAACCACGAGGATAGGCTGCATGGGCATCTCATTCCGTTTAGTTATGCTACCCATCTGCTGACACTTGGTGCAGTTCTTAGCAAACTCAAAAGCATCTTTAAAAATGCTTGGCCAATATAACCCCGATGATAGCACTTTGTGTCCTGTTTTCTGCCCGCTGAAGTGTCCTCCACAAGCAGATGCGTGCACAAGTCCCAATACGCATTGAACTTCCGATTGTGGGATACATCTTCGAATTATCTGGTCAGCTCCTATCTTAAACAAGTCTGGTTCATCCCAAATGTACTGCTTCGCTTGAGCCTTCAAGTGAGTTCTCTTTTTCTTTGCCCAATGCTCTGGGATGATACCTGCAGCCAAATAATTAACAATGTTAGCATACCATGGTGAAGTAGATACTTCGAATAGCTGCTCATCTGGAAAGCTCTCATTGATCTCATTAGTGACTTCAGCATCCATATGGGGCAATCTAGACAAGTGGTCTGCCACCACATTTTCACTTCCCTTCTTGTCTCTGATTTCCAGATCAAACTCCTGAAGCAGGAGAACCCAACGGATCAATCTGGGTTTCGCATCCTTTTTCTCCATCAAATAACGCACCGCGCTGTGATCTGAATACACAATCACCTTGCTTCCCCAAATGTAAGACCTGAACTTATCAAGAGCAAACACAACTGCAAGTAATTCTTTTTCAGTAGTAGTATAATTCAATTGTGCTACGTCCAACGTCTTACTTGCATAATAAATTACCACTGGTTTTTTATCTACCCTTTGACCCAAAACAGCCCCAACTGCATAGTCACTCGCGTCACACATGATTTCAAAAGGTTGTGACCAATCGGGTGCTTGCAGAATTGGAGCTTCAACCAGTTTTTCTTTCAAAGTGTTGAAGGCTTTTACACACTCTTCATCAAATACAAAAGGTTCATCTTTTAACAGTAACTTGCAAAGTGGTTTTGTGATTGTGCTAAAACCTTTTATGAACCTTCTATAAAAACCAGCATGTCCTAGAAACGACCTAACCCCTTTAACATTTGTGGGAGGAGGTAAAGTTGAAATAGCTTTAATTTTTGCATGATCAACCTCAATCCCACGTTTTGAAATTACATGCCCTAACACCACCCCTTCTTGAACCATAAAATGGCTCTTTTCCCAGCTTAAAACTAAGTTTGTTTCAATACATCGTTTTAACACCTTAGTTAATTGTTCCAAGCAAGATTCAAAGGAGGTTCCAAAAATTGAGAAGTCATCCATAAAAATTTCAAGTGAGTCCCCAACCATATCTGAAAAGATACTCATCATGCACCTCTGAAAGGTGGCTGGGGCATTACACAACCCAAATGGCATTCGCCTGAATGCAAAGGTACCATAAGGGCAGGTAAATGTGGTCTTTTGTTGGTCTTCAGGGTGGATGGCAATTTGATTATACCCTGAATAACCATCAAGAAAACAATAAAATTTCTGACCTGATAACTTCTCGATGATCTGATCAATGAACGGTAAAGGGAAGTGGTCCTTCGAGGTAGCTGCATTCAGCTTCCTGTAATCAATGCATATTCTCCACCCAGTAACAGGTCGGGTGGCAATTTCTTCCCCTTTTTCGTTCCTGACTATCTGAATCCCTGCTTTCTTAGGAACGGTCTGTGTTGGGCTTACCCAAGTGCTGTCAGAGATGGGATAAATGATACCCGCATCCAGCCACTTCAAAACTTCTTTCTTCACCACTTCTCTCATGTTCGGGTTAAGCCTTCTCTGTGCATCTCTTGCCGGTTTTGCTCCCTCCTCTGTTATGATTTTATGCATCACTATTGAGGGGCTTATTCCTTTCAGGTCTGCAATAGTCCACCCAATTGCAGCCCGGTGTGCAACCAAAACTTCCATCAAAGCTTTCTCCTGTTCCTCAGTCAAACCTGCAGAAATAATAACAGGAAGAGTATCATTAGCACCAACAAAAGCATATTTTAGATGTTTAGGTAGCTCTTTAAGTTCTAATTGTGGTGGTGTCTCTAATGATGGTTTCAGCTTTGTGTCAATGTGATCTGGCAAACTCTCCACATGATAAGACCAAGGTGGTCTTCCTTCTCTCACTGCCATCGCCTCCACCTTTGCATCCTCTTCCTCGAGTTCCTTGACTGTCTCAGAATATAACCTGCCAAACAAAGCACATTCTACCATGGACTCGTCCCCCTCGTCATTAGGAATGTAAGGAGGAACGCGTCCGTCAATGATGTCTGCCATAAAACATTCATCACTAACATTGGGGTTAGAAACATTACCAAAAACACTTAACCGCATCTTACGGTTACCAAAAGTCATATCCACAGTACCAGTCCTGCAATTAATCTGAGAGTCAGAAGTAGCTAAAAATGGTCTGCCAAGAATCACAGTCGGTTGCTTGGTTTTATCAACAGAAACATAATCAAGGACCAAGAAATCGACTGGATAATAAAACTCATTAACTTTCACAATCACATCTGTTAATACTCCCCGGGGTAGCTTAGGAGTCAAATCAGCCAATACAACAGTGGTATCAGCTTTCTTAAGTGGACCGAACTCAAACTGGTCATACAAGCTCCCCGGTAGTATACTCACACTCGCTCCAAGATCCAAAAGGGCTCGTGTCATTTGAAAATCACCAACTTGAATTGAAATAATTGGTGCCCCTGGATCCTGTAACTTTTCAGGCAGAGTACCTGAAATTATTGCACTCACATCTGCTGGCATGTCAAGTTTCTTTGGAATTTTATGATTTCTTTTCTGAGTGCACATATCTTTCAGGTACTTTGCATATGCAGGAATTTGTTTAATTGCATCTAAAAGAGGAAGATTGATTTTAACTTGTTTGAAAACTTCCCACATTTCATCCGATTGTGGGCCTCTTTTATTGACTGTCTTTTTCTTACCAGGATCAATGAGAGCTGCAGGAAAAGGGATGGTATTACCCTCCACACCCTTTTCTACAACCTGGTTGGAATTATTGATCAAAACACTTTTATTTTTATTTTTTTCTTTTTCTAAAGCAGTGTTGGGTGTTTTGTTCAATTCAACAAATTCCTGTTCATCTTCACTATCATCACTACCCAAATCCTCCACCACACCCTCAACAAACTGTGGTGGAGTTCCCACTTTATTATCATAAACCTTACCATTGCGCAGAATACTTACCTGGTTAATTTGCACATTCCTCGAATTCCTTGAGCTTGATTGCTGATGTTGAGGATTAATGGTGGTGTCACTTGGTAGCTTCCCTGGATCTCTCTTAGACATATCTGCAGCCAATTGCCCTACCTGCTTGGACAATGCTTCCACAGTCTTATCCCTCACTTCATTGTCTTTTCGCATTCCCTTGACCTCTTCTTGAACTGTCCTGACATCGTTCTGTACAGCTTTAATGGCATCCAAGATTGCACTCAGTTGATCATTACCTCCTCCTGATGTGCCTTGTTGTTTTCCTCTCTGCTGCTGACCACTCTGATTATAGGTATTCTTTGAGTAACCCCCTTGATTATATCCATACTGTCTGTTCTGATACGGTTGTTGATTTCCTCCCTGCACATTAGAACCAGAAAAGTTAGGATTTAATTGATTATTAGGATTACCATACCTGAAGTTTGGGTGGTTTTTGAGCCCAGGATGATAGGTGTTGGAATTCATGTCATATTGCTTCCGTTCTCCATAAACTTGATTCACCTCTTCTGTATTCTCCAAAGGCCCCTGGCAGTCTTGGGCTAGATGTCCCAACTCCCCACAATCAGTACATACCGAAAAAGCATTAGCTGCCTTCGCCTCACTATTCTTCCCCAAATTAAGTTGAGCTACCTGTTTTGCCAAGAGTAAATTTTGCTGCTTCAACTTCTCAATTCTTTCTTCAGCCTCATAGTCTGCTGCCTTGACAGATGATGGTCTCAACTTCCTACATGATTGTGCCTGTCTCTTTGAAGTGGCACTCATCCTTTCCAAGTGTCCCCAATCCACAGCTTCAGTGTTAGTAAAGAATGTGCCATTGCTAATGGCAGTCAAACCCCTAACATCCTCTGGTGTCAGTCCATCATAAAAAGCTTTTATTAGTTCCCATGTCTGAATCCCATGATGAGGACATTTTCTCAATAACTCTTTGAATCTAGTAAAAGCCTCATGGAATGCTTCCCCCGAATTCTGCTGAAATCCTCTTATTGCATCCCGAGCCTCAGATGTTCTGCTCATGGTGTAATACTCTTCCAAGAAAATTTGTTGCATATCCTGCCAAGTGTAAATACTACCTGGGGGTAGTGTAGCAAACCATTGCCTTGCCCTGTCCTTCAAGGTGAACTGAAACATCATCAACATTACCTGGTCCTTAGTAAACCCTGATCCTCCAATCATATTGCACACAGACTCAAATGCTGATATATGTAAGTAAGGCTCTTCAGATCTTTTTCCATAGAACTCAGGCAGATGACCCAAATATTGGGGTCTCACTTCAAATGCTCTCCCATTCCTACTAATAGGTGTGACTACAGCTGAGGAATTAGGTACAATAACCGGCCGAAAATGACTATCAACGCCCTGAACCGGTGCCCTCTGACGTATCTGTGGGACACCATCTACTAACTGTAACTCATCTCCTATCCCCATATTTCCAACATTAAATTGAGGAATCCCTTGTGGTGCTTGATTATTTCTGTATCCCTGAACACGGTTCCCCTGATTAACCCGCTGTGGTGGCTGCTGCTCATACTCCATGTCATGCCCATAATTACCATATCTCCCATCATACGGTTCCTGTTCGTCCTCTTGATCCCATTCAGAGTCCCAAGTATGCACACTTCCCTCATCATATCTCTGTTGGTTCTGTTGTCGGTTGGGTGGGATAACTGCTTGTTGTGGACGAGGTTGGTTTCTTGGATTTTGTTGGTTTTGTTGTGGACGTGGGTTAGCAGCTTGAAAATACTCACCAGGTTGGAATTGTTGTTGTGGTGGTGGTGGGTTTGGGATGGGTTGGTTTGGTAGAGCAGGTGGAATAAGATCATTCGGTTGGTTGGGTATTTGGTCATTTTGGTTATCCTGATCAGCCATCTCAATAGCTGCTTCTTCAATTCTCTGAGCGACTGTTGAAGAACTTGATTGCTTCTTTACTGCTGAACGAAAAACAACACGGTTTTGACGTGCTGTCTTCTCAATCTCTGGATCAAATAACAATGGAGACGACTTTTTGGAAAACCTAGTATGCATGCAACACAGAAGTCACCTGCACACACAAAAACAAGAAAACAAATAGAGTAGTACTGAACGAAGAAGAGAAATAAAATACGGAAACAAATAGCTAAAAGACAATTTTTTTTTATTTTTTTTTTTAAAGAAAATAAATAAACAAACTAAACTAAACTAAACACTAAGCGCACGAACTCCCCGGCAACGGCGCCATTTTGATCGCGTGTCGAGTGCTAATCAAAAAATATTTTAAAACAACTCCTTAGCTACAAGGACTGCAGTATAGGGAGTAGGGTTGTCGAACCACGAGGAGTATGTGGTTAGTGTTAATAGCAATTTTTAACTATAATAATAAAAAAAACTAATAAAATTATGAAGCTTAAATTAAAGTGCTGCTTTGCTTGCAAAAACAGATTGATGATTGATTTTTTTTAGAAAAGACAATAATATGGAAAAACGGTCACTCCGGGTTTCTGATTTGGTAATTATCAACTGAATTATGTTAATACCCTACCTAGCAAATCACATAGACATGACTTTGTTTAAATTGTTCAACCCAATTCAGCTATCATAACATTAATTGCAAAGTTAAATTAATCCTAGTGCAAGAAAACCAAGATACGATAACATAATGCAATAATATTAATCAACCGAACTGTCTAGATCAGTCAAACATACAATTAGATGCCAAGAACATTAAGGTGTTCACAAAATCTAATCCAAGTAATAAGTATCAAACATAAAACAATTGATAAAATAACCAAATCGTTCACCCGGAGAAACCGCAGGATGTTTAGCCGTGCATAATCATGATTTCGGCTTCAAAACTTGTTCTGGATTGCTCTGGCATCAACCGGAATGAATGGAACTGCAAAAAGTCTTCAAAATCCTCCCTTAGAAGCTCTGGAAATCGATGCCTTCATCCCCATATGGCTGCTAGGTTTTTAATTGCGAAAATGGGCTTTTTTATGGGCTGAAGAGTTATTAGAGACCCATGAACAACTGTTTCTGGAATTAGAGGGTCTCCAATAACCTGAAACTGACGCGAGGGCATCTTCAGTAGTTATCACAATTCATTAAGGGTAAAATCGTCATTTTTCCTCTATTTTACTTCCTGGAGACCCGCGAATAACTTTTACTGAAATTAGAGGGTCTCTAATTTCAGTTCTTCCAGATTTGTTTCTTTTTTTATTTCCAATTTCATCGAATGCTCGTCTCCTCTCCAACTAAGCTCTTTTTCTCTCGTTTTAGCCCACGAACACCTACTTAACACCAAGACACAAATAAGTATCTAAGACACGATATAAACGAACGATAAACGGTTAAAAACTATACAAAACTAATATATAAATGTGATGCATTTGGCAACACATCAGGTTGTTACACTGTAACAGTGCAAAGGAGTTGTGGGATGCACTGAAAGAACAGTTTGGTGGGACTGAGGAGGTTATTGAAAACAATCGTGAAATACTTAACCAACAATATGAAACATTCAGTCATGTCAAAGGAGAGTCATTAACTCAACAGTTTGAGAGGTTTAATTGTTTAATTAGTGAACTAAAATTGGTTGGTCTTACTTACCCTCATTCAACCTTGAACCATAGGTTTTTAAGATCACTACCAGACAAATGGGACACTATTGCTATTGTGATGAGAAACTCAATTGGATTTAAAGACCTATCACTGACCCAGCTTCATGGTAAGCTCTTGACCTATGAGATAGAGCTTAACCAGAAAAAGAAGCTCCAGGATTCTGGAAAAGTGTCTGATGACTATGTATTTGGGAATACAACACTTTTGGGTCATGATGAGGTGCCTGGAAACACTAAGGATCAGAGTTATGATCATTTCATTGACATAACTTCAGGTTTTAACTCAGGTTTTAACTCTGATTCTTATTCACCAAACTATGCTTTCACAGCAAGTGGTGGTGATATCCAGGCATCTGACAATATATCCTTTGAGTATGATGACCTGAAATACTTTGACCCTGATGATTTGGAAGAAATGGACATTATGCACCAATTGGCCCTTCTCAGTGTAAGAACTAACAATTTTTACAAGAAAACTGGGAGAAGGTTTCCAGGGTTAACTGGCAGATCAAAGGTGGGGTTGGATAAATCAAAGATAAAGTGTTACAAATGTCATAGACTTGGTCATTTTGCTAGGGAATGTAGGGGTCAACATGGTACACCTATGATCACCTATCCAAATCAAAGACCACAGACCAACACTTATCAGAATTCCTATAATACCCCTGGACCAAATATGCAAAAACTGCTCATTTTGCGCAGTCCTCAAACACTGTTCCTGTCCAGTATGTCCAAACCACTGTTCCTCAGATCCACTATGTGCAAACACCTGTTACTCAAGCACCTGTGCAAACGACTGTTGCTTCATCCTCTGCTCCTGCAGAGACCAGTCAACAGAGCTTCTTTACACAAGCCTTTGTTGATTGGAGCAGTCTACCTGATGAGTTAACAGATGAAAATTTTGCATTAGTTGCCAAAGCTGAAAATGAACCAGAAAACTTTTGTTTCATGGCTATGGTTGATGAGGTTGAATCTGAGGAAGTGGTGACTGAATCTGATGTTGTGACTGATGATGTTGTTAATGAAGTTGTTACAGGTGAAAAGCCTGAAGAAGAGGTTGTGAATCTCTCAGATCCCTGGGGTGCATCTGATGACTGTGAGTGCAAGTGTGATTGTGCATTGATGGCTGCTGCTAAGGTATCTCCTCAAATTCTTAAAGAGTTGTGTTCTGACAAATGTGTAATTGCATTTGCTAACATCAAAGAGGTGAATGAAAACCTTAGAAAGAAAATTTTGGATGATGAAGTTAAATTTGAAAAACTGTCAAAAGATTTAAAAACAAGTTTATCTATAAAAGAGTCTGAAATAAGCAGCTTAAAACATGAAGCAACCATAACCAAAGACCAGCTCCAAACTATGATAGCAAAATATCAAAGTTGTAAAAGTGAGCTTGAGTCCACCCAAGTTGAATGTGAGAAATGGGTGGAATCATGTAGAGGTTTTGAGATGCTACTCAACAAACAAACCAAAAGTCATGTGAAGTTTGGTTTTGGTTTTGAAACCACTGCTCCAGCTTTTGAAAACACTGACAAAAAGAGTCAAAAGTCTGTTGAGATAGTTCCAACAAACCTACAGGGTCAAGAGATTAAAATCACTGAACCAAATGGTAAGAAAATTGTTCTTGAAAAACCAGAAGGTTCCTCATCTTTTACTAAACTTGAAAAGTATGAATTTAAACCTACCTGGTCTGATGAGTGTGATACTCTTGAGAATTTTAAACCTGTTGATTTTAAAACACCTGATGGGAAGACAGCTCCTCAGGCAAAAGTCATTCCCCTGGCAAAAGTCATTCCCCTGAAAAATCTTCCAGCAGATGCTCAAACATCTGCTGAAAAGAAGGCTGAAAAGTGGAAGAAGAAAGAAAAGACTGTCAACTTGTTCTGTGATTTCTGTGAAAAGAAGAATCATGTCACTAAAAACTGTTTTCTTCTAAAAGCATATGACATTAACAAAGGAACAAGTGAATGTGATTCTAAAGCCACATGCTCAATATGTGGGAAAAAGAATCACAAGACCAAAGAGTGCCTGTATCTCAAAAATTTTGATGTAAAAATACAAGAATACAAAGCTAAAACTCTTGCAAACCCTGTGGTTAGTACTTCAAAAGGAAAGCCCAAACAGACTTTCAGCCCTGTCCAAACACCTGTTACTAAAAGGCTTGAAACATCTGCTTCTAGAGATGTCCAAGTAACAGATGCTCCACCCACAAGCAAATACCCAAGAGGTTATGGACAACCACCATGTCATAGTCTGCCACATGTTTATGAGGAGCCAAAAAGACCCTCTAAACCAAGAGTGAACAGAAATCCATATGGGTATTATCATCTGTCAGGAAGTGATCAAACAACTGCTGCCCCAAGTGTTGACATCCAAGCACTGGCAAATGGTCAGCAGCAGTTGTTGAACTTAATTCAAAAACTAGTCCAAACCACTGATCACCTTCCAAAGCTTGAGTCTGAAAGGTCTGAGGACCCATCCAAAGCCAAATTGGCTTTGGACACTCACCAAAACTAATCCATTACTGATGTGCATGGAGCTTCTGCTTGTTTAGATAGTCTTTGGTATGTAGATAGTGGAGGCTCCAGGCACATGACAGGATGTAGAGCCCTTCTTCTGGACTTCTTGGCTCATGGAGGGGGCGATATATCCTTTGGTAATGATTCAAAAGGTAAGGTGTTGGGTTCAGGGACTGTACAAGCTGGTAAACTCAAGTTTGAAAATGTCAATCTTATTGATAATCTCAAGTTTAATCTTCTGAGTGTTTCACAAATGAGTGACAAAGGTTATGGCTCATTTTTCACAAAGAAAACTTGTAAGATTATTGGGCCAGAAGTGGTGAAAAAGATTGATACCATCATTGCTGAGAGCAAAGCACAACTTGTTGCTCATAGAAGTGGCAATGTGTATGTAGTTGATATGTTAAAGGACAATCCTATGGCAAATGTCTGTCTGTTTTCTGCTGCCTCCACTAAGGAGACAGAATTGTGGCATAGGAGATTGGGTCACACCAACCTCAACACTATTAACACACTCTCCAAACAAAGCCTTGTCAGAGGTTTACCATCAAAAGAATTTAAATGTGATGAGCATTGTGTTTCCTGTTTAAAAGGGAAACAACATAAAAGCTCTTACAAATCCATTGATGAGTCCAAAACCAGTCAGTGTCTACAATTGTTGCACATGGACTTGTTTGGCCCTGTTAAAATCATGAGTCTAAGAAGAAAGAGATTTTGTCTTGTCATAGTTGATGATTTTTCTAGGTTTACATGGACTTACTTTTTACATTCTAAGGATGAGACTGCAGGTATATTGAAGGACTTTGTCACCAAAGTTGAAAAACAATATGACTTGCCAGTAAAAGTCTTCAGGAGTGACAATGGAACAGAGTTTAAGAATAAGGAGTTGGATGACTTCTGTGTGTCAAAAGGGATTGTGAGGTAGTACAGCATCCCAAGAACACCAGAACAAAATGGGGTGGTAGAAAGGAAAAAATAGAACTCTTATAGAAGCTGCAAGAACCATGCTAGCAGATTCTGGTTTGCCACTGTCCTTTTGGGCAGAAGCTGTAAACACTGCTTGCTATGTTCAAAACAGAGTTTTGATCAACCCCAGACATCAAAAAACTGCTTATGAAATTCTGTTCAAAATCAAACCATTAATTTCATTCTTCAAAATCTTTGGCTGCCCATGTTTCATTTTAAACCTCAAAGATTCCATTTCAAAATTTGCAGCCAAAGTAGACTGTGGTTATTTTCTGGGATATTCTTCTACTGCTAAGGCCTATAAAGTGTTTAACACAAGGACCAAGACAATAGAAGAAACTCTGAATGTAAAGTTCAATGAACTTTCATCTCTAAAAATCCCTGCAAATCCTGCTGAACTATTTGATTTAGATAAATTCAAATTTGAAGATATCACTGTTAAAGCTAACAATGCAGGTATTCCACAGTCTCCACAACAAGATTACAGAACAGATGTTGTGATCCCCAGTCACTTCAAAATCTATTCTGCCTCAGAGGAAGCAGCTGTTCAAAACAATTGTCAAAACTCTGCCACAGCTGTGTCAACCACTGTTGGCCAGTCTTATCCTCAAACCACTACTTCACCCCTCACAACCACTAACCTATCATCTGTTGACAAAAGTCAATCATCTGTTGACAAAAGTCAGTCAAGTTTCACACCACTTGGACCCATTCCTCCATTACCATTCCAAACATCTGGTGGCACTACAGAAGTACCAACAGATGTTACACCAACAGAGTCACCAAACCTCTGTCCATCACCTCAAAATGCCATCGTTCCATATCAGGGAGATCTTATTTACTTAAGAGCTCATCCACCAGACCAGATCATTGGCAACATCAGAGAGGGTGTGCTCACAAGAAGCCAATCCTTAAATATCTGTCTTTTTGCAGGTTTCCTATCTCTCACGCAACCTGTCAAGTACCAAGAGGCACTAAAAGACAACAGTTGGGTAGAAGCCATGCAAGAAGAACTCCTTCAATTTAAAAGACAACAAGTATGGTAGCTTGTACCACTACCTAAGGATGTTTGTCCTATAGGAACAAAGTGGGTCTTCAAAAACAAAACTGATGAAAGGGGTATTGTTGTCAAGAATAAAGCCAGGCTTGTGGTTCAAGGCTTCAGACAAGAAGAAGGAATAGATTATGATGAGACTTTTGCTCCTGTAGCAAGACTAGAAGCCATCAGCCTCTTTTTAGCCTTTGCTGTCAACCACAACATAAAGGTGTATCAGATGGACATCAAATGTGCTTTCCTTTATGGCAAAATTCAGGAGGAGGTCTATGTATGTCAGCCACCTGGTTTTGAAGACACATTCCATCCTGACTATGTCTACAAGCTCAACAAAGCTTTGTATGGACTCAAACAAGCACCAAGGGCCTGGTATGAAACTCTTTCCACATTTCTCTTATCCATTGGCTTCACAAGAGGTAAAATAGACAAAACGTTATTTCTTAAATGGAAAGGGAAACACTTAATGATTGTTCAAATATATGTGGATGACATCATTTTTGGATCCACATGTAACCAAATGTGTGAAGAGTTCAGAAAACTCATGACAGCAGAGTTTGAGATGAGTGCCATGGGTGAGCTTCAGTGTTTCCTTGGTCTTCAAGTGAAACAACTGCAAAATGGCACATTCATTCACCAAAACAAATATGTAAAGAATTTATTAACCAGATTTGAGATGAATGATTGTAAGCCATGTAGCACACCCATGAGTACAGTCAAGCTGCTCACTATTGATGACAAGGATGAACTGGTTGATCAAACACATTATAGATGCATGATTGGGTCTTTACTGTACTTAACTGCATCTAGGCCAGACATTATGTTTGCTACCTGTGTCTGTGCAAGATCCCAGGCTTCACCCAGAAAGTCAAACCTTATTGCTGTGAAAAGGATATTCAGATACCTCAAAGGTGCTCCCACACTTGGTATCTGGTATCCTGCTAATGAAAACATTGAGCTTTCAGGTTATTCAGATAGTGACTTTGCTGGCTGTCACACCACAAGAAAATCCACATCAGGAGGGTGCCAATTCCTAGGGAATGCCTTAGTTTCCTGGCAAAGCAAAAAGCAGGCAGCTGTTTCAACCTCAACAGCTGAAGCTGAATACATTGCTGCTGCAAGCTGTACAGCCCAACTCATGTGGCTTCAAAATCAATTACTGGATTTTGGGATAACTGCACTACAGACTCCACTCATGTTGGATAGTCAAGCTGCTGAAAATATCATCAAGAATCCAGTCTCTCATTCCACTACCAAACACATTGACATAAGACATCATTTTGTCAGAGACAGCTATGAAAAAGGTTTGATTTCTCTGCACCATGTTCCAACAGAGGATCAGTTGGCAGATGTGTTAACAAAAGCTTTAGACACATCTACCTTTACAAATCTGATTTCCAGAATTGGTATGTTAAACATGGATTAAACAAATAAATTTTTAATAAATCATAATAAAATGTTTCAGAAAATCAAAATTTATTCAAATAGCTGTTTGGTTGAAAAATCTGTTTATAACATCTGATCAGATAAAACAACCACTGTTTCATTCATATCCACTGTTGGTTGAAAAATCTGTTTCAAAACATCTGATCAGATAAAACAACTGTTAGTTGAAAAATCTGTTTCAGAACATCTGTTCAGATAAAACAACTGTTTCCTTATATATTTATACTATATCTTAAAAAAAAAACAGTTGGTTCCATCAGCTGTTTGCATCAGTTGTTTGCCAAAAACAGCTGTTCTCCACCAGATGTTTCATCCATCAGATGATTGCCACGTCTGCTCATACAAGCAGAGTTTTGGCCACATCAGCGGTTTCCTTGAGCCTATAAAAACCCTGTTTTACCACAACAGATGTTACACTGTCTCATTGTATTCAAAATACTGAAACCGCCTTCTTCATTCTCTAAACCCTCAATCAAATTTCATTCATCCTCACCTTCGGAATCCATTACAATGGATCTTCAAGCCAAAGCCACCCACAATTGTCTCCCCTATCTGGTTAAAACAGATGACAACGTTTCATTCCATTCCACCATCGACATACTTCTAAACTCCAAATACCTACCCATCTTAACCGCTGACGCCCCCATTTATCTCGATACTCTCCAAGAGTTCTGGTTGAATGCTGAGTTTTTACTCCAAGACAAAAAGCCTACTTCCATTATTTCCAAAATTGGAGAAACTAGTATCATCATTACCCCTGAAACCATATCCACAACCTTCTCACTGAATGACCTGGCAGGTAAGGACTCCTTCACTAAAACAGAGCTTCACACTGAGTTCCAAGAAAGAGGGTATGATGGTCAGATGACTGGATCAACTCTTTTCAAAAAGTTTTTCCCACCAGTCATGAAATTTTTCTTCCATACCCTTCTTCTATGTGTCTCTGCTAAGTCCACATCCTTTAATGAAATCCCACTAAGGATGCAATATCTGTGTTATGCCATGTTGTCAAACTCTGACTTCAATCTTTCCCAGGGATTGTTCATGGACTTAGTATCAAATGTGAAAGCAATTAAGTCTGGGTCTAACAATGCTTTTCTTATTTACCCAAGAATTCTTAGTGTAATCTTACAAAAAGTCTTACCAGAAAAAGTTTTCAAAAAGGGTGAGGCAATGCAAATGAAAAGCTTAACTGATGAAACTTTCACTAGAATGTTGGGTGGAAGCACCCAAGAAAAAGTGTCAAAAGTGTCAAAAGTTTCTAAAACACAAACAAAGAGGACAAAGACAACAACTGTTGTTAAAACCTCTGTTGTTGAGCCCACTGCTCCTGGTGATCATGGCACTACATCCAGTGCTGTGAAACCCACACCAGCCACTTCCAAAAAGAAACATCCATCCACAAAAACCACCACTCAACCACAAATGAGACTTCTGGATGATGAGGTACCAGAAGAAACCTCTGTTGCACCACAAAAGCAACCTGAAACCACTGTTGTTACTTCCTCACAACAGTTGGACATACCTCCACCTGACCAAAATCCTCATGAATCCTCCCAAAAGGATCATGTTGTAAGCCAAGGGGACACACATCATGATACATTTGAGTCACTTGGCCAAATGTTCACAAGCCCCTCTCCCAGGGCTAATTCTCTTGTTACTCCTCCACCCTCACCATCACATCATGTTCCACAAACCATGCAACCTCTGTTTGAGGCAATTGAAAAATCTCAGGAAGATCCCAGTTCCTCTCTTCCACCTATCACTGAGAGCATACTCCCACAAGTGACTGGTCCTGAGAACATTCAATCTGCTATCCAACAAACAGAAGAGGAGGTTACACCACCTGAATTCAATGCAACTCTAGGTGAGTTTTCAAGTGGAGCAGCCACTACTGATGTAGAGACCACTGTCTCACATCAGGACAGTGATTACATTGCTAAGACTCCCTTGAAGGCAACAACTGTTGAAGCCACTATAGTGTCTCCAAAAACAGTTGGAAGTCCCCAATACCAAGAAAAAGGGGCATCTGATTCACCTATTAGGACTGAATCAGGTAGAACTACCACTGGTAGGGACTCAGATGATCCTATTAACTTAGGAGATGGGTCAAAATACCAAGAATTGACGGACAGAGTTTCTGCAATTGAAACCTCTGTAGCTGACATCAAATCTGATGTCAAGCTTATACTGAGCTCCATAGCAGACCTTTCCAAGAGTCAACCATCAACAGCTGATATAGCTAGTGAGCTATGGAAATCCGTTTCCCCCATCATCATAGCTCACAGAAAACTGGCTGATCAGACACATGAAACATATATGGCTGAGATCAGAAACATGGTAGATGCAAGGTACAAAGATACCCATGCAGATATTAAAGCCATCAAGGACCACCTGCTGAAGACTACTGGCTCTGCCCCTACCACCATTCTCAGGGATGAAGATGATGATGCTTTCACGGCTGATGATGCCAAAAAGGGGGAGAGTGGCAGAGATAGGCTACCAAAGCTAGATCCCTTTGGTTGTCCTCCTTCTCAAAAGGGCCAAGCCAAGTCTGCCAACAAACCAGAGTCTACTAAAACAGCTCCACAACAACAACAGCAAGCAACACCAACAGCACCACAACAAACCACTGACAAGAACAAAGCAGTAGATGACTCTGTAAACATAGAAGCTGAAAAGGCTGCTCAAGACAAACAGAAAAGAGCTGACACCTTGGAAGTTAAAGCAGAGTCACTAGTAAGCCTCAAGAAGAAACAACAGCAGGAAACTGAAGATGTGGGATCCTCTAAAAGGATGAAAAGGCCTGCTAAGCATGTCAGAAAACCACCATCCAAGTTAAACACCTCTGTTGACAAAACCACTGCTACTGAAACCACTGCCACCCAAAACACTGAAACCACCCAAAACATTGCTTCCCAAACCACGGTACCCAAACCAACAAACACACCTGAACATACAACCACTAAACCTACATCACCAGCCAAATCCCAAACATCTGCTGGACCTACTAAAAGGCCAACAGATGTTAATCCAACCACTGCTACCAAATCACCATCCCCTAAAATCATGTACACAAGGAAGAGAAAAACAACCTTTGTTGTACATGATGAAAACATACACACATCACCAAACACCACCTCAACTGCACAATCCACTCCTATCACAGCTATTCCAATCTCATCATTCTCACCACACACATCCAAATTCAGATCCCATAGACCACCACCAACCATTACACCATTGGTTGTTCAGTATCCCCTTGAACTTGATCTACTCAAGGGGGAATTACAATCCTTCTACAATACTGAACAACCATCAGACAGATCCTTCCCATCACTACAACAAAGATGGCTTTTAAGGACCTTTTGTGTGGGACGCTTGTAAAATAGGGTCCTAAAAACTATTTAATAGGACGAATGAACTTTTGGGGTCCTTTTATAATATACGCTACTAAACCGGTGTCCTAAAAGGCTATTTAATAAGATGGATGATTCTTTGGGGTCCTATTATCATACAACTTAATAAGACACTTAAAATATAGATCCTAATAAAATAGTTTATAAGACATTTAGTTGTAGGTGTCCCATTATAACATAACTTAATACGACAGTTTGTAGTTAAGTCATAAATGTTCGATGTTATAGGACCCTTTCTGGTGGAAGTCATATCAAAACATAACTTAATAGGACACTTGACACATGAGTTTTATACCTTTTACCTTTATAGGACGCTTAATCATTGTGGTATTATTATAATACACCGTAATAGGACACACGATATTTGAGTCATAAAACATCAGTTTTATAGGACGGTTATTCGCTAGAGTTTTATTATAACATAACTTAATAAGACACTTAACACTTGGGTCTTATAACTTTAACCTTTATAGGACCCTTAATCATTGTGGTGTTATTATAATACACCGTAATAGGACACATGATATTTGAGTCATAAAACATCAGTTTTACATGACGATTATTCGCTAGAGTTTTATTATAACATATCTTAATATGACACTTAACACTCGGGTCTTATAACTTTAACCTTTATATGACGCTTAATCATAGTGGTGTTATTATAATACACCGTAATATGACACTTAATATTTGAGTCATAAAACATTATTTTTGTAAGACGCTTATTCGCTAGAGTTTTATTATAACATAATTTAACAAGACACTTGGGTTTTATAACTTTAACATTTATAGTGGTGGTGGACGGCGGTGGTGGTGGTGGTGGGTGGTGGTGGTAACCGGTGGGTGGGGATGGTGGTGGTGGACGATGGTGGTAGACAGTGGTGGTGGTGGTAGTGGACGATGGTGGTAGACAGTGGTGGTGGTGGTGGTGGGTGGTGGTAGACGGTGGGTAGTGGTGGGGGATGGTGATGGTGGATGGTGGCTGCGGATAGTGGTGGACGGTGGTGGTGGTGATGGTAGACGATGGGTGATGGTGGACGGTGGTGGTGTTAGGCGATGGTGATGGTAGAAGGTGTGTGATGGTGGACGGTGGGGGTGGTGGAAGGTGGTGGTTGTGGTAGATGGTGGGTGGTGGTGGACGGTGGTGGTAGGCGGTGGGTGGTGGCGCGGATAGTGGTGGACGGTGGTGGTGGTGATGGTAGACGATGGGTGATGGTGGACGGTGGTGGTGTTAGGCGATGGTGATGGTAGAAGGTGTGTGATGGTGGACGGTGGGGGTGGTGGAAGGTGGTGGTTGTGGTAGATGGTGGGTGGTGGTGGACGGTGGTGGTAGGCGGTGGGTGGTGGTTGAAGGAGGTGGTAAGCGGTGTGTGGTGGTGGAAGGTGGTGGTTGTGGTAGATGGTGGGTGGTGGTGGACGGTGGCGGTAGGCGGAGGGTGGTGGTAAACGGTGGTGGTAGGCGGTAAGCGTTGGGTGGTGGTTGATGGTGGTGGTAGGCGGTGGGTGGTTGACGGTGGTGATGGTGGACAGTGGGTGGTGGTGTTTAACCCTCTCCGGACATTATAAGATCTTAGAAGCGGTTGGGTCATGTCTGCACCAAGAAGAGCTTGCATAAAGTTTTTTTTAATGAAATGTCTGCGAGAAAACAAACACTCTGCATAAACTCATGTCTACGAGTGGTCTGTGCGACACATAAGAAGATCGAGCTCCCACAAAGCTTTTTACAAATTACAAACACCACCTAAATATTGCATTTCATCGTTTGATTCCCGGATTGAGTTTCACGACAACATGTTGGCAATCTTAATCAACCATGATATGTAAGTATATTTTATTTTATTAAACTTAAGTATATTTTAAATTAAGTTGATATAGTATGTTAATTTTATTTATACATTTTATGTTTTATAATCATTTTGTTTTGTACAATATGTTTTAATATTTTCTCAAAAAGACATTCCCCATCTCAACATTGGTTCCCGCTTCACCCCTGCTGAAACTAAAAGTTTAAATTTTTTAATGGAAAATTTAGGCGCTCAATTATTTTGATGTTTTGAACGATAGCAATTAAGGGGAGCTAAAAAATAAAAACAAATCAATAGCTCTAATACCCTAATCAATTTCTGTAGCTTATTCTCAACATCCATCTCATAAAGTTCCCCATCTACAGGTCTTCACCGATTAACTCTTTATTAGAATCTGGTGCTCTTCTCTCATAAAGTTCGCCATTGATCTCGGTATGTTTTGACTTTTCTACCAGTGTCCTCAATTGACTTATAATTTTCCTTCCTAAACGCATTGCGATTTATAGGACTACACACCATTCACGAATCCGAAGGTATATGCTTGTGTTTTTTTAATTGTTCTGTCATTTGTAGGTATGTTGACAATTGTTGCCTTGAAAATTTACATTTTTTAATGAAAGAGTTGTACTTGAGGAGTCGATCTTTGTGTTTACTTGTTGGTGAATTTTCAACTATTTATTATAAAGGATTATTGGATATAATTTTTTTGAACGCCTGATTATTGGATTTGATATCAGACCATTTAAAATTTTTGAATTAAAAAATTCATAAGTATGCTGCTATACAACTAGTAGTGATATTCTGGCTGTTTATAGGGTGCAAACGCACAAAAGCTTGAAATGAGACAAGTTTAAACGAGCTTGAGCCTGAGCCTAAAAACAAGCTCGTTAAGGAAACGAGCCTGAGCCCGAGCGTTGCTTATCGAGCTTAAGCCGACTCGCTAGCCTAAATAAGCCAACTGTTTATATTATTTTTAATTAATATGTTAAATATATATTTAAATAATATTAATGAATATTTATAAAATTATGAAAGATAACTAAATTGTATATAAAATAATAATTATAATTAATATAATTTAACTAATAAATAATAAACGAGCCGAGCTCGAGATTTAGGAACCAAGCACGAGCTCGAGCTTTCATATAATAAACGAGCTTGAGCCTGGTTGAGCTCAGACTCGGCTTATTTGGCCCCTCCTTGTCTACTTCTGAATTTTAAGTGCATTGCGTAGACTTGTTTTGATGTATCATGTTTTCTAGATTGCTTTCAGACTTGGTCAATGTCTCAATCCAGGAAATTTTATGATAAAATGGGCCTTAAACTCAATTTGATAGACATGAACTCTAAAATATTAATAGAAGTATTTGTTTTATAACAAAAGGTGTTCAACATTTTGAACTTTGGAAATTAATAGACTTTGATTTTGTGTTTTGGGTCTTTTAAAGAACGAGTATAAAGGAACATAATTCTACTAGAGTAGCTCCATATGGCATGACCTTTTTTCCTGTGATTCTTTATTAGATGGCATGATATTTATGAATTGATTATGATCTTTTGAAATGGATGCTTTTGTGTACTTTTGCAAAATCCTGATATTATCCGAATTAATGTTTTAAATGTATATATTAGGTGACTTTATGCAAAACTACATGCCAATTGATGGGGACATGAGGTAAGTAATTTTAATGTAGCATTGCCTTCATTTTTATATGCTTTATTGTGTGTTTGGCAATCAGGTGTTGATTGATGATTGCAAATAAGCTGATGAAACAATATGTCGAGCAGCAAAGATAAATTTTAAAGGAATACATGACAAGGTGATTTTAGTGTTATTTTATTTTTGAAATGTTAGTGATATACAGTTTCAACATGATCTCCTTTAACTTTTGAAATTTTAGTGACATCATATGAAAGATCTGGATATTACATTAAAAAGTTCTTTATTGCTTTACCTCATATTTTTACGGTTAACATGTCACAAGGAACTAGGTACAAATAAGTACCTGTATACAATACAGAACCTACACATTTGAGTGTAGCATGTGTTTGTACATATATTATTAATCTTATTGCATAGAGGTGATAATTTTGATCCATTTACTCAAGAAAAAAATTGATCATGAAATATGTGGCAGAGTCTATGATTTCAAATTTTTTTAGCTGATACGCACAGGTTTATTCATGCTTGTTTCAGGAACTAGCACTTAACTAAAACATTGATGTGAAGATGCATGAACATGAAAAGGATTCTGAAGATGCATGAAAATGAACAGGATTCGGATGGTATTAGATGGGGCTTTATCATCTCATGGAGGTTTGATAAGGGATCCATTGTTTTTGCTTGTAATGACAAAGTTCTATGTGGCATTGAGGATACATTTGAAGCTTATTGTAATATTGTGTTAGTTGAAGTTATATAAACGTTTAGTTTGATTTGTATTTGTATGAATATCTTAAATAGGAATTTTGAGTGACTTTATAATTACAAATAAACATATTGGAGATTGAATTTTGTCCTATTAAACTTGTCATAACATTGTAAAAGTGTCCGAGTATGCTTTTATTAGGACGTTATATGAGTTGTTCATAGACATACTATGTGACCATAAAATTGGTTTCATAATCTTAGTTAAGATATTAGGACACCTTTCTTGGTACTAAAGTACCTATAATGTTACATCATAAGGGTCTTATAAATTAATTTTTAAGGACGCTTGTATGTGTGTTAAAAAATTTAAAGTAGGTAAGCATATGTTAGAACATTGTAAAATTGTCCTAATATGTTTTTGCTCGGAGTTGTTCATAGACATATTATACGACCATAGAATTGGTTTCATAATCTTGTTTGAGATATTAGGACGCTTTTTAAGTTTTGGAACTTATTACGACCCCTTTACATGAAACACTTTTACCGTTGGTCCTATTAAATAAAAGGTCCTATAACATAACATTATAGGACACTTTTGTGTGTACTAAAAACCCATTTTTGTTGTAGTGCATCTCTCCCAAACTTCCCTGTTCCCCTCAACATTGATACATATCTGAAATACAAGGGTGAACAGGTGGATGCCATCATTAAGGAGAAATGCAAAGGGAAGGATGACAGGACTGCTCAGGGCATCCATTCAGCAGAGCTTAGCAAACTCAGAAGGATTGAGGATTTTGCTAAGACCCTGAGCAACTCCATGTCCTCCATGCCTCTCAGTGGTGACTTGGAAAAGGAGGTCAGGGATTCTCTTCTGGAACAGATCTTGGCAACCAAGCCTTACAAAGCAACCAAGAAGCAGTTTAATGGTTGGACCACACATGCATTAAGAGAAGAACTTCTCAGAATAGAAGAAATGGCCAAAGACCCCAAGGCTAAAGTCTCTACTCCTAATTTTGGCAAAGGCAGAGACCCAGTCAGAGCTTTGAAGTTTAAAAGGATGAGGCAAGAGATAGTAGCTGCCAACTATGGGGAAATGAGGTCTGTCTCTAGATGGTCTGAGCTAAGGCTGGTTGAGACATACAAGAGTCTGGAAGAAAACAGAAAGAAGGATCCCAGCCTACCAAGAAAACCTGTTTACACTGATGAGCCAATAATGAAGAGACCCCAACAGACTTTTACCTTGGACAGCTTACTTGACACCTCTGATCTATCAACTGCTGCAAGAAGACAGTTCAAGAAACAGAAGGAAATGTCAGAAGAAGATCAGAGGAAGTTTGCTGATACATTCATCAAGGAAGGGCTCTTCAATCAAGTACACTTTTTCTCTGATCCTACAACAGAGAAACTCAGAGAACTCATTGGAAGACCTCCATCACCCAACTCATCCCGAATAAAAATTCATCTCAGCAAATCCGTTGACTCAAAAATTCTAAAATGGAAAGTCAACAAAGACAACCATGAATTGACACTGCTCAGGTCAGATGGAAGGGTTCAGAAGATTAGCATGGATGATGCTTACAGTCTATGTGCAGAAGATCATCAAACACTGCTGAATCTGGAACTTGAAAGAGATGAAGAAGACTTGTTTGCTCTGAACTTTGAACTACAATTCAAAGGTCAAATCAGAGAAAGTCTGATGAGGAATAAAGATCAATAAATAAAGCTGAGTTTTGGCATCATCTGTTCTAGGGGAGATTGTTGGGTCTGCTGACCTGGAGAAGAACAGATGATTAGAAAGCCAAAATATGCTAACAGTTGATCCTTTCAATAAACAGTCTTTACAACTTACTTCTCCCAAAAGACTGCTGACTCTAACAACTGTTCTATCCAAACAACTGCTATGACAACTGCTGATACAAAGGACTGCTGAATAAACAACTGATGAAGAACAACTGCTGACCAAAGGTCTGATGAAGAACAACTGCTGATTCAAGTACTGAAGACTAAAGCACTGCTGGAGCCAACAGCACTTAGGCTTCAGCAGAGGATACAAGACCATCAGAGTTTTCCTACAACAGTAGTTTACTATCAGTGCTTTCAATGTAACAGTAGTTTGTAATAGGCAGATGTTTTATGTTTGTTATTCTGTTAGAGGTCACTGTCTTAGGTGACGTCAGCTTAGGTCATCAGTGGTTTAGGTCTGTCTATAAATAGAATAGTGCTTGTACTGTTCTATTGCATCACACACACAAACATTCTCTCAGACAAACAATCACTGTGTGATCAGGCTGAGGGGGAGTATTTGTACGATTGTAATCTTTTAGATAAATGAAAGCTTTCGATCTGAAAACATTTACTCTCTTGTTTTGATTAACAGTTTATTATTCCGCTGCACTTTCATTCTATATTCGTTTCACTTTTATCATATTTAGTTAAACATAATCAAAACAATCAAACTCAGATCCTAACATATGTTGTTCAAAACCGCTCCTACTTACTCCAAACTCAAACCGTTTGGTTGTCTTTGCTACCCATGGTTACGACCCTATGCTACTTCCAAACTCAACTCCCGTTCAACGGCGTGCATATTTCTTGGGAACTCATCCTCCAAATCGGCATTCAAATGCTATGACCCTACTAGCCACAAACTCTACCATTCTCTCCACGTTGAATTTATCCCACATATTTTTCCATCTCAAACCACCAACCCCCAACCCAAACACATGTCATTTGACTCCTTCCTATCCACATACCAATCGGCCCAATCAATCTCCTCTTTTAACCAACCCACTCCAGACCCAAACATCTTGCATCATCCAACCCCTACTCCACAGCCCACATCACCCGAAGCCCAAACCCCTACTCCACAAACCCATGGCCCACCTCCTTTACCTCCTGCACACAGCCCACCCTCCCACACAACAGGCCCAAACAACCCATCCTCCCACACAACAGGCCCAAACAACCCAACCTCTCACACAACAGGCCCTACACCCCAGCCCACCGAGACACCCTCACCAACCGGCCCACCAACTCCACCCGATAACACCACCCCTACCCCTACCCCTACCCCTACCCCAACCGCTTCCCAATCCACTGACCCCAGCTCACCAATGTCTTCATCCAACACATCCGATGATCCCACGAACTCACCTCCACATAACCCTCAACCACCTCGTCGACAACCAAAACCCAACTCAAAGTATTACAACCCCAACTTTGTCAACTCTACCACCATTCACCCTCTACCCGTTTCTCATGAACCATCCACTTATACTCAAGCCTTGAAAGATCCGGATTGGCGCCTTGCCATGGATCTTGAGTATAATGCTCTCCTTCATAACAACACTTGGGAACTTGTCCCTCACACAACCCAAACTCCCATTGGTTGCAAATGGGTATTCCGAATCAAACGCAAACCCGATGGCACGATTGACAAGTACAAAGCCCGTCTAGTTGCCAAAGGGTTTCACCAACAATATGGAAAAGACTATCATGAAACATTTAGTCTCGTTACTAAACCTGTTACTATTCGCACCGTTCTCTCTATTGCTCTTTCAAAAGGATGGTCTTTACATCAACTAGACGTTAATAATGCGTTTCTTCATGGGACTCTTCACGAAGATATCTTTATGGTGCAACCTCCCGGGTTCACCAATACGGAATTCCCACGTCATATTTGCAAACTCAAAAAATCCCTCTATGGGCTTAAGCAAGCACCGCGTGCTTGGTACATCGAACTAACTAACTTTCTCACTCGTTTTGGCTTTAAAAAATGCATTTCTGACCCCTCTCTCTTTGTATACAATCTCAACAACATCACTTGCTACCTCCTTGTGTACGTTGACGACATTGTCCTCACCGGCAATCACAATCCATTTATGGATTCCTTTGTTCAAAGCCCTAAGCAACCAATTCTCTATCAAAGACTTAGGCCCTCTCCATCCTTTTCTAGGAATCGAAGTCATTCCAACGCCTCATGGTCTATTTCTATCCCAACATCGCCACATTCAAGATATTCTTACGACCTTTAAAATGGATGGTGCAAAAGAGGTTCTCACTCCTTTAAGCACTTCCGACTCTCTTTCTTCCTTTGACTCCACTCCCCCAGTCGATCCTACTCCCTACCGCCAACTTGTAGGCACTTTGCAGTATCTTGCCTTCACACGTCCCGACATCTCCTTTGCCGTCAATAAATTATCTCAATTCATGCACTCACCTAAACAATCACACTGGCAAGCTCTCAAACGGGTACTCCGCTATTTGAAAGGAACGGTCCATCATGGGTTGTTCTTGAAACGCAATACCAACCTAAACTTGCAGGCTTTTTCGGACTTGGACTGAGGCGGTTTTAATGATGGGGGACGGTCCACTACAGCATATCTCATATATCTTGGGTCCAATATCATCTCTTGGAAATCTGCTAGACAAAAAACTGTCTCTAGATCATCTACCGAAGCTGAGTACAAAAGCACTCGCTAATGCTGCGGCTGAACTCTCATGGGTTAAAAATTTACTTGGTGAACTCGAGCTCCCAATTAAGAGCATCCCATCGCTTTACTGTGACAACACTGGAGCTACTTATGTATGTGCAAATCCTGTTTACCATTCCCGCATGAAACACATCGCTTTGGACTATCACTTTGTGCGGGAACAAGTCAATTCCGGGCAACTCAAAGTTCTTCATGTCAGCTCCAAGGATCAACTCGCGGATGTGCTCACTAAACCGCTTGCACGTGCACCCTTCCTATATTTTCAGTCCAAGATTGGAGTCTCCAACGGATCCTCCATCTTGCGGGGGCGTATTAACAACATAAATCAAGTCAAGTCAAATCTCTTAGTCAACCATTGACTCCATAACATAAATCAAGTCAAGTCAAGTCAAGTTTCTTAGTCAAGCATTGACTCCATTATTTTAGCCATTGTATTATATTGTACATTATACTTAGTCAAACCATTGACTCCATAATCTTAGCTAGAGTTAGTCATATGTAAGCCTATATAAAGGCCTTGATGTATTGTTGATAGACACACCAAAATATTACATAATACAAATCCTATTATTTATAGTTTTTACATTTAGACGCAAGTAATATCAACCCAGAATTTTTTTTAAAGTATAGCAATATGGTATGCAAATGAAATAGGATAAAATGCTTGTTTTTATGGTGTGTCTTTTTTTTTTTTTTTAAAATAACGTCGTATGAAAAAGTTATGGACATTAAAAAAATAGGGGTGGAACTCAACAATTGTGGGTTATACATATTTTGCCCTTCTCCTCCTCTTTTAGAAATCCAACGTATACTTTCCCCCTTTTAATCTCATCCATTGATTTATTTTGATCAAAAGCCAAAATACTTCTTATCTTTCTTACGTTAAAGTTTAAACTACTTTTTACAATAAACTTTCTCAACTAAAAAAATTATATATTAATTTTAAACTTACAAATACCATTTCTCATCTTTGTTTTACATCTAAAAAATTAGTATATATGCTAGTGGGGTGCCCGCGCGTTGCGGCGGGTAACATAATATTTAAATTAGTGATTTAGGGGTGTGAACATGCCAGTATTTTGGTTTAGAGCCATAACCAATACCGAAATTTCCGGTTAAGGTGTTTCAAAAGCCGATTGGTTTTGATTATTTCGGTTTTGGTTAATCAATATCTAAAATGATCCAAGGCAGAGCCAAGGTCGGCTCGGCTCATTCGTTTGGCTCGACTAACATCACACTTTTAGATTCGCATTATATACCTAGACAATAACATACGGTTGCAAACTTTGATGGATGAACTTCTTGAAATCATTGGTATGAACTCTTGGGTTGCAAACAAATGCACTAAAAAAATGCAATTCTTAAAAACCAAATGTAGTAAAAAAGAATACAGTAACATGTTTATTATATTTGATGTTTAGAAATAACGATAAAAAAGCAGAGAAAAAAGTAAAAATTAAAGGTACAACGAAGGAAAAAAAATAAGTACATCGGTCCTAAAGCACCTAGAAATAACAAAGCGCGTATTTTTTTGTCCATCCCACATCGGTCCTAAAGCACATGTAACTTCAAGGTAAAGAACCCACCTTTACGTATTTAAAGGCTTGAATGAATTTTCAGTTTCAAAACAATCATCTAAAATAACTTGTATTAGTAATTTGTATAATTGGTATTAAAAATTGTACATAAGGGCATAAAAAGAAGAAAAAGGGCAAAAAATAGAGGATTATACTTGTGCCTCTTGATATGCGATCTTAATTTTGACAATATGGACATATTTACCCATGTCTTCCCCTTTATAATGTAGTATAGATATAGATATTGATATGTAATTTACTATTTTAAATACATAAACTTAAGTAAAGCTGTTACAAATTTGTGTTTATTAAAGTAATGAGTTTATTTTTAAAATCTACTATGTATACTTAAACAGAGAGGGGCTAACGTACAAAGTTTCTTAACGTACAAAGTGTAAGAAGCATTCTCAGCCATTAGATTTAGGTGGTGGCAAGATGGTAATTAACAATCCTAATCATATTTGGGTTAATCTAACCAAGGGTAAATTAGGAAAAACACGTTTAAATTTCTGTGAAATCATAACAACAAACATAATCGATGCAAAAATTTTCAACGATTGAACCTGATTTTTCATCGTTTTCAACTTGATTAAACGTTTAGAATGATTAAACAATCAAAAACATTCGATTACAAACAAAATCAAAACGTATTTCCAAAAATAGAAAAAAAAAGAGTATTGTAATTCAATCGATAAAATTAGTCTAATCATATTAAAAAATCACTATCAACGCATGTATTATTCACAGAAACGAACGATGTTGATAATAGAAGAAGAATTAAAGAAAAAAAATGGCTTTCAAAAAAGTTTCAGACGATGAAGATCAGAAACTGTTAAACAGAAAATCATAAAACGCACTTGATTTTTTTATAAAACGCATTTGGTTTTTTAAACACTATTTAAACTGGTTTTTACAAAACACACTTGGTTTTTTATAAAACGCATTTGGTTTTTGTAAAACGCACATGGTTTTTGTAAAACGCATTTGGTTTTTTAAACACTATTTAAACTGGTTTTTACAAAACACACTTGGTTTTTTATAAAACGCACTTGGTTTTTGTAAAACGCACTTGGTTTTTGTAAAACGTGGTTTTTGTAAAACGCACTTGTTTTTTGTAAAACGCACTTGGTTTTGTAAAACGCATTTAGTATAATTAAAACTCACATTTTCCCACTTTTTCCATATTTTTCTCTGTTTTCCTCCAACAAACAAACAACTATATTCACACACAGTTGATGTAAGGTTTTTATGGATTGGTTGTTTTTTTTTCTTTTTTTTCTTCTTTTTCCTTTGTTTTGTGATTAGCTAGAGATACAGAGATGTTGGCTTGGTTGTCTTCTCCGAAGATAGAGGGAAATGACTAGATCTGAGCCACGATTGAGGTCGGGTTGAAGTCGAACAACGTGAAAGGTTTTGAAGGCGTCGGAGGTTAGAGGAGAGAGAGAGTGGTGAGGCTTTGGTCCGGCGGTTGGGTCAGGCGGTGGTGGTGGTGGTGGTTGTGGTGGTGGTGGTGGTGGTGGTGGTGGTGGTGGTGGTTAATGAACGATTTGAAGGAACATTACCTTTTAGGCTTTTACCCCCTTTTAAATCAACCATGATTGGGTTAGTTAGAGTTAACTAGGGTTTACACGTGTCAAGATGTGGTGGCTTCTTACACTTTGTAGGTTAAGGATACTTTGTATCCTATACTTTCTCTACTTAAACAACTTAGTTATGTAAAAGTTGTCTCCGGCATATAATCTTTTACCAATCAACATTTAATTTAACAATAATAATAAGCCCTAGTGACGTTTAACGTTCAAGGGAAAGACATACTAAGGGAAAGACAATCATACACTGCTACATCACTTCATTGATTCACTTTATTGAAACAGTTTTTAAAGAAAGCATTCGACTGAAAATAAAATAGAGAAAAAGACAAAAGGGAGAGACAAACTCACGGGTACCCTTCCGTTAACAATCTCACGTAAACCTTCCACGGATCCACTACCAGCACCACCGACGGCTGTGTTACCATGCTGATAGTGGGGTACCCGTGAGCATTTCTAGTTGTGCCCCGTCCCCCCTAATTAACGTCTAGATATGTGATGATATAGAGCTCTTTTAATACAAACTAAAACTAATATATAGGATAATAGGTTAATTATAAAATATTGATATAAAAAGTAGGGTCGATAAAAATAAATGAAAAAGAACGAACAATTATATATATATACATTTAGCAAATAGTTTGCAATAGTAATTTCCGTTAGATTTTAACGGTGCTGCTAACGGTAGGTACCTTTTCGTGCAGGCAGCGGATTGGCCAGATTTGGCGGTGCTTGTCGCCTCATAAACTCACCGACATGTATCTTATCGACAGGGAGCAATAGACAGACGCGGAGGAAAGAGAGAGAGGCGCGAGCAGAGAGAGAAACGGACAGTGAAAAGGCCAGCTAACGGTAGATGAATACGACGGCCTGCGGCTGCCGAGGGTGTTAGCAGTAGTGGGTGGACGTTTCAGTGTACCGGGTCTTCTACCGGTGAGTTGAGGCTAAATCGGGAACCGACTTGGGCTAAAAGCTGCTGAGGAGGCGGTGCTAACGAAGACGGCGATTGGCAACAGTATGACATACAGTGGCTTTGTCGGGTGGTGGGTGGTTATAAACGCCAATATCTCAATCACCGGCCCCGCCGCCGTCAAAACCTCAAACGCTTGAATGTAGACATGTGAACAAAAAGCGATTTCGGAACTGGAATTGGTCGGTTTGTATTGGACAGGAAACGTACTCACACCGCTAAACAACTGATTACGTATCAGGTTTCTTTTCTTTGTATTGATTCTGTGCTTCAATTAGTATATTTTTTTTTTTTTGCTTCTAATTGATTGTCTTAGTTTTAGCTGAAAGTTGTATCAGCAGAACTTACTATTGGTTATTGTTGACTTCTAATACAATATAGTTCTATAATCATTGATTAAGGTTGATTTTTAAGGCCATATCATGAGCTGTTAGGTTTTTCAAGTAATAATGCAATCTTTGTGACATCAATGGTTTTACCGGTTGCTTGGTCATTTGCTTCTCGCAAGCCCAGAACATGCAGGGTGAGAAGCATGAAAGTGGTTTCGGCTGTTGTCTTTCGTCGGTGGTGGTCGAAACGGTGCGTCGGCGGATGTAGATTGATAGTAAATCGTTGACGATGGCTCCTAAGTTGATCGATGACGACGGTGTGTAGTGGTTATAGGCTTATCAAGCCGCGAGAAAGCGATTTTTCGGTTGGACTTGAGTTTTTTTGGAGAACCGTGGTGTTGGATACGTCCCGGCGCGTAGCGCGGGGTAAAAAACTAGTTAGATTATATTTTTTATGCTAGTTCTTTTAGGGGCTATTTGGGTAACTGCTAAACTAATAAGAGATCTGAATGGGTAAAAGATTCCGAACCAGTAAGTGTTAAATTAGTAAAGTGTTGTTTCGTTGGACCTCTGAATTACCGTACAAAATGACTATTTTACCCTTTATATATATATATATATATATATTTTTTTTTTTTGAAAATATAGTAAATCAATTAATAACCTATACAAAATAAACACAACATACCACCCACCTTAAAAATCTGTATACACATTTTTTGAAATCATATCTTCAATCAACGTATTCTTCAATTTCCCCTTTTCCTCTTTGTGCTCTCCATCTCTCTCCTTGGTTCGTAGCAAAGGATCCCATCTTATTTTTTTGAGCTTCATCTTCAATTCTTTATAGTTAATTTTATCTGCTTTTTTCGTAAATTCTTAAAAGAAACCATTATGATCTGCATATTCATCCTCATATGCGTAATCATATGTTTTGGAAGTGGAAGTGGGATTTGCAGTGGTGAAGACGGGTTAGAGGCGGAGGTGACACCCGTGGGAGGCAGAGGAGGAGGCAGTGATGCAGAGGGGAGGGAGGGAGGTAAGGGGCGGTGGTGACAGGAGGAGAGGGAGGAGAGAAGAGAAGCAGAAGGAGGCAACGACGGAACCAAAAGTAAATAAGGGCAAAAAGAGGATTTTTCTTTTTTCATTTTGCATGTTACTAGTGATGAGCCATTCAGCTCTTAATGGAACCATTAAGAGGTTGTGTTTTTGGCAACCAAACCCTATTTGAGAACTGAAAAACCATTCTGGACTACACATTTACCTAAAACAATTTTTTTTTTTTGCTAATTCGTAGCTTTGTTTGCAAGAACAATTTTTTTTTCATTTATACATATGCGTATATTGCATTTATACATATGTCTATAGTGTCAAAATGATCTCCAAAACATTAACAATAGATAACTCAAATAAAACAAGACATAGAAAGAAGAATAGGAAATGGCTTAAAAAAAATTAAAAGAGTTACTAATCCTTAAATTCAGCCTTTTGACTCTCCTCTTGACTTTGACTCCCTTAGCATTCAACCCCCACTAATTCAGCCCTAATACTTTGCTCCTGATTGACTGGGTCAAGGTAATTGAACTAGGACATGTTTGACCCAGATGGGTCGATCCGCTGATAAGGTGGAGTCATATCAATACTTCCCGCCCGAAAAGATGTTGGAGAGGCTAAAACCCGAGAGTTAATGTGATTAAAATGGTTGGTTTTATTGTATTTTGGATGATTATATAGCTTGAATAAGATAACTACGTGAATTCGTGGATTTGAAGGTTAAATACAAAGATTGGACGTGTTTTGTAGACAATTCATGGATTGGACCTGAAGATTAAAATGGATGACATGATAGAGGGCAGGAAGAAGAAAACGTAGCCGAAAACGGTGAGGAAATTGAAGTTATAATGAAGAAGATATGCAAGAAACAAGGTTTTCCCGAAAGCCCCTGACGTAAGTTACGCTAGCAGGGTTGGTTACGCCAGCCTCTTGGAGAATTTTGTCAGGCCTGTTCTGACGGGGAACACACTAAAACGGCCAAAATTAGGGTTTTGAGGATCTCTTCCATTCCAAACAAGAGGAGGTGACTAGAGGCTATCAAGGGGTCATCTTTTAAGCTTTTTCCACCATTCCAAAGCATTCAATTCATCCATAACCATCAACCATGCAATTCCTAACCAAGATTGAGGATTAAATCCCAAACATGAGTGGCTAATCTTTTCATGGTTTCCCTCGGGTGGAGGATTCTTGTAAGTGGATGATTGTTTTTAGTTTTTCTTTGTATTTGAGATTAGCAATCTAAGCATTCGATGCTTTTTACTTAGTGATTTATTAGTTTGATAGTAAACGGTTGATTTTTATCTAAAACCTAGTTTTGATTCTTTCAATCCTCGAGAGTTCTAGTAATTGGGATATATTAGACAGGGATTAGGTTGGGTAATCTTCAATTGATAACCGTGTGATAACTTTTCGTTGTTCTGCAATAAAAGTACTTAGTCCTCGTTTATCACAATCAACTAATTAATTATCTTCATCATGTCTATGTGATTTTCTCAATAAAAGCTAATTACTTGAATCCACTTTGAATCTAAAACCTAGAGGAATCACCTTTTCTCCAATTGTTTACCTCTTAATTTTTATTTTGTTTTCGCAATTACTCTCAAACAATCGAATTTTACTTTTCTTGCAACTAGTTAATTAATAATCAACTAAGTAAACCAAACACTTTCCACATTACTCCTCGTGGTTTGAAACATGACTTACCCTACCTAATAAGGTAATATGGAACTGATTTTAATCTTATTTTTTACTAACCCTTCGACATCGGTCAAATTTTGGCGCCGTTGCCAGGGATTCGTGCGTAAGTTTTTAGTTTTCTTAGTTTAATTAAAAATCCAAAAAACACAAAAAATATTTTCATTTTGTTTATTTTAGTTTATTGTTCGGGTTTACGCTTGGTTTTCTTGTGTGTTTTGTCAGGTAATTCTTCAATTGTATGCATCATACGAGACACTCAAGGAAGTCATCCCGCTAGTATTCGATCCGGAGATTGAGAAAACAACTTGGCAGAACCGAGTATTTCACCAAGAGAAGAAGATCTTGCATTCTCCAGTCTCACAGTTCAGACCTATGGAGAAGCTAAACCTAACCACTGAACCGATGTCACAACCTAAATTTTCACGTCCTCCAAACCATCCATCACCCAATACATTTAACACTTCTGAACCTTTACCACAATCGAGTACTCAAGAACCACAAATTCCACCAGCCCCGAGATTTGACAATCTCCCACCGCCACTTTCACAAACATCATCTCTACCACAACCAACCACAACTCACACTCATCCAATAACCTCTCAACCAACCTTTGAGAGATTTAACTCACAACAAGGCCAGTCTTATGCATAAGATCCATCTTTTACCCAAAAACCTTTGACCAGTCACTCTTCACCCTATGTGAGAGTGATTTCTGATGATAACACATCGAACCAAACTGATACACAATTTCCACCTACTTCCACAACTCAATACCTATCGTTTCAACCACCATCGTTCAGCTTCAGTCAGAGGGCTAATCCGGGTAATTATGAGTATGATGATGGGGATGAAGGAGATCAAGGGCCATATCACTTGGCAAGGCCACAGACTTTAAATGGTCAAGGGTACCCATAGTTTTTTCAAGCCAATAAAGGTAATCAAGGGTATCAAGGGAATCAAGCATTCCCATAAACTACAGTGCCTCCAGCCAATAATCAAGCAGGTATTCCTTTGATATTTAGAGGAATTGAAAGTCACTTCAAGCCTGCTATAGTCCACAATCAATCAGCAGTGGTCATCCCACAACTGCATGGTAGGTTGTTTGAAGTAAGGTCACAGGCAATTCAGAGTTTGCCTAAATATCATGGGTTAGTGATTAAGGAGCCGTACATGCATCTCGGGGCTTATGATGCGAGGCGCAATACCATTGGGGGACAAGGGTTTACACAAGATGAAGTGAAGCTGGTACTGTTTCAATTCACTCTAGAGGATAAGGCATAACAATGGTTTCAATCATTACCTTCGACTTCTATCCGCACTTGGCTAGAAACGCAACAACAATTCCTTGATGAGTTCTATAAAAGTCAACGAACCAATGATGCAAGAAAGAACATCAGGAACTTTTCTCAACAACCAAGTGAGCTATTTCACGAAGCACTCACCCACTTCAAGATGATGATCAACAATTGCCCACATCATGACATCCAACTGTGGGAGTTGATCAACTCATTTTATCAGGGACTACATTATGAGGACCAAGGTGCATTAGATTCTATTTCAAATGGTACATTTGACACTAACTATGAACATGTTGATTGGGAATACCTCAAGAGGAGAGCTGAGACAACGAAGAGGAAAGCACAGTCTTTGAGAAGGTCAAGGCAAGCAACGGTAAAAGCTGCAAGTGGGGGTAGTACAGCTGATGTTGAGAGGTTAGCTAGGTTAGAATATCAGATAGTTAACTTGTAGGAGTTAGTGGTCAACCCATGGAAGAGGTGAACCAGGTACATGGGAGAAATAGGAGTTGGTCGAACATGAACTCTAATACTTATCACCCAGGTCTTAGGAATCACCCATATTTTAGCTATGGGAGTAGTGGAGGTTACCAAAAGGGTGGTCAGTCATTTGGGTTGTCAGGTAGTAGGAATAGTAAGGTGATGGAGATGTTGAAGTTGATTCAACATGATTTGCAAGCCATCAAGCGGAAAGGTGAGGTGTGTGATAAAACTGTTCAGGCTTTAACTACGCAAGTTGGGCAGTTAGCTAGAGACGTGGCAGAGATGAAGAAGGTGAATGGGAAGCTACCGAGTGATACTCAGGTTAATTTGTCACATCAATCAACATCAAATACGAGGAACGTGAGGATCAATGCGGTAAGTTTTATGTCTAGTTCTATAGATTGTGCAGGTGAACAGGATCAGATTTCACAAACGACACATAAAAAGTTAAAAAAATTGTTTTTTGGAAAATTTTTGAGTCAGTTGAGTATCCAAAACCGGCAAAAAAAGCTGCCAAAATAGTTTCAATTACCAGCGCATGTTCGTGCCGCGTTATTGGGTACGTGTCCACCGAAACTTCAAGACCCAGGAACGCCCTTAATTCCAATACATGTTCGAGAACTTAAAATTGACAGGGCATTATTGGATCTTGGAGTGTGTGTTACCATTCTTCCAGGATGTATCTATGACTAATATGATTTTAGTCCTTTGAAAAAGGTCGATATCACCATGGTGTTGGCAAATCAAAAAGCGATACGTCCTAGGGGAATGTTAACAGATGTAATAGTCAAGGTGGAGGATTGTTTTTATCCTGTGGATTTTTTTGTAATGGATTGTGTTTTTAACAAAAAGAGACACAACCCATGGTTATATTGGGTAGACAGTTCTTAGCAACGTCACATTCTGTGATTGATTATGCTAATGGGACCATAAATATGAGGTTTGGGGAAAGGACACTTAGTTTAAATGTGTTTTCAAGTTTAATTGACCCAAACGTCAAGGAAGAGTGTTTCATGGTTTACAGAATTGAAGAAGCTGGAGTCAAGAAGGGTAAGAAGAAGAAGAAGAAAAAGAAGGTCCAGAAATGAGCTAAGGTCAACCAGGATGGCATGAGAGCAAGAGCTTCAAATCATAGTTATGGGATGTCTGAGGCATTACAAAGGAGTAACAGACCTATCCAAAGGTTGGTTCTGTCCATTGCTAAATAATAATCAATTATCACACATCATTAGCATAAACTTAACCTTCTTTTTTTACGGAGAAGGAGATAATTTTATTCCAACACGAAAAAAGCCAAAACAAGTGCTCGAACCTGGATAAAAGCAAGCTCGAAGTACGGAACCCAAATAAAAAGCAATCATGTACCCAAACTATTAAGCGGTTCGGTAATCGAATTAGACTGTTGATGATTCGGGTTACACGAATAACCCGAACAACTCGATTATTGTCTACATGGGAACCCAAGAATTTTTATGCTTTACATTTAATGTGACAGTCCAATTCCTAACATAAACACCAGCTGCGACCCTTAGCAAAAACTATACCCCTAACATCGTTTCAATTGCTTACAATTTGTCTAAAAAACCAAATCCAAAGTTTGCATATCATTTACAATTTCTCCGTATCAATTTGTATACAACAAACAACTGGTTCTACAACATCCACGCTTGCTTCAATCTCCAACAGAACAACAAGTTCCAAATCGATTATTGTTAATGTAATGAAAATTCAAAAGTTTCAAAAGAAAAACAATCCATATGAATGAATGGTATTAGTGTGAATCTAGTCACTATCATTCTAAATGATAATAAAATACAAGATTTGCATGGTAAAATAATTAGAAGTTTGTTAGGACTTCCAGCTTGTGTTCAACTTTCTAGCTTTCTAGACTATCAGCCGAATGAATTAAGAAAGTTGCAAGTAATGTAAATAAAATTTGGGGTAAAATGCTAAAATTGTCCTTGTGGTTTGTTGAAAGTTGCCACTTACGTACAAACTTGAGATTTTTTGTCATAATCGACCATGGTTTTAATTGTTTGCTAAATCGTCCCTGGCAATAACTCCATCCAGTTAAGTTAAGGGACGATTTAGACAAACAAGTTAAAACCAGGCTATGATTATGACAAAAAATCTCAAGTTTGTACGTAAGTGGCAAATTTTACCAAACCACAGAGACGATTTTAGCAGTTTACCCATATTGGTTTCTAGACATTCACTTTATTTGCCTTATTCCATATTGGTTTCTAGACATTCACTCGAACATATCTTTTAGGAATGTCTTACATGATAGCTTGTTGGTGCCAATACCTAACCTCAAAAAAAAAACAACCAAGAAGACCACCAAAGCAAAGGATTATAATTGCAATAACAGTAGTGATAGCTTCAAATATTCCAACATATGAATAAACAAGAATCTCAAAAACATTAAATATAAATATGATGTTTGTGACACCCGTCGAAATCACAGGTCATATCCGTACATTTAACTACACGTGAATACATTTTGCATAGCATTCCATGTCATCTATTCTGTCATAGTTGGATCATACAGGGTTCCGACGAGACAAATCCCAAGGCATACAATCTAACAGTAGACACACTAGCTATTACAAGGCCCCAGTTAGTTAAATATGTCTTGCTAGACTATAGGAAATCCATGCAATTGAACAAGAATTTCCACTTGTTACCCTGACAAGGACAAAATCAAACAATGTTCATGAACAAAATAGGTTACCAACATGAATGTTAGTAAACTAGTACATGTACAAACAATACGTCCACTTGTAACCTTGAACTTGATCCATCTAGACGTACATGAACATGTGGATTAAACAAATACACTAACACACATACATGCATACTTACGGCCATACATACACATATACATAACACAATCTCATCAAATCCAAGACCATTACCTTAAAGGGATCTAGTCCACCTTAGTTAACAAGACTTACACATGCTGACTTACTTAAACTACCTTGTTCTTTCCCTATGAACTATTTGCGGCTCACATATTCCCAAGACAAGAAGGTGTGCATTGTTTTGGACATTATCTAACTAGTACAAGACACACTCACATCTCCATATATATACATATATATACATGACAACATAGACACACAACCATAGAGTGGAGAAGTGACAAAACTATCTATACACACACATATACACTTCGTATACATACACACACATGTCTATTCATTTCCTAGTCACCAAGCCTATCTAGTGATCCACAAATCAATGTTTAACACTAACATGGAATGAAATATTACACTTCCCATGTCCCTTGACCATCCAAGAATGTCCACCAACATACAAGAAATCGGCTAGCACCTTCCCTAGGCACATTATACTTGAATCAAGGTCAACTTCTTGCATCAAGTGGGCATAACATAGAACATTTGAGATGGATTAGTTTGTCAACCTTACCACAAATAATGTGCCCCTTCCCCATGCATTTCGGCCGAAGCCACCCCCACACAACCCAACAAAAACTAAGGTCAACATCTTTCCTTTACAAGAGCTCTAGGAGAATGCACACTTAGAAATCAAGAGGTTGACTATCCTTAATTGTAAGCCAATGAGAACACACCCACCCTCACACCACTCGGCTATATATAGGAACCATAGAACCCATTTGGTTCACACCACACCTTCACATAACTCATTAACACTTGAACCTATCTTTCCTTTCCTTTGTTACCATTCGGCCGAAGCCAAGGGACCCAAGAGGGTCTAGTTCGATCACCTTTTTTCATCAACTAGGAGTTCCAAGCCACATTCTAGCACCTAGTAGCTTAGTTGTAAAGAGATTGCTTATTTTTCTTATATATACTCGGCTATACACCAAGGTATAACAACCGAACCCTTTCTTCTTATTTATACACAATGCACGACCATGACAAGCTCACCCGAGACACACACTTGTACACGCCTTATAACTATGAGTTTCCAAAGTTTTATTAACTAAAACACTTAAATATCATAGCAAAAGCCCAATGTTTAGCTTATGTGAACACACACTTACATATATGCGATTGATACACTTAGAAACCTGTACATGGACACACGAGTACACACACACACATACGAATGCATGTATGCGTGCGTGTATAGGTCAAAGGCCGGCCCAAAACGCCTCAATTTTGTTTAGTTTTGTAACCTATGCTAAGCTTTATCTTAAGAACATGTATTAGAAACTATAAAAACATGTGTTAACAAGCTTAACACAAGAGTTTTCTTGAAAACATAAGGTATGCGAGTGTACACCAAGGCAAAACATCTAAACAAGTTGTTTTCATACAAGATTAACCAAGAATATGTCCATATGCCACCCTAGGCTTGCATAAATGTGACATACATAACACTTGGTAGCATTTAGTAAGACAAAGTACATGTTTTACCCAAAAATAGAATAAACATAGCCACGAGAACAACAAAACGAACAGTTATTGACACATACAGTGTGTGACACACGTGGATAGTGGTACAGAAGACCCTAGTCCATGGGTGTTAGAGTTAGGTGAACAAATGCATGGTAGTTAGAGCCAAACATAGACCTAAGTTGCTTATAAATGCATTTTAGGGTTCCTAGACCAGACACACCGCATCCGATTCAGTTCAGTCTAGCATCTAGACAGCAAGTGAGTATTCACGTCCCCTTTTTATAGTTTTTACATTTTTCCGGGGGAAAAACATGCGTACAGTTTTCTGTTACAACACATGACTATTATGTGAAAATGGGACATCAAGGTTCAGGATCCATTAAGCCCTCGTGTCATACATCATACCATAACCATTAACTATGGACTTAGCCATGAAACACCGGGATAGATCTATTGGGTTGACACCCCCACTCTTGGTCAGCCGCTCTGACCGGATGACAGATATCAAAATAGTGCTTGTATTTCACATTATTCATTGTCTTTAGAGTACAATGGGCGAGGCACAACATGTCAAGGTTTGGTTATGGGCTCATGTCAGATCACATACTGATTATTGCCCTAGCTAGGCAATGAGTTAGTCGGTTTTTGTCACACCCTCAAATTTCCACTTGCGGAGTTTTACCGCGAGGCGCATGACAAACCAGGATCCAAGTCAACGGTCACAATAAACAACACTATATGAAATACGTAAACTCAAAACTTGGTTATCAAACCATTAAAATATAGCGGAAGCATTTAAAATTTAGTCAATTACAAAACTGTGTTCCAAAATGTTCAAGACACTTATTTAAAATATGCCACTAAGCCTAGACGCCAATGCAGACCCGTGCGCCTAGTCCAACCGATGCTACCTTAGCGACCTGAGAAAAACATGCCAAAAAGACGTCAACATATATAATGCTGGTGAGTTCACAGGTTTGTTCAATAGGTTACCAAGAGTTACCAAAACGTTGCCATGTCCATACTATACCAATGTTACCAAGTACGCTAGCTAGGCGTATGTTTTATTACTACTACGATTGGAAAACCATTACTAGACACGTTTAGCAATGTTTAGCAATGTTCAGCCCGAATGTTCAGCATGTTACCAATGTTACCAGTTCGAGACAATATGCACCCGCCCGGCCCTCCAAACCGACGAGTGTGGCAGGTCACGCCCAATAGATCTATCCACATTTCCCCCGTTGTGCATCCCCGCACATTCATGGTTTTCCCCGGGACTTTAAAAGATCGTATAGCAATGCAAAGTTAAAACCATAGTATGACATATGTTACCAAAATAGTTTAGCGCATGTTTTCTCCCCCAAAAGTTAAAGCTGTAAAAGTGGGGCCGTGAACTTACCTTAAATTGCGTTCATCAGTAAATAATAAAATGCCAAGCCCTTGATAATCCCTCTACCGGAGATCTATCAAAATGTTCACATAAGTGTTCCGACTAATAACCATAAGGTTATCTAGTCCCGATTGTCCAGATCGTAACCAAGTATGTTTTAAAATGTGTTTAAGTGTTCAACCGACACACTAGACCGACCCGACATCCCGTTGGTCACTCATTACCCTAACTAATCAAGTACACATAGATTACACACAAGGTTCAAGCATAAAACACTTAGTTTGTATCAAAAATCTCATTTTTGAATTAGAAGGGTCGAACCAGGAAGATCAGTCCACCTTCGCCCCCTTTTAACCCACCTTCGACCCTTTGGAAAGCCACCTTCGACCGTTTTAAACAGATTCGACCAATCTGTCCAGGTTTGACCATGGAGTTCCACATTCGACCATTCGACCGGTCGAATGTACCCAGGTTCGACCCTGACAGATTACTTTTTCCAAAAACGCTTCAAATACATCCGAAAACATCCCGAAACATTATCAAACACTGCAGTCAAGCATGTATAACTTATCCCTACAAAACCCCACCAATTTTGCCCCAAAACCTATCCATTTCAGCCCTTTCCCAAAATGGCAAAGATTATGGAAGTGTCACATCATGCATGTAATCTTTACCCAATTTGGAAACTTTTCAATATCAATCCATAATCATCTAAAAATGCTCAGTTTATCATGTAATCGAAAACCCCAAATCGTTTTATTGATAATACTAACATGCAACAAGCCCTAGATTCAATAAAATTCCCAAATTGGACTTGATATCATCATCTATCTAATTATAACCTTTGATAATCCTAAACTATCATCAATAACAGCCCTAGATCATGTTTCTAGCATTAACACAGTAGCAAATCATTAAACAACACATAGTATCACATAACACATAATTAACATGTGTTTATTGATATGAAAACCTATGTTTGATGATAGGTTTAGGTTTAGAAAGATGTTTAAAAGGTTTTTATTAACAAAAACATCCTTAGAACAGATCTGGACATTTAGGGTTAGATAAAAACGAATTAAAATACTTGAATAAGGTTTAGGATTAAGAACACACCTTGGATTCTTGATTAGATGTTGTTGATAGGTTAGATTATGAAAAATAAGAGCAAAAACTCCTTCCTTAGTGATTAAAATCGTTTGAGAGTGTTTTGAGACGGTTAGGGTTTGTGAAATGGTGAAAAATGACAAAGTTTGGTATTTATACTAGTCCACATTCGCCCCTTTCTCCTGGGCGAATGTATCCACATTCGCCCCTTTCACAGGGTCCAATGTGCTTGTTCTGGTCGAATGAAACTTTTTCATTTCCACATTCCAGGTTCGCCCCTTTAGTAAGGGTCGAACCAATAGTATTTTCCAGGTTCGCCCACTCGATGTCGTCGAACCTGAGCCTATGTTTTTCTAGTTTTCCAATTTGTCGTGTTTAACGCACCTTAACACATGAGCATGCAACCTTAGTCTATGTTTAACATATTTAAGCATGGATGATTATCTACACATTATTTAAACACGTCTTTGCATATAATCCACCATATAACAATTAGTCTACACCTAACACTTAATTAGTTTATGTAATTTCACCAACAACGGGACCCGGTACTAGTGTATTCCCAAAACGACTCCCAATGATCCTCCAAATCATTGAACCCTGGACAATCCTATCTTGACCCGACTCAACTAACCCAGTTAAGTCTGTTTATAAATGTTTCCCGCTAAGGTAGACTTAGGTGTTACAAAAATGTTTAAGCCAAATATGCCGGGTGTCACATCATCCCCACGTTGAAAGAATTTTCATCCCGAAAATTGCGCAAAGCCCAAAAATGAAAGAGACGGAAAGAATGAAACGAAAGGAAAATTTACCGGATGTCACATCATCCCCACGTTGAAAGGAATCTCTACCCGAGATTCATTCCGCTTTAGCAGTAACATGCCTAGATTCGAATACGCGTTTCGGAAAAAGATGAGGATGTTTGGCTTTCATCTGATCCTCCCATTCCCACATGAACTCCGGTCCACGATTCGAGTTCCAACGAACCTTGACGATGCGGATTTTACTCCGACGAAGGCTACGAATCTTGTAGTCGAGAATCTCGACAGGTTCCTCCACAATGCGAAGACGATCATCAACCTTGATCTTTTCCAATGGTACAATGAGAGATTCATCAGCCAAACACTTCTTTAAGTTAGACACATGGAAGATGTTGTGAACACTACCGAGCTCCGCCGGTAAGTCAAGTTTGTATGCCATCGGCCCAATCCGTTCCAGGATTGCGAATGGTCCGACATAACGAGGGTTAAGCTTACCACGCTTTCCAAAGCGTATGACGCCCTTCCATGGTGAAACTTTCAGAAGTACCCTGTCCCCAACCTGGAACTCCAAAGGTTTGCGACGGCGATCGGCATAGCTCTTCTGACGATCCCGTGCAGCAGCCAAACGGTTACGAATTTGTACGATTTTCTCCGAAATTTCGTACACTAGTTCCGGACCAGTGAGCTGGCTCTCGCCCACCTCGGCCCAACAAAGAGGTGATCGACATTTCCGTCCGTATAGAGCTTTGAACGGAGCTGCCTTGATACTAGAGTGGTAGCTGTTGTTGTAGGAGAACTCTACCAACGGTAGGTGGATCTCCCAGCTTTTGCCAAAATCGATAACACATGCCCGAAGCATGTCTTCCAAGGTTTGAATCGTCTGCTCACTCTGTCCATCAGTTTGCGGATGATAAGCCGTACTCATATCCAACTGAGTACCCAAAGCCTTGTGCGGAGCCTTCCAGAAACGCGAAACAAAACGAGAATCATGATCAGAAATAATAGAAACAGGCACCCCGTGCCGAGCAACCACCTCCTTAAGGTAAAGTCGAGCTAACCGCTCAAGTCCATCGGTTTCCTTAATAGGTATGAAACGTGCCGATTTTATCAACCTGTCAACAATCACCCAGATCATATCGTAACCACTTGGTGACCTTGGTAGCTTGGTGACAAAATCCATCGTGATTCGCTCCCACTTCCATTCTGGAACCTCTGGTTGTTGTAGGAGACCAGACGGCCTCTGATACTCCACCTTGACTTTAGCACAAGTCAAGCATTTGCTGACATAAGAAGCTATATCAGCCTTCATGTTTGGCCACCAATAAAGTATCTTCAAGTCCTGATACATCTTATCGGAGCCAGGGTGAATAGAATACTGGGATTTGTGAGCTTCATCCAAGACAAGCTCGCGTAATCCCCCGAACAAGGGAACCCAAACACGTCCCGCGAAATAGTGTAAGCCATCGGTCCTGAGTTCAAGATGCTTGTCAACACTGTGCATAGTTTCAGCTTTAAGGTTCTCCTCCTTCAAAGCTTCTAACTGTGCAGAACGGATTCGGTCAGGCAATGAGGAATGAATGGTGAGCAGTAAGGCTCGAACACGACGAGGTTTCACGAACTCCTTCCTGCTCAAGGCGTCCGCCACAACGTTCGCCTTGCCAGGATGATACTTGATAGCACAGTCATAATCGTTCAGGAGTTCAACCCAGCGACGCTGCCGCATGTTTAACACCTTCTGGTCGAAAATATGCTGAAGACTCTTATGATCAGTGTATACTTCACACTTAGTACCGTACAAGTAGTGCCTCCAGATTTTCAACGCAAAGATCACCGCACCCAATTCCAAGTCATGAGTAGTGTAGTTCTTCTCATGAACCTTGAGTTGACGAGAAGCATAGGCAATAACCTTCCCGCGTTGCATGTAATCTTTACCCAATTTGGAAACTTTTCAATATCAATCCATAATCATCTAAAAATGCTCAGTTTATCATGTAATCAAAAACCCCCAATCGTTTTATTGATAATACTAACATGCAACAAGCCCTAGATTCAATAAAATTCCCAAATTGGACTTGATATCATCATCTATCTAATTATAACCTTTGATAATCCTAAACTATCATCAATAACAGCCCTAGATCATGTTTCTAGCATTAGCACAGTAGCAAATCATTAAACAACACATAATATCACATAGCACATAATTAACAATGTTTATTGATATGAAAACCTATGTTTGATGATAGGTTTAGGTTTAGAAAGATGTTTAAATGGTTTTTATTAACAAAAACATCCTTAGAACAGATCTGGACATTTAGGGTTAGATAAAAACGAATTAAAATACTTGAATAAGGTTTAGGATTAAGAACACACCTTGGATTCTTGATTAGATGTTGTTGATAGGTTAGATTATGAAAAATAAGAGCAAAAACTCCTTCCTTAGTGATTAAAATCGTTTGAGAGTGTTTTGAGACGGTTAGGGTTTGTGAAATGGTGAAAAATGACAAAGTTTGGTATTTATACTAGTCCACATTCGCCCCTTTCTCCTGGGCGAATGTATCCACATTCGCCTCTTTCACAGGGTCGAATGTGCTTGTTCTGGTTGAATGAAACTTTTTCATTTCCACATTCCAGGTTCGCCCCTTTAGTAAGGGTCGAACCAAGAGTATTTTCCAGGTTCGCCCACTCGATGTGGTCGAACCTGAACCTATGTTTTTCTAGTTTTCCAATTTGTCGTGTTTAACGCATTTTAACACACCTTAACACATGAGCATGCAACCTTAGTCTATGTTTAACATATTTAAGCATGGATTATTATCTACACATCATTTAAACACGTCTTTGCATATAATCCACCATATAACAATTAGTCTACACCTAACACTTAATTAGTTTATGTAATTTCACCAACAACGGGACCCGGTACTAGTGTATTCCCAAAACGACTCCCAATGATCCTCCAAATCATTGAACCCTGGACAATCATATCTTGACCCGACTCAACTAACCTAGTTAAGTCTGTTTATAAATGTTTCCCGCTAAGTAGACTTAGGTGTTACAAAAATGTTTAAGCCAAATATGCCGGGTGTCACAGTTTTGGATTACATGTCCATCATATAGAAAACCCGTGAACTCACCAACTTTATGTTGACCCATATATTTTACATGCATGTTTTTTAGGAAAATAGCATGGGCAATGGAACTTGCATGGGTCGCGTGCGAGCATTTGTGGGATACCACATTTCGGACCGTTGTGTTGTCATAATAATTTTAGACATTTATATACAATGGTTTTAGTATTAAACAATTAACTAATGTTGAACGGATTTGGTTGTTTAATGAAAGTTCCCACTTTGTTTTATTTAATGCTCGTGTGACCTTTTGTGCTTGGAAATCTTTCGAAGTCGCACCTCACGTTTCCACCTTGGCGGGGTGTGATAATGCTATAGTGTCATGCCCACGCGATGTGGCGGAAAAAAACAACACTAAAGTTGGTAATTTAAAAGGTGTTCACACCACTGTTCGATTCGGTTTTGAGTCATAACCATAACCGAAACAATAATTTCTGGTTTCGTTCAGTTTCGAATTGACGTATTAATCATTAATAATAAGGCCATGGCATGAATCATGGAAAAAAAACTAAACAGGCCAAAGGGTCCATAGGTGCAGCTAAACAAATTCTCTTTCAAAGTTATAATTGAAATGTCACATTATGTGTTCAATCTATGGTGTGAATAGCTTTGAGCATGTGAGGTTTAATAGAAATGAATTACCAATGAAGGGGCCCAATTATGAACATCGGCAGTTTCATGTTGGTGGCAATAGAAGAAGACAAAGATATGAAGAGGTGCATAGCATTTACAAAAGGGGTAAGGATGAAATCAATATTTAGTTTTTAACTAAAGGATTTAGATAGATTTACTATAATAACCTTGTAACAATCTTAATTTACATTTAAGTGACTAATTTACCCCTATCAAATAATCTTTATTAAGCTGTATATCTAGCTTCAAAAGTTGTACCCATAACAAAATTACATTGTTATACATGTTTGGTGCTTAATAAGATAATATAGATGTGTCCCTAGCTTAGTTTATAATTCATTGTCTTTTATTTGGTTTATTTAAGTTTGTAGCCCGATGGATAGTTTAATTAGTCTTTTGTAGTATCAAGGGACTGAGAAACCTCACAGGGATTGAGCCTCCTAGTCCCCTGGAGTTAGGAGCGACTGAGACAGGTATAAATACCTAGTCCCACCATTTTTTTAGAGAGAGTTCTCATTTCTAAGGTGCAAGTGTGTGTAATTCTCTCCGCGTGAGATTTTGAAAGCCGATTCTTAAATACCTCTACCACCGGGTCCCAATTATTTATACATGTTTTCACCCACCGGAATACCCAAATACTTAAATGGAGTTTCCCCCACCCTACACCCCAAACCTCTCGCCATATATTGTTTATTATGATATCTATTGTTTATTATGATGTCTATATATTGTAACTCAATCCCTCAATTCTATATATTATAACTCAATCCCTCAATAATACTCAATCAAGTATTCCATAATCTTACAGTAACAAAATCCTAAAACCCTTGCGACAAACATATATCGATATTGTGAATCAATGAGTGCCAAAACATATGGATTTTGGATTTGGAAACCTTAACTCAAGGTTGTAACAACTATAATTTGTTGAAACGAACCCTAATTTGAAATATCTTGATTTAAAAAATTAACTGATAAAGGTCAAAGAAATTTTACCTTGGTTCTTGCCTCCCATTGAATTCTCTACCTCCAACGCTTATTGTTTCTCTAATTTGGAATTAAACTGAAGCAAAAAGGAACTAATATATATATATATATATAAGGTAAGGTTTAAATGAGAACACCTATCTTTTGTGAGAACAATGAGAACAAATCTTAGCCACTCATTTATATCCCTTATGCTTTAAACAAAAGGTTAAATTGGTAATCTAACCACTCTAATATTTTCTCTAATGTTTCCGGTATTCACATCTGCTTCATTGTTCCTGATCAGTCAATGATTTATATAACCCTAAATCAAAGCTTCATTCAATTTGTTATTAACCAATTGATTCTTTTACATGTATTTCATAATCAGACTCATTTGATTGTCGTTTATGTTAATTAAATCTAGGATTTAGGGTTCTTGATTAGTTTATCAATACATTCCTAAATCAAAGCTTCAATCAGTTTCTCGATATGATGACGTGTTGATCGGAATCATCTTCTCCGTTGTTTATGTTTTCTCCGCCGTGTACTAGCCTGATTGCACCCTTTCCCAGAACCTATCTCAACGTATCTATAGCCCTTTGTATGTGTTATTACTATGAATTTTAGTTGAACAATTTATATGTTCTATTTTGTGATTTAGTTGCCATTTCATAAAGCTAACCAACTGTGGTTGATCGTAATCATGTGGAGTTAAGCATTTTGTTGAATTTTATTAGAGTTTCCACCAATCATATTTTTCATTGGAGTAATTACAAATTAGTTGTAATTAATGTTGTTAGACCAATCAAGTTTTTGAAGCTTAAAATTGCCAGTTAGCATTTGTCGACTAATCGAATTTCACAACGATTAATGTTATTAACCATAACAATACAATTGTTTAGTTTTTGCTAATTTTAATAAAAAAATCAGTGCTTAATTTCCTCAATTGTATACTTTTTATGTCTAATTGTTATTGTTGTTTGCATTCACACTTTTGAAATATGTTCATGAAATGTTTGTTTCATTATCTGTACATATGTATATGTTAACAATACATATTTTTTATGTTGACCAATTCCCACTGTAATTGTTTGCATCACTTCATGTTTTGATTTACACATGTGAAACTATTTAAGTCTTTTTTTAGCTTTATTTTTAATAGTGCTAGGCCCTTAACATATTTAATTGATATCCCGCATTTTATTTTCTTGCTGCACATTGTATTGTATTGTATTGTTCTTATTAAAATTAACCCATAATCCTAAACTAAAATCAAGTAACATCCAAATTAGGATTTATTGGTCCCTTTCTTTGCAATGAAAAATAATCAGTCTCATGGGGCTGTCTAAGATCTAGTAAACACTAAATGTGTGTATCTGTAAATGCTTACTTCACTTGCTAATCTGATTTACTCATTTACACATGTGTAACTACTTGAGCCTTTTGTTATTTTCTTTATTGTTAATGATTCTAAGGATTTTACATATCAATCTTATATCTCATATATTTAGTTCTTCTTACGCATATATATATATATATATATGTTTCTTATTAATGTTAACTTTCTCCTTGCCTATTTTGTAGAGACACATATACGAGATTTCTAGTAATCTGTTTGCAATAATATGTTTGAATCAACAAATGAGATTAATATTGGATACTAATGTTTTCAAAGCGAAAGTTAAGAGTAAGAAGAAGAAAATGAAGTACAAATCCTGTGGAAAACTTGACTACCATTATTCTCGTAACTGTCCTAAAAACAAATCCAACTGGTGAAGGAAGTCATGGTGATGAAGAGAGGCACACTGATGTAGATTGTCATATCGAATGAAGTTTCTCTTGTGTTGTACTAATAATGAATAACATATTCATCTATCATGAGTTTTAAACATTTAACATTATATGGGTTGAAATTAAATATTTGTTATGATGTTGGATTTCGCATCTTTATATATTATTATTTCAATGTTCTAATACTATCTTATATGAGTTTGTTTTCTTATATGTCATCAGATTCTTATGTGTAGGTGTTTGGTTTACTTGTGTGTATATGCGTCTTTTACATATATGAAAATATCAGTTACATAACATGACTTACACATGTGTATATGTTCATTGTCACATATTTTATGTTTGTTTTACACATTGCAACTGAGTTATACATGTGGAAATAATACACTGTCACATACGTGTGTATGTTTAGCATATATGCAGCTAAAGTACACATACGTAAGCTGTTTTATGTCACATATGTTAGTCTATTTTACATATATGCAGCTGAATTATACATACATAAACGATTCCCCGTCATATATGTGTCAGTTTTGCATATGTGCATCTGAGTTACACATGCGCAAACAAATGATCGTCATATATATTATATGTGTGTGAACCTTTTCATATGTGCATCTGAATTACATATGTGTAAATTGTTCCATGTTAGATATGTACATATAAACAGCACATACGTAAACGGTTCACTGTTACATATTTGTGTCCTGTTTACATACGCTGCTGAATTATGCGTGTGTAAATTGTTCATTGTCACATGTGTATGTATTTTACATATGTGCAGCTGAATTACACATGTGTAAATTATAACTGTCACATATGTGCAATTGAATTACGCATGTGTGAACTCTTCTTTTCCATGCCTATGTTCAAATTAAACTTAGTATTACCCAAAAAGTAAAAGCATACAGTTGATAAACAAGTAGAATTATATCAAGATAGCGTTATCTAAAAATCAAAAGCATTAAAACATCGATAACAAATCGTAATACTTGATGTTCGACACAAGTAGGATTAAATCAAGATAGTATTATCTAAATATCAAAAGCATTAAAACATTTATAACAAATTGTAATACTTGATGTACGATAACCACGATACACTGAAAAACAATATTTATTGTTCTTAATAACATCTACTATTTTTTTATCATATCATTCTTTCTCAACCTCTGATGCTTTCGTTATCACGCATTCTTGGGGAAGATAAAACAATCTTCGCACCTATTCCTTTCTCAGCATATTTATTTGCACTTTCCGTCATATGCTTTTCTCCATATTGAAGTCAGATGCTCAGTTCTTCAAATGTCTTTATATCTGATAGATGTTTGAAACATGTTAACATTGTCCTCTAGATTTTAACTATTATTTTATTTAACTATTATGATTTACACACGTGTAATCTTTCATATCTGCGTTTATTTTATTTAACTATTATGATTATGATTTACACATGTGTAATCTTTCATGATTTACACATGTGTAAACATTCACATCTATGCTTAATTTTTTTCATGGTCTGACCGGGCGGTCCTCTTCAAGAACGGTCCTGACCACCGGATCTGCCCGGAAGAAGCAACGTTCCGCGGTTTGACCAGTCGAACTGGTCGGTCCAGGTTTAAAAACACTGTTTTAACCATTATGCTTTCCACGTGTGTACACATGTATAAAACCATACGATGAGTTATAAAATTATTTGTCATCATATACATTCGTTTGGCTCTTCCATGGAGTTTTTATGACCGCATTTCACTCAGTGTGCATCAGATTCACGAACAACCGCACGAACCAAGATACTCTAGTATCCACAAGAAATAAGACATCATCAGTGAAATTAACAACCAAAGAGTCCATTGTAACTGAACCAAACCATCGACTTAGTTATCAAACATAACTAATATCACTACTTTTCATATCCTTATTTGTTATCAATGTTGACATATAAACTGCAACTTATGCTACTAAAAAATAATCATAATAAAATCAGAATCCTATTAGTTTATTGCATAATTTCAAATAAACACTCAAATTACTCTAAAGCCCCAATAGTCGTAAAACCGTAACTAAAAAAATTCAATCTCTCTACTGTAACCCTATTTTTTCTAGTGAACACAAGATTGGTCAACAATCACCATTCAAAATCAACTTTCCTGTTACTAATTACATTAACTAGAACTAGAAAATTGTAGATTAACTAAAATCAGTAAATGAAATAAAAATCATACCGGGTCACGAAAAATAGTCTCGACGACTTCTTTACTTTCACCATTGGTTGGATTTTTTATCATTCTTCCTATTTCTTCTTCAAAAACCTTCGTTATTGATTTGCAGGTAGATTTCTTGATGAAGGGAGTGGATTTGGGATTTAAATTCCTTTTGAAGAAGGTGAATTTTGTAAGACATGATTTGGGTGTTTGAAGTGTAAGTTTATTATGTTGCCCTTTTGATTCTTATTTGATGGCACCCTTCTCATTTAAGCCCTCATTTAATTTTAGCCCTTGATTGAGGATGATCTATGGATGAAATTGGTTTCTAGAGTTCTCTCAAAATTTAATGTTCTCAAGATAACCCTCCACTATATATATATATATATATATATATATATATATATATATATATAGGGGAGGGTTATCTTGAGAACGCTAAATATTGTGAGAACCGTGAGAACAAGTAAAAAAATCAATCAAAATCAATTTTTTTTAATACAAAACTCATTATAATCAAAATACAACATTAATAAATGAATTTTCTTTCCAAATAGTTCATCTTTTCTTGCAAAAACACTTTCAAATTAACTTTTTACACATGTGTAAATGAAACAGTTTACACATGTATAAATGGTAAATTTACACATGTGTAAAAACAAATTATTTGCGTATACGTTTGAATTTTTACGCGTAAATTGTGTTTTTGAGATTGTATTTTAGTAATAAAGACAAGTGTAAAAAGAAATTTTGAATTTGAATGGTTTTAGATGCCGTTCTCACGGTTTGCACGAAATATAGGTGTTCTCAAATTAACTTTCCCCTATATATATAGGGTGGGGTTCCTGTACAAAGTGCATTTTTCGTACAAAGTGTGAGAAGTCTATATAGGCATTGTGTTTTAAATTTTAGGCATGATGTTTTATGTTCCTTTGGCATAGTATTATATAGAAAAACACAAAAACTAACAATTTAAAACACTAATTAATGTATTCTCGACATGCAATCTAAAACACCCTACGAAGAAAGTAATCAGTGTGTTTTAAATTTAATGTCTAAAATACATTTGATTGTGTTTTATATTGTAACGTTTGGTGCTTTTCTATATAAATCAATGCAAAAGGAATCAAAAACATTATAGCCAAACTTTAAAACACAATGACTATATAGACTTCTCACACTTTGTACAAAAAATGTACTTTTGTACAGGAACCTATACCTATATATATATATATATATATATATATATATATATATAGGGGAGGGTTATCTTGAGAACGCTAAATATCGCGAGAACCGTGAGAACAAATGAGAAAACCAATCAAAATCATTTTTTTTCAATACAAACATCATTATATTTAAAATATAACATTAAAAAACGAATTTTCTTTCCGAATAATTCATCTTTTCTTGTAAAAATACTCTAAAATTAATGTTTTACACATGTTTAAATGAATCAGTTTAAATATGTATAAACAACAAATTTACACATGTGTAAAACCAATTTATTTTCTTATACCTTCAAATTTTTGAGAACACATATATTTCGTGCGAACCGCAAAAACACTATTCAAAACCATTCAAATTCAAAAATTCTTTTTACGCTTGTCTTTATTACTAAAATACAATCCTAAAAACACAATTTACGCATAAAAATTCAAACGTATACGGAAATAAATTGTTTTTATACATGTGTAAATTTACTGTTTATACATGTGTAAACTGTTTCAGTTACATATGTGTAAAAAGTTAATTTGAAAGTGTTTTTGCAAGAAAAGATGCATTATTTGGAAAGAAAGTTCATTTATTAATGTTGTATTTTGATTATAATGAGATCTGTATTAAAAAAATTGATTTTGATTGATTTTTTTACTTGTTCTCACGGTTCTCATGATATTTAGCGTTTTCAAGATAACCTCCCATATATATATAGGTTTAGGATCCTGTACAAAGTACATTTTTCGTGAGAAGTGTGAGAAGGACTAAGAATTGACATGTAGACATCATGTTTTGGATTTAGGAATGATTTTTTAGGTTGTTTTAACTTGAAAAACACCAAACATAACAATCTAAAACACAATACAATGCATTATAGTCATTAAATTTAAAAAACAGCTAAAACACACTACTTAACGCTTAAAACACACTGCTAATGTTCTTAGCATGGTGTTTTAAGTTTTAAGCCTAAAATACATTGTTTTCGGGTTTTAATTGTTATGTTTGGTGTTTTTATAGGCAAAACAATCCAAAACATCACGACTAAGTTCAAAAAATGATGCCTAAGTATCAATTTTTAATCCTTCTCACACTTCTCACAAAAAAATCACTTTGTACACGATCTCGACCCTATATATATATATATATATATATATATATATATATATATATATATGGGGGGAGTTGGCATCCTTATAACATCTTTAAGAGACGTTAATGAGCCAAAAGATGTTAGTGTACAGGTTGAAATTGGTCGGTCAAGTAGATTAGAAACATTTTTATTAATAATTGGTGTAACATATATGGTTTTATACTTTTGTTCATTAAAAATACACTTTTAAGGGTTTTTTTTTTACTATTTCCAAACTAATTATCATCTACTAGTTTGTAATCCAAGATAATGATCGTTTAGGCATTTTTTTGGTAATTGGAGTACGTTTCACTAGTGAAGATGAGTTGTTCACATAGACTGAATCATTAAGAACAAAGACTAGACTTGGATATATTTGAAATACTAATTTTCAGACCATGGAATGTCTTCTACCAAAGCAAATCAATAAAAGACTACAGCAACCTTAAATTTTCTAAACAAACAGGCAATCCTTTAATCAATACTTAATGAACGATACGTATATCATATCACCAATCTATAAAACGCCTAAAAATTAATCAACTAATGAAAGCTATAGAGCCTAATTTCACGTAATTATCATGATTAAAATTGAAAACAAAAATGATTGTGTTGAATGATATAAAAAAAAGGTGCTTTGGTTAGCTTGACTTTAACTCTAGGAAGACTTCAATCACTATATTTTAAAGCTTAAAACTTATACAAGTTTAGCTGAGATAAGATTATTCATTGTGGTAACATAAATTATTATCTTTCATCACCATTATATGAAATTTGTTCAAAAATATTGTTATCCCGTGTGTTTATTTAGTTAGGGTGAGTTCTATTTTTATATAAAAGTTGATTATCATCTAGGGACATTTAGGAAAAAACAGTAAAATTTAGAAAATTGTAAGAGAAAATTACACAATTAGTCCCTGTGGTTTGCCTTTAGTTTCACCTTTAGGTATTAAGGTTTAAAAGTTTCATGTTAAGGGTTTAAGTTTAGTTTTTGTTACATAATAGGGTATTAGCACTAACGGAGGTTAATATTTAACTGAGTTTACCCTCATGTGAGAAATGATAAACCACAAGGACCAAATGTGAAATTTAAGTGGGGCCCACATAATAATCTAAAATAAAAAATATTCATGCTTGTAGTGGGGGTCGAACCCGGGTTGATGACCGGGTCAATCCTAACATCCAATTTTTTAATCAACTGAGCCACTTGTTGATTTGGTTTATTACTAAAACGTTTTTTTTATAAAGCGGTTATCAGATTGAACCTGCACACCCCAAACCCCCAAGTTCTGGTATTAATAATAATATATAAAACAAGGTGTCTGACAGTAACAAAAAATCTTGTCACTCATTACTGCTAATCTTAATCTTAATGTCTTCTTCCCTTCAATCTCGCTGCTTTTCTTTATTTCTCTTTTAATGGAGTTTCTTTAACACAAGACTACTACTGTTACAAAACAAAGTTCCTACCTTTTTCTTATTTATTTAAACTTTTATCACACACAACAAAAGCCCATCACTTCTTTTGCCCACTTTTGAGATGGGTTTGATGTATGGGACCAAACAGAGTCATAACAGCAAGATTTGGTCCGGGTCGGGTTCAGGGTACTCTGCTAAATTGGTCACATTCTTCTGCATTGCTAGCTTTTGTTTGGGTGTCATCTTTATTAACAGGTTGGTTGCAGATTTGATATTCTTTGTTTCTTGAAATCTTGAATTTTGCAGTGTGTTTTACTTTTTTTTTTTAAATAAAAATAATGTTTTTACTGGTATTAACAAAATCCAGCTCTTAAACAAGAACATGACATGAAGGATTAGGAATATTATTATTATTATTATTAATACCAGGATTTGGGGGGTATGCAGGTTCAACCTGATAACCGCTTTTATAAAATAACGTTTCAGTAACAAACCAAATCAACAAGTGGCTCAGTTGGTTAAAAAATTGGATGTTAGGATCGACCCGGTCATCAACCCGGGTTCGATCCCCACTACAAGCATGAATATTTTTTATTTTAGATTATTAGGTGAGCCCCACTTAAATTTCACATTTGGTCCTTGTGGTTTATCATTTCTCACATGAGGGTAAACTTAGTTAAATATTAACCTCCGTTAGTGCTAATGCCTTATTATGTAACAAAAACTAAACTTAAACCCTCAACATGAAACTTTTAAACCTTAATACCTAAAGGTGAAACTGAAGGCAAACCATAGGGACTAATTACATAATTTTCTCAAATTGTAAAGAAATCCTTGTTATACCATCTTAACTTTAAATAATTTAGCCATATTTACTCATTCCTCCTTCTTTATAATGTAGTATAGATATAGATTCAAATTATTTTTCTTATTTTCCCGGTATTTATTCTTAACAATAAACCTATACTCATAATTTTTATTCAGTGATCAATCAATTCAAGTATATTATTTTTTTCGATCTTTTTTCCTAGTTTTGGTTCTTTCATTTACTAACATCATGGTGGTGGTGTTACAGGTGGTGGTGGTGGTGGTGGAGATGGTGGTGGTGGTGGTGGTGATGCGTGGATGGGTGGGTTGGAGAAGAAGATGGGAGGGTATAAAAGTCATTTCACTCAAAAACTGAAGGGTATAATAGTCATTTCATCACAAACTAACGGAAAACTTAACGGCCGTTAAAACGAGGGACGTAAAGTGTTAGAAAAACAAACCTCAGGTACTCAAGGTGTTATACGTTTACTGAATTTGTTAGTTTAGGCAAACGACAGCGACGAAAATTACGATTTTTTCGTTTAAATTATTAAAATAATAAAATATTGTTGTGTATCAACGGAATGTAAGGTTTCAAACTTTCTAGAGGCTTATAATTATGCTTCCCGCTCTCGTTTTTCATCCACAGCCGCAAACACTTATATTATTATTTAATCCACCAACTCCTATTTTGTCAACTCACCGACCACTAGATAACATGACACGTGCACATCACCCAACAATTTTCCAAATTTTCCCTTTAATTAATTTCCCGTCCCGTTCAAGAAAAAAATAATAATAATTTCTCGTCATCCATGCGGTTCAGTGTGTATAAACTATAAAGTCATAAAGAACTGGCAAATAGAAATACGGTAGAGATCCGTTAGGAAAATAGGCTTTTGTATGAAATGTGAGAAAAATAAAAAAAATGATATGTATGTAGAGCTAGCAATTTAAACACGAGCACGATAACATGACACGAACCTACACGACCTTAACAGGTTTTGTGTTTGACCTTAACAAGTTTCGTGTTTTAAACAAGTCGACACAATAAGGCCTTAACAACTTTCGTGTCTAAACAGGTTAAAGACGTGTCAACATGTTAAACACCCGTTAAGACACGTTAAGAATTTTATTTCTTAACCAAAGGAGACAATTAAGCAAAGACCTACTTAAAATTGTGCACCAAAAAATTAATAAAAAAAAAAAACTAAAATAGAAAAAACTAAATAGTTTTACAAATATCATATATCTTTTGTAAATTTAGATTGCGAATTAGTAAGTAAACTTATTCTTGGAAAAAACATGTTAAGATATTAATGAGGTTGCTGCGTGTATTTTTTTCTTCTTGATGCAAACTATAAAAAAATAATTAAAATGACTAATACATTATGTATCATCAAATGTAATATTTTTACGATGTATATTATTGACAAAATGGTAAACTATATAATATGATACATTTAAATTAAGCGTAATTTCTATTTGAGGTAGCAAGCTTCTGTGTGGTTATTATTATTTTTTTTAACAATTAACAAAAGCCCCAGTCACCCACCCGGGTGTACCTTATAATAACAAAAGGTCACTCACGTGGCATGTCGTGAACACAAACAATGTTGATGACCCAGCCCGCCACCATTATCCAAAGGCTCACTGGGTTAACCAACCGAGAAAATTTTTTATTTAAGTGAGACTCCAATTCATAACCTACCACGCTATAAGTCATGACTCCACATTCTGTTTGTTTACTATTGCTTTTGCTTCTTTGGTATGTAAATAGTCACATTTTTTTACCTCCTAATTAATTCAAAAACCAAAAATTAAGTCGGATGCTCGTAATTTTGAAAAAAGAAAAGTTGGAAACCTTTAATATAATTATGTGCAATATTCCTATAATATTGTCCAAGAGTGTGAAGAGTGTGAAACCGTTCATGACATCCTAACAAATTAACAACATAAGATAAAACGTTTTTTTCCCCGACGATAAATGTCGTCACTAAGTGGTTGCCTAGACAATTAACACTACCTACTAAAAATCTCAATATAATCAAAAGAATAATTGGATTTAAATAATCTCAATTATCAACTATTGGCCGTCACTGATCCCATCTAACAAAATATGCGCTGACGGTCCCTATTTTTAACATATTGTCCACCAATGGACTATGACTAACTAACATATTGCCCACCTTTTAACAAACAATTATTGCCCATCACCGGTCCAAACTGATGTGGCATGCTTGCGTGCTGAATTCCCTCTTGCGTACCATATTCTCTCTTAGTATTATGTTAGTTATGATCCGTTGGTACACAATATGTTAAAAGGTGAGACCGCCAGCACACATTTCGTTAGTTGAAACCAGTAACGACCAATAGCTGATAGTTAGGATTATTCAAATCCAATACTCCTAATCAAAATTATTACTTAGAAGCATTTTATTAGCAAAACATATAAAGAGGCTTCTGCTTTTAATAAAAATTAAAGTACCATTTTATACATTTTGCCCTTATGCAATATGCCAATATGTATCATTTGAAATACCAATTTTACAAAATAATATTTATCTTTACTAACTAAAGTTGTGTGACTTTATGACAACATAATGTGTTGACCTCTTAATGCGGCCAACTAAACTTGTTGAACCAATGGCTGTGAATTTGTTAATATATATATAATTTTAGAGAGATGCATCCTCATCATTCAATATGAACCTCACATATGCATAGTTATAAATATATGGTCTACATTACTAAGCTTTATTTACATCATAATCAAAACCTTGCTGAACATGCTTCATGTTTCATTAATATATCTATCTTTCTTTCTCTTGTTCCATGGCTTCTAAATCACTTCTTAACGTGATAAACACTTCTTGTATGAATTTTTTTAAGTTCCCACTTAATCCCATAATCCCCATCAACCATGAAAAACCATATTCATCAAGACCTAATGTCACCAAGAAGATCTGTTGCAGTACTGTTACAATTACTTCTTTACCCTCATCACATTCACAAGCTAGGGTTTGTAACAATTCTACTAGTTTACCTCTAAACTGGAGGGATGTTCAAGGTTTAAACAACTGGGAAAATCTTATCCATCCTTTAAATCCTCTTCTCCAAGGTGAAATAATCCGCTATGGAAAGTTTGTCACCGCGTGCTACGATGCATTTGATCTTAACCCTAATTCAAACCGTTATTTGAATTGCAAGTACAGCAAGAACCGAATGTTTTTAGAGGTAGGGTGTGGAGACTGCGGTTATGTAGTTACAAAATATGTATATGTCACCGCTAACATCAGCATTCCAATCCAAAATGGTGGTTCGTCTGCCCGCTGGGTAGGGTACATTGCGGTGTCGTCAGATGAGGAGGTGAAGAGGATTGGGAGGAGGGATATTTTGGTAACTTTCCGTGGGACAGTTACTTATCAGGAATGGATAGCGAACTTAATGAGTTCGCTATCTCCTGCCAGGTTGGATCCTAATGATCCCAAACCTGAGGTCATGGTTGAGGCTGGTTTCCTCAACCTATATACTTCTTCTGAGACCAACATAAGATTTGGTCTGGGAAGTTGCCGAGAACAACTTCTTTCAGAAATTTCTCGGCTTTTAAGGAAATATAAAAACGAAGAACTAAGCATAACGTTAGCGGGGCATAGCATGGGAAGCTCATTGGCTCTGCTACTTGCGTATGACCTAGCAGAAGTTGGACTGAAACAACCCTCAGTCCCGTTAACTGTTTTTTCATTTGCGGGACCAAGGGTTGGGAATATCCATTTCAAGGAACGGTGCGAGGATTTGGGAGTGAAAGTTCTTAGGATCGTTAATGCAAACGATCCTATAACAAAACTCCCAGGTGTTATATTCAATGAGTCGTTTACTACTTGGAGGAGTGCTTGTTATGCCCACGTCGGTATTGAACTAGTACTCGACCGTCTAAAGTCGCATGAAGATGAGACAAATGGAACGTCGGGCCTCATGATTGATAAAAGAGTTACAAAAGGTGTGAACATGATGCAATTATTCAACATAAACGACATTCTATGTGTCCATGACATGCAAACTTATATTGAAATGATCAAGAATTGCCCAAGGAGATCAAGAATCCGAAAGAAAGGGTTAAATTTGATCAACAAGTTAAAAGAAATGGACAAGACTTTAGTAGCATGGAAATATGTTGCAATAGCATGGTTTTTATTGCTTACCATGGTTGTGTAACGTTTGTATATATGATGAGGTCTGTGAAATAGAGAGTAATTAATTAATGTTATGTAAAGAAGGATAGGTGGTATTTATTTAAATCAATATGTCTATTAGTCTTAGTTACCCGAGGTTAACTAATGTGTACATATTCCCGTTTTGTAGGCTTAAAGAACAAACTTTCTAGATTTTCAACGTATTAAATTTGTCCCGAATACTCTTTATAAAAAAAATTTCTGTTAAAAAAAATTACAAAAAGTATTCGGGACAAATTTAATACGTTGAAAAATTTATTTCATTTCTTAAATTTGTCAATGTGCATCAAAATAGAAGGTAGACGGACAATAAGCTGCGCCGTAACCTTTTTCAGAATTGTGAACCCTAGTTGACCAAAAACAAACATCTGCCCTCGCAGATGAAGTATTGTTATGGATAAATAAATTAGGTTCAAACTTCAAAATAAATAAATTCTGTAAAACTTAATTAATCCTTGGCAAAATCTTCGTAAACCTGCCACAAAAAAGCGACGAGACTATTGATTGTTCATACAACAAATCTGTTCGTAGGAAAAGCTGCCTTTATTTACATCTTTCAATTTACTGTCGAGGAATCGTAGATGTAGAATAAAGCAGACTGACGTCATTCTCAATCCGGTGTTACATTTGTTAGTTTATTTCTATTTATGGCTTGTTTTTGAACATTTGCGTTGCCATTAAAAGAAATATCCTTACGGTCAATAGCTATTTCATAATCAAATAATCTTCCAACTTGCAATGATCCTTTTTGGGAACATTGATAGTTAAGTACAAACGGATCTTTTCTACTCACTATGACAAAGTTCATTTTATAATATATGTACGTAACATAACATTTTTTTTTAAAGCAGCTAATTTCATCCCCTATTTTTTACACCCTTTTTATTATACTCTTTTTTTCACCTCCTTGGACTTGGCCCCCAATCTCTCTCTCTACTACTCTACCATAAGGGTGGGGGCATATGTAAGATAACATATTTTTCCATAATGTGAGACCAAATAATACGTTACTTTTTGTTGAACTCGATTTTCTATAAAGTTTATACGACATATTGCCAAAATAATAATAATAATAATAATAATAATAATAATAATAATAATAATAATAATAATAATAATAATAATAATAATAATAATACAAAACTGTGTATAATCTAGATCTCTGAAAAATATTAGATATTATATGTTAACAGAGAAAACGTGAATAAAATATAAATTGAAAACTGAATATATAAAATTTAGTAGTAAAAAACTAAAAAGGGTTGCAGATTTCCTTAGGCTATTATCTGTATTAACCACACTCTTTCAGAATTACCTATTTTCTTTAAGAAAGTTCATGATGACCATATACGAGACAGATTTGATGACAAGTAAACTGAAGACTATATGAATACCCATAAATCATAAATAATAAAACCTATGGAATTAGGCAAACCACTTGTCCAAGGATAACGATAAGTGGCCTCCAAGTTGTTGTGACTTGAACCTGCATTATCGCTAGATCGGATATCACCCAACAACTTTCTTGACGTTTCGATCATCTTCATACACCATTAGCAATCATCGGTTAAAATCTTGAATCCCCCGTTCATCAACTGAACCAAGTATAGTAAGGTAATGCACTCAAACACCATCCAAGAAGGGCCAAATATCTTTAACTAATTACAGTAAAAATTATTGAAGCTGTCATTTCAATAATAGAAAATGAAAATAAAAAAAATAACAGTGGTTTCCTTGTCATACTTTCGTGAAGATTGCAGAAAACAGTAGTTTCTTACGCATTTGAAAAAAAAAAAAAAAAAGTTGAAACGCCCTGGTAGGACATCTATTAATATATATAAAAGAATCGAACATTGCTGACGTGGCATGTAATGGTGCTTTCAACCTCTTCATGAAACTGCCATGTGACATCATAATTGAAAGATTTTAGTGTTATTGAGTTATTTCCTTTTTTTAATTAAAAAAAGATAAACATAAAACCCTAAATTTATCTCTCTATCTCTCAATTCTCAATTACTAAAATTAAATTGAGTTATTTTAAGAAAAAAGAATTTAAAAATAAATTAAAATTTTTCTCTCTTATGTTCCTCCCATAATTTTTAAACGCTAATATCTTTTATATTCGAGATTTTTTAAATAAAAAATACACCAAATTAACGAGCGTTTTATTATCTTTCCAACAAGTACCATAGTGTTATATAAGAAACGGAGAAAAAAACGACTATTTTTTGTGGGGTTATGTTCATACAGAAAAAAAAAAACACAAAGTGTTTAGGTTATTCATTAATCATGTTTTTTCTTTTAAACCAGGTTCTTATCTACGATGTTGAAATTCAGCCCAATCGCTATGCTATCATTGGAATTTTACTCTTCTAAAGATGGATAGGTATACTTCATCAAGAGAAGCTCGGAGAAAGAATCGCGCAACACGGCAACACATGGTGTCACCTTATAGCAAGGTTATTTTTTTTATTTAATTACAAGAGTAATAATTATTACTATTAGTATTAGTATTATTAGAACAATTATATTTTTAACCCCATCATGAATTCTACATCTATATAAGTCAAAGTCAAATTGTAATATATTTTAAATTACGTAAAGATGATTATATATTGAAGGTTATCCTTTTAATACTGTATTATGTTTAATATGGTTTATGCTTTTTATTTTTTTAACTTTTTAAATAAATGTTTTTTTTATTAAGATTGATTATGTTTAAGTTATTTACTCTTTTCGTGATTTGAGTTTTCTTCTTTTATCATTTTTAATTAAATCATATTAATTTTTCAACCCCGGGACCTTCCCGGGGTAATCAGCTAGTTTTTTCCTATGCAATTTGCCACACATTTCCGAGAATAGGGGGCGTCTTTGAAAATTTACGTCCCCTATCCGAACAGTTATAAAATAGGTTCCTTAGGCAAAATTTAAGTGTTAAATGAGTTATATAAAAATATATACATATATATAGGATTTTTTTTTAAATATGCCCCCAAGATTGTGGTAAATTTAATGGTATTTATAACCGCGTTAAGTCGAACCTGCCTAGTGGTTGGAATGAGCAAAATATTTTCGAGGAGGCTTTGGCGAAGTATAAAACTGAGACGAACAAATCTTTCTCGATGATATGGGCTTGGTCAGTCTTGAAAGATGAACCAAAATGGACGACGGTCCCAAACGAGGCTCAACGGACCAAACGAGGAAAAAAAGCTCAAAAGGGAGGTCCGTCCGTTCCAATTGATATTGATATGAACGACAAGCCCGAGTTCGACGAACCACAATTTGTGGAGGAGCCACACCCCATAGGTTTATAAATTTATAGAAGTTTTTTTATATAATTGGTTGCGTTTTCTTTCTAATATATAAATGTTTGCGTTTTTATGTAGGTCGGGACAAAGCTCGAAAGGAAGCGGCGGTAGCTCGAAAGGAAGCGGCGACAAGAAAGAAAGTGGCATCGGGTAGCACTAGCGGGAACGCTTCAAGGCTTGACACTTTAAGCACACAAATGGATGCTTTCAACCAAGCTAATCAACAAAAAATAAAAATCAAGCAGGAAAAGCTTAGGTTGATTGATGAATCGAATGCGGTGGAAGAGTGGAAAATTATGTCGACCGACATCTATCATTATCTTGAAGAACAACGCGCCGCGTTGAAGAATATGCAAGACAAGTTGATTCAAAAGTGGAAGTCGTTTTTTTAAAATTTTATGAAATCGTATCTTTTTTTCCGGTTTATTTGTTTTTTTTTTTAATTTTAGTATGGTTTGTATTTTTTTTATTAAATCTAGTATTTATTTGAGCATTATTTTTTTTATTTGTTACTTTTTTAAAATTAATTTAACATTAAAAAAATTAAGTAATAAATGCTTGAGACATGAAGTGTTGGTGTTTCCACACCCACTAGCCTAAGAGACAATATATTGTGGTTTTGAGCAATAATTACACATCTAAATAATCGTATAATTACACCATTTTCGTTTGAATGATGAAAACTTTGACATGTTTAAGCGCAATAATCATATATGCATTATTTCCTAAATGGTAACCTTTCTTTTAATTAAGGTCATGGCCTTTTTTAAGAATGAAAAGTGTTTGCTATAATTTTATTTTATTATTATTATTTTGGAAAGTGTTTACTATAAATTGTCTATGAAATAGTAATCAAATCTATTTAATTGTCGGAGAGGAAAATATCTATTTTATCTATATAATAAATGAATACAATCGGGTCGAATGGAGGCCTTCAAGAGGGTCCTCATGGATCCAACCACAATATGGAGCTCCGAATTGAAGTCCATATAAACCATTTTTAGATTTTTTTTTCATTCTCCCCAAATCATTCTTCATTTCTCCATAACAAACCTTTCTATCCTCCTCCTTCATCTTTCATACTTTCTTGATTCTTCACAATTGATTCAAGGTAATCATCGATCCATATTCTTCTAACATTGCTTAATATTATTAACCGAATTTAATGTTATATTTTATGATTTTTAAGCTAATTTATTTATTATTGACCGAATTGACCGAATTGACCGAATTAATTTACGAATATAATACTAATACTAATATTACGATTTTAAATTTTAATCTCATTTATTTCTTATTGACCGGATTAAATTATGAATATATTACTAATACTAAAACTAATATTACCATTTTTAATTTTCATCTCATTTATATCTTATTGACTGAATTAAATATTTGTATTACTATTTTTATGAATATATTACTAATTACTAATAATTACTAATACTAACTAATATTAATACTAATATTACGGTTTTAGTTTTACAATTCGTAAAAATTCGTATTGTTGATCGAATATATTACTAATACTAATTGACATTAGTAAAATTTTATTTTTATGTTTTTCTTAAATTGATGGAAGTCAATTCTTTGTCTATATGTCTTTGAGTTTGATTGTGCTAATTTCAAGCGTTGTTGACCAATTCACGTCAATTATCAATCCTTCCATTTTTTATAATTCAAAGACTTTCCTTTAATCAATTGTCATAAAACGATATTCTTTTAAACATATACGATTTTGCTTTAAACATTTATTTAAATTTATTTAACAGTTTATAATTTAAATATAATCCGAAGATAGGAGTATACATTTATTTTCCTACACTTTTATTATTCTTTTAATAATAAATATAATTTAAATCTATTTAACAGTTTACTAAAATATATAATATATTCAAGATAATTTTCAATGCTATTACTAATATTACCACCTTAATTTTAATATTGTTGACCCAATCTAAATAAAAACTTTTTACGTTTTTGTTAATTTGATGGAGGTCAGTTCTTTGACTTTATGTCTTTGAGTTTGATTGTGCTAATTTTAAGCATTGTTGACCAATTCACGTCAATTACGAATCCTTCCATTTTTTATAATTCAAATATATAAATAAATATTCCTACTTGATCACGTCAATCGAGGCATAGTATTTTCGATTTTGAAGTATTGTTCGAGACACATCAATACTAAATAAACCTTAACAAATAATAAAATCATTTAATCGTCATACCAATTTTAACAACGAAATTAAATGATAATATAAATTTTCAAAATGTTATTTTCTGTTAAAGAATTATATTACTTCAATCACAACTAATAATGATTACTAAGATGTCAATAATAATTTGTATATAATGGGTAAGGCAATTTGAGACGCGGATGATTTTAATGTAATTTATTTGAATGATTGATTATGATTTTGATGTTATTTATTAAGATTTTTAATCGTATTTATTGATGTTACTAATATTACGAATTTCATTTTAACATTGTTGACCGACTTTCATTTTGATATTACGACTTTCCTTTAATCAATTGTCACTAAACGATAATCATCATCTTGATTTCATTAAGTGTGCTAATTTTAATATGTCAATAATAATCTGTATATAATGGGTAAGGCAATTTCAGACGCGGATTATTTTAATGTCATTGATTTGAATGATTGATTATGATTTTGATGTTATTTATTAAGATTTTTAATTGTTAAGTACTATATTTACACAGTTTAAATAATGACGTTTTTTGGCGGCATTTTGTAACATGTCAAAAGTTGCCTAAAGTTTATGTACAATGGGTCCTTTTGGCTATATGTTGAAATGGGTTTGGGGTTAATCCTTTTGGTGTCTATTTTTTTAATAAAATATAGGAAATTTATATTACATCATGTGACATTGGACCCATTTTCTTATTAGTTGTTTTTTAACTATTTAATCGGTTTGAACCATTGGAGAGATAACATGTAAAATTTAAACTACCCATTCAAGTAAGTGGGTTAAGGATTGTTTCTTAATTTACTTATCACCGTATCCATATCTTTACAACAACTATATTTTATGTAGAACACAAATATGGAATACAATGGTGGAGGTTTTCATAAATTATTGGAAATGAGCTGCACTCCGAGGATCGTGATGACAATGATAACAACTTCGAAGGTGAAAAATCAGCTATCAATAAGCAAGACTTGGAAGATTTTGATTGAAGTAATGAAAATGGACCATTGGTCGAAGTTCGTTAAGCCCCAACTAATTGATAAGTGTTCTATGCTTAAGCTTAGTTATGATTAGAATATAGATATTACCCAAATGATGTAATGTGTAATATTGGTTGAAGTTCGTGAAGCCCCAACTAAATGATAAGTGTTTTATGCTTAAGCTTAGTTATGATTAGAATATAGATATTACCCAAATGATGTAATGTGTGATATTGTGATAGTATGCTATATAGTTTGCAGTTGTCAAATTAAACTTTACTTACTCGATATATCCATCATTTCATTACATTAAACTGTTAGATGACATTTTGCATTTAACATCAAAATTCATACATATTGCATCATCAAACATTTAGTAACCAAATCATATTGCATAATACAATTCTTATTTTCCTACCTTTTTTTTTTCATTTTACTTTCGGGTGAACCGTGGGTCCCCACGGGACTCTAACCTAGTAATTTTATAAAAAAAAATGTGATTGTGTCCTAAAATGCCTACTTGAGCGTTATGTCTTCATCATTGAGTTAAGTTGATTTTCTTGAGTACAACCAAACTTTTAGTGTGAAATTATATTATATACCGTTTATATATATTGGAGAGTTCAAATGAGAAGAAAATAACTTGTAAAAATGAAAAGAACAAATATTAACCAATAGAAATCTTTCATAAATTAATTGTATTTAATGTTAAATAAATTATTTATTTTTTGTAACCTCCTTAAAGTAGTTTAATAAATAAAACTCATAATTAATTTTTAAGTTATATAATTTTAAAGCAACCTAATTAAAATGAAGGAGAATTTCGAAACGTGTAGGATATGCGTAGGATGAACTTTTATGTGTGTAGGATAAACTTATGATAATCTCGATATGTGTAAGATAAACGTATGATAATTTTTTATATATGTAGGACAAATTTTTGTACGTGTAGGACAAATTTTGATAATGTGTAGGATAAATTGTTAATGACTAATTAATTAAAGAGATAATAATTAATTTAAAAGGAGTTAAAGTATTTAATGTATATCATTATGTCATTTGTTCTTTTTGTTCTCACATTAGGTTTCTTCTCATTTGATTATTATATATATATATATATAGAGGATTAGGTTCAAATGAAAACAAGGTTGAGTTGGAAGAATCGTAGGAACTCCGGTGTAAAATGTGAATTTAAAAAAAAAAAAATTACACACTGGCGTAAAAATAGGTAACTCCGTCATAAAAAAAATTTGAAAAAAAATTTACGATGGTTTTACACTGGTGTAAAAAAACCAGCACACCGATGTTGACTTTTAAATTTCTATTCAATATTTTATTATACTTTAATTTACAACTACATATTCTTTTTTGAATAAATTAAGTGTGTGGTTATAAAGTGAGTTCCTATTGTTCTTCCAAGTCAACCATGTTCTCATTTTACCATTTCCCTATGCACACACACACACACACATATATATATATACACATATATATATAGGGTAATGTTATACTAGAAACCCTATGAATTTGAAGAAACTCAAGTAAACTCAATCCTAACCATCCATCCATTTAATTTATGGTTACCATTTTTTCTAGAATATTGATTTAAATTAAATATGTGATAATTGGTGAAAAATGACAAAAAAAGAGTAATAAGGTAATTTGATTTTTCTGAAAAAGGAGTCTACCAAAAGCTGATGTTACCGACCACCACATCATCTCTTCCTTACTCTTTGTGCACATTGTCTTAAGTATGTCAATACGTCGTGTTACATATGTAACATGTATAGTGTTGCATACGTTAAAATTGCACAGACTCTGGTCTCATATGTGATGTCTTGTTGCATACGTTAAAATTGATAAACAAGTATCAGACATATTGTTACATATGTTAGAGTTGTTATAAAACACACAGAATGTATAAATTAATAAAAAAACATTACAGATCAAACATTCAAACGTACACACGAATGTTTCCTACAAATGACAAACAATAGTAACATATGAAACAAAGGTGACATTACAGATCAAACTACAGATCAAACGTGCGAAAAAACTACCATAACAAAAAAAATCTAAACTATGCTTCATTCTAGATAATCATCTTTATCTTTGCACATAAAAATATCTTCACCTGCAAAAGAAAACAAATTCATCAATTTACATATTCAAAAGTTTAGCATGTGTAGCCTACTTGTCAAGACTATCAAACTTAATATATAGCAAAAAACCAAAATCATCAATTTACATGTAATCCCATCCCCATGTCTTAAACATATGTTATCTATTGGTGGTTAAGATATGTTATCCACCCAGATTTAAAAAAAAACATACGAAACAGATGCAACATACATTCCATTCAGGAGTTTTTCCCCAATACTTCCTTTATATATGCATTACATTCGTGATAAGTGACTTTTGTATTGATTAACATATGCAACTAATGTTGAAAGTAAACATTGTTTGATCCATTTAGAAATCAAGAATTATCAAACTTAACCTAGGAGGAAAGGTCATAAAAACCGCATAGATGTGTAACATACGCAACTTAGTTCTGGTGTTACATACAAAACAGATGCAACACACATTCCATTCGTGATTAGTGACTTTTATTTTAATTAATATATGTGACTAGTGTTGAAACTAAACATTGTTTGATCCATTTAGTTATCAAGATATCAACTTAACCTAAGAGGAAGGTCATAAAACTGCATAGATGTGTAACATACGCAAACTTAGTTCTGATGTTACATACGAAACAGATGCAAACATGCATTCCACACGTTAAAATACTGATACAAACATGCATATTCTGGAAAAAAAAATCAGACATATTGTTGCATATGTTAGAGACATTAAAATTCACCAGTTTTGATCCAAAAAACATATTAATAATAATAATAACATACAAAAAAGGTTAATTAATATGTAAAACTACATGTAAACATGATTAGTGACTTTTGTTTAATTAATATATGCAACTGGTGTTGAAAGTAACATGTGTAACTGTAATCCAATACCAATAATATCACACTTTTTCAGTTTTTTTCCATAAAATCAGTTCCTCTATTCATGAAATTTTAATTTCATAAATTCCTTAAAGAAACCCTAATCCTCAATTCTCCAATTAAACCCAAAAAAATAAAATAGTGTCAACACTAATAATAACCGTAGCATATGAGTTCATGATATATCTGCTTAAATCCAAAAATCAGTCATTTGACCATCAAAAACTATGTAGTAGTTGTTGAAAACTTGTAAAATTTTAAATACACACATGTGAAACTTTATCTGTTGTGTTTCAATCATCAATTCCCTCAATTAATAGTGCATTCAAACATTACAATTTACATAACCCTGGTTCGTAATGGTTTAATTTTTTCTATTTAAAAATAAATCAAGAATTAATTGCTACGGGGGATTATTTCTAGCAATTCGTTGGTTCAATTAAAAAGGTGAAGATTTAATATTTTACATGGGGAACAGGGGTGTCGACTCTACAAACCCCATCGTGAACTTCAAAATTCAAACTCATGCAACATAATAACATCACAAATATTCAATCAAATCCAAAACTAAATGAATGTGTACAGCAAAAAAAAACCTGATACATCACCGAACGTCCGACGTAGACTAAAGAAAACAGAAGAGACGAAGACGGTGGCAGTGGTTTTGTTGAGGGTGGCATCAGTGGTGTTTAGGGGTGGTGGAAGAAATCTGATTGTATGAGAGAAAGAGAAAAAGTTGTGTGTGTGTGTGTGTGAGAGAGAGAGAGAGAGAGAGAGAGAGAGAGAGAGAGAGAGAGATAGGTCTAGTTTATATATGAGGGAGAAGAGAAGATTCAAATTTTTAAATAGGAGGGGAAGAGTAAAATGACTAATATAACCCTCAAGACATAAAATAATATATTTGTTAATAAGTGATGTGGGTTAATCTTGGCCACAAGTTGGGTGTATTTGGGTTTCTTCAAATTTCGAGGTTTTTCCTATATATATATATATATATATATATATATATATATATGATTAGGTTCAAATGAAATCTAGCTCGAGTTGGAAGAACCGTGACAACACTGACGTAAAATGTGAATTTAAATTTTTTTTTACACACCGATGTAAAAATGAAAAAAAAAAATTACGATGGTTTTACACCGTAAAAAAAGTACAGCATACCAATGTTGACTTTAAAAAAAATGAAAAAAAAAAATTTACGATGGTTTTACACCGGTGTAAAAAGTACAGCATACCAATGTTGACTTTAAAAAAAATATTCCATTCAATATTTTATTATCCTTTAATTTACAACCACACATTCTTTTTTTATTTAATTAAGTGTGTGGTTATAAAGTGGGTTACTTAGTTCTTCCAACTCAACCATTTTCTCATTTTGCCCTTTATATATATATATATATATATATGTGTGTGTGTGTGTGTGTGTGTGTGTGTGTGTGTGTGTGTCACACCCTCTAATTACCTGTATGGTGTTACCGCGAGGCGCGTGACATGCCAAGATCCAAGTAAACGGTCAAAATAAACGACAACTATATGATACGTAAATGACGCAATAATAATAATCCAAATAGTTTAAAATTTAGAGCGATAAAATACAGCGGAAGCAGTAATGAAAGTTTACAACCCAAAACTTAATAGTTCAAATGTTTAGAGGAAAGTTTAACACAATGTGTGGACCAGATGAGACATAGTGTGACACGCGTGCGCTTAATCCGTGCTGCTACCTTAGCGACTTGAGAAAACATGCTAAAAATGTCAACATAATATGCTAGTGAGTTCACAAATTTTTATAAAAACGTTTCCATAAGTATGAAAGATCATATCTGTTAGTACCACGTTATATGAATGTTAGCTAGACGTTAAGTATGTTACTACTACGGTTGAAACCATTGCTGACTATGTTGATCCATAATGTGTACCCTTGGACTACCGTCATCCCCGGTAGGTGTAACAACCCGACCCAGGAGGTGTCGGTTGGGATGCAGTTGATACCAAAATTGCACAACGGAAGAAAAATGTACACTATATTTATTGTTTCATACATGTACTGGTTTGTAAATACATAATCATACATTCCAATTAAATATTATATAACTAATGCAGGGACGAGGCACGGCGGTCGTCGAAGCAGTTAATGAGGTGTAATACACTAGTCGATCCGATCTCTATCCTGCTTATTTCTAGATGCTCTAAACCGCAACACATATAGCCGAATCTTCTAACCAGATAATCTCTAATCCGCTACTAGCAAGCAAATACCTCGCGATCGCCATCCATCCATTTAAAGTACCTGAACACATGCTTAAAAAGAGTTGGGTCAGTAATCATACTGGTGAGTTCGTGTAATTATTCGAGTGGATCCACAAAAAGTTTATCATTGCAAAAGTAAGTTTACAAGTTTACGCAACTCAACACATGGTATGTACAAGCGACACCTCAATCCTATTCACAGAATCCATCTACTGCCATCATGTATTCACCTGGCAAAATATATGTCACAAGGGCCCTGTAGACCTCAGTGGAGGGTTTTTCGGGCTTCCGGATCCTCTGTACGTGGGGTTTTCCCCAAGTAGTACTACCCACATATTAAGTGGCCCATCCCCTGGGTTAAGAGTGTTAATGTAATATCCGACAGCTAGTATCTTGTCACATAAAATAAGTTAAATAACACACACAAGCACATGTTCACCCCATAACAGTTAAAAGACAAAAAGGGGAAATGATACACGGAACTCACCTTGGCACGGTACTACGTCGAGTCACACGGTCTCATAACATTCCAAAGTCGAGGCCCAAATTGAGCGAGGTGAAAGAAGGTTGATGGATCCGCATCCGGGCCCAAATAAGAAGCAAAGGGTTGGGGAATCCCCTAAGAAGGGGAATACCAAGGGCGGATTGCCCAGTGCGTGCAAGATATGTGGGAGAGGCCATAAGGGGAGTGTTATTTCAAAAACAAGTCGTGCCCAATCTGTAAGAAGACAGGCCATATCATAGGCAATTGCCCCGCTAAAGTTGATGTGTATTTCAAATGTTACAAACCGGGAAACAAAAGGTCCGATTGCATTGAAGCCTTGCAATCGAATGTCAAAAGCGAAAGTGCAAACGAGACATCCAAAGCTTGGGCAAAATCATTCAATATCACTGCTGAGGAGGCAAAAACGGACCCGAATGTGGTCGCAGGTACATTTCTTGTAAATTCTGTATATGCTAAAGTGCTACTTGACACGGGTGGAAATAGGTCTTTTATCTCGTATGAACTTATTTGGCACCCATCATTCATGTTAAAAAAAAAACTACCTATTCCACTCAAAGTAGAAGTAGGTAATAACAAACACTTTGTTGTTTTTGATGTATGCCGAGGTTGCAAAATCATTATAAATGGGGAGGAGTTTCCCATAGATCTGGTGCCCATGAAGATGGGTGAGTTCGGAGTTGTAATCGGGATGGATTGGCTATCCACACATCATGCCAAAGTAGACTGCCACCGCAAGGTAATACAAGTAATGTCGTCGAGCAGTGAGCAGGTCACACTACATGGGGAAACAAGCTGCAACCCTATTTTATACTCAATACTTGAAGCAAAGACGCTTATGTAACACGGGTGCAAAGCTTATCTAGCTCACGTGACCGACACTCGAAGTGAAGTCATGCAAATTCAAAATGTACCGGTAGTACCTGAGTTTCCCGATGTCTTTCTTGTTGACTGGCCGAGTGTTCCACCCGAGAGAGAAATTGAGTTCGGAATTGAGCTAATCCAAGAGCCAAACCAATGGTTAATGCACCATATCGGCAGCACCGTCAGAACTCCAAGAATTAATGGCATAATTACAAGATCTTCTCGAGAAAGGCTTTATCTGATCAAGTGTGGTCCCATAGGGAGCACCTGTGTTATTCGTAAAGAAGAAGGACGACAACCTTCAGATGTGTATCAATTACCGGGAGCTAAAAAGGCTTACAGTCAAGAACAAGTATCCGCTACCCCAAATCGATGATCTATTTGATCAACTTCAAGGTACCAATTGGTTTTCCAAAATTGATCTAAGGTTGGGGTATCATCAACTTAGAGTAAAGGAAGACGATATACCTAAGACCGCATTCCAGACGTTGTATAGACATTGTGAATTCCTCGTGATGTCATTTGGCTTAACAAATGCTCCCACAACTTTCATGGATCTTATGAACCAGGTCTACAAACCCATGTTAGACAAATCCGTTATTGTATTCATCGACAACACCCTCATTTACTCCAAGAGTGAGGTGGAACACACCCGTCATCTATTCGAGGTGCTAGAAACACTCCGAAGAGAGAAGCTTTATGCTAAGTTCTCAAAGTGTGCCTTTTGGCTTCTAGAGGTTCAATTTCTCGGGCACGTGATTAGTGCCGAGGGGATGTTGGTGGACCCTTCCAAGATTGAGGCGGTATCTAAATGGAACCCACCTAAGAACCCGTCCGAGATCCGAAGTTCTCTATGACTCGCGGGTTACTATAGAAGGTTCATACAAGACTTTTCAAAAATCGCCACCACACTGACCAAGTTAACCCATAAGGAAGAAAAGTTCAAATGGGGTAAGGAACAAGACAAAGCCTTCAATCTCTTGAAAGATAAACTTACACATGCCCCCGTGCTCACGCTACCCGAGGGAACGAAGGACATGGTGGTGTACTCCGATGCCTCACACCTCGGGTTGGGGTGTGTACTCATGCAACGAGACAAGGTCATTGCCTATTCCTCAAGACAGTTGAAAGCCCCCGAAGCCAAATATCTGACTCACGAACTCGAGCGAGCCGCGGTTGTGTTTGCCCTCAAAATCTGGAGGCATTACCTCTATGGGGTAACAATCACGATTTTCACAGACCACAAAAGCCTCAAATACTTCTTTGACCAAAAGGAGTTGAATATGAGGCAAAGCCGATGATTGGAAACGATAAAAGATTATGATTGCGAAATTCATTACCATCTCAGTAAAGCAAACAAAATGGCTGACTCCTTAAGCAGCAATGAGGATCAAACTCCTATCCCGATCAGAGCTATGCAGCTTGTAATCACTTCAGGCCTTATCAATCAAATTCGGGAGGCTCAAGTCGAGGCTTTGAAAGAAGAAAATTGGGCGAAAGAAAGGATTAAAGGCCAAGTTAACGACCTTGAAGAAGATAACCACGGGTTTAAGACTCGACTCAGTAGAATTTGGGTACCTAACTCGTGTGATGCTAAACTCCTATTATTAGACAAAGCCTATAAATCCCGGTACTCGGTTCATCCCGGGCTACCAAAATGTACATGGACTTGAAGAAAAACAATTGGTGTCCTGGAATGAAAAGGGATGTGGCCAAGTATGTTGAAAGATGTGTGACTTGTTTACAAGTCAAGGCGGAACACCAAATGTCGTATAGGAAACTCCAGCCGCTGGAAATATCTGTATTGTGACACCCGACATGTTTAGGTTAACACTTTATAAAACACATAAGTCTACCTTAGCGAAAAACGTTTTCAAACATACTTAACTAGGTCAGTTGAGTCGTTATGATGGTTCCGGGAATCATCGGGAGTCGTTACAGTGATCCACGGGATCATTGGGAGTCGGTCATAACCATGTGAACACGGATTGGTGATTTGTAGAATCGCCGGGTTTAACACACACGCACACACACTAGTCTCGAGTCCCGGGAATTGGTGAACGGATGTGAATGTGTTAGTTATCATGCATTATGTGTTTGTAATCATTACGTAACTTGTCGGTATGTGAATACGTGTTTATATGTGTTAAAATAGTGTTCAACGCGCCAAAAACTCGAATACACATGCTGAGGGTGATTACGTGTAATCACATGACATTATAGGTGATTACGTGTAATTGCATGACATTATAGGTGATTACGTGTAATTGCATGACATTATAGGTGATTACATGTAATTGCATGACATTATAGGTGATTACGTGTAATTGCATGACATTATAGGTGATTACGCATAATTGCATGACATTATAGGCGATTGGCCCTAATCACTAGTTATTATAGGCGATTGGCCCCAATCACTAGTTATTATAGGCGATTAGGCCCCAATCACTAGTTATTATAGGAGATTGGGAGCCCCAATCGCCAGTTGCAGGCTGTAATCACTGGTTCTGTTCTTGACGACTAGAAACACCTATAAATACTACCCTTGACTTGTAAAACATCATTTGTGCAACCCTAGACGTCCCATAACCCCTCTCAACCTACAAACACCCTCTAGAACACGTTTTTGCATAGAAACCTACCTTTCCAGGCTTTACAACTAGTTATCTTGCAAATCCAAGGTGTGTTCTTCATCCCAAACCTTTGTAATGTTATTGTTTGGCTCCCTAAAGGTACATACCTGATTTCTAAACATTTGTGTCTTTGATAACTTATTAAAATCGGTTTCTAAACAAACCCAAACCTTCATGCTTCTTCTATGTGATGTAATCATGCAAAGATAGGATTTTTATTGATAAAACATGATGATCCTTGTGTATTTGATATGTTTCTGTGGTAAATAGGTTATTAGCATGATTATTGTTGAGTTTGAAAGTCCATAGTTGTGTATTGTTGATAATAGGCGTTTTGACCCGTTTGAATGAGTATGAAAGATTGATGATGATATGTTGTGTCTTGTTGATTGTTTGAGGTTAGGGTTACTCTAGGATGATGCTAGAACAGTAGGGTAATGTCGGACAACGTCGTTATGTGATGAAATCTGGACATTTGCTATTTAGGGTAAGTTTCACATGTTGATGTGATGTTTACATGCTAAATATGCTATTTTGGGAAACGCGTGCATTCGGGGCTGTTAGGATGATGATAATTTGGGGGGTTTTTGCTTGAAATAGGTTGATAAATGTTCTGGGTTGATATTGGGTGTTTCCACATGTTTCGGACCTGATTCGGAGGGTTAAACGCGCGAAAAAGTGGAACCAACCTGCAGGGGGCGATTAGGGAGTTCTAATCGCCTGAGGAACACGTGAGTAGCCCTAATCGCATGTATCTAAGGGAGATTAGGATCCTAATCGTGTGTAACACACATGATTACAATCCTAATCACTAGTTTGACCATCCTAATCACCAGTTGACTTTCCTAATTGCATGTTTGATTCCTAATCGCGTGTACTGCTGTTATATGTGTATTTTAACATCCCAGAACATGGTTTGACACCAAGGAACATGTTAGGAACCCCGTGACATGTCTAATAACTTGGTAACACGTGTTCAGACTTGTTTATGCGTTAGTTGGGCGTTATGCTAGACATAGTAAACTTTTTGCGCATGCTAAGTGTTTAATTGCATATGTTGCATGATATCTTGTATTTGGCTAACACGTGGAATGTCGGGTCACCAATGGGACGTCGGGCCTTGTCTGGTCTGGTCGGTTTAACGTTCAAACATGTTTTCAACATACACGGTCACAATCTGGACAATTGGGGACTGATTAGCCTTCGGGTTAGTAGTCAACACACTTATGTAAACTCATTGATAGGTCGCCACTAGTTGGGGCTATCACACGCGTTTCGGATCTTTCTTAACACATCAGACGCAACCTAAGGTGAGTTCACGGCCCCACTTTTATTAGTTTTATTTTCGGGGGAGAAACATGCTTACACACTTTTAACACATGATTTCAAGTTATACTATGGCTATCATTATATTACTATACGGCTCATCTAAATCCCAAGGAAACCATTAATACGGGTATGTAGCGGGGAAATGTGGATAGCGCTATTGGGCCTGACAAACCCCACTCGACGGTTGGAGGCCGGGCGGGTGCATATTGTCTCAAACACACAGTGCCCACCGGGGATGACGGTAGTTCGAGGGGTACCAAACAGTAACAAACACAGTCAACAATGGTTTCAACCGTAGTAGTAATTAACTTAACGCCTAGCTAGCATTCACACAGCATAGTAGTAACGGTAACGGTTTTCAAAGGATTTACAAAACGCTTATTATAAAACCTGTGAACTCACCAGCATTTTATGTTGACATCTTTTTGGCATGTTTCTCAGGTCGTTGAGGTAGCAGCATCGAGTCTAGGCGCACGGAGTCTCACGGCGTCTAGGATTCACTTGCATGTCATTTAGTACTATTAGACTTTTATGTTTTACTTCTTGTTTGTAATAAAGTTTTACGCTTCCGCAGTGATGGTTAGATTTTTGAAAACTTAATGGGCAGTTTACGTTGTTTTTCGTATCATATAGTTGTCGTTTGTTGTGACCGTTGACATGTATCCTGGTTTGTCGCGCGCCTCGCGGTAAAACTCCGCACGTGAAATTTGAGGGTGTGACACGTATAGAAATGGGAACAAATAACCATGAACCTATTGATTAAGTTGCCCAAAACGCCATGAGGATACGATGCTATATGGTTCATGGTTGATCGATTGACAAAGAGCGCTCAATTCATCCCCATTCGTGAGTCGTACACATCAAAAAAATGGCGGATGTGTTCACCAATGAAATAATCGCATGGCACGACGTGCCGGTATCCATCGTGTTCGACCGAGATCCTTGGTTCACCTCTCATTTTTGGCAAGAATTTCAAAACCGAATGGGCACTTAGGTGCTACCTAGCATCGCCTTTCACCCACAAACAGACGGCCAAAGTGAGCGGACCATATACACACTTGAGGACATCCTTTCGGGGGTAGTTGGGATACCCACCTACCATTGGTAGAGTTCGCCTACAACAACAGTTACCATGCTAGTAACGATATGCCTTCGTATGAGTTACTTTATGGAAGGAAATGTCGAACACCCGTGTCTTGGGGAGAGGTGTGTCACACCCTCAAATTTCCACTGCGGGGTTTATACCGCGAGGTGCATGACATACCAGGATCCCATAGCCATAAGTCATATGAACGAACTCTAAATGCCCAAACCATTTAGTTCGTTTTCAAAAATCAAGTTTAGTTAAGTTGCGGAAGCGTAAACCAAGTTTAAACCTTTCTAAAACCATGCGCAAAACAATGCGCCCAAGATAAAACCATATGGAAGAAAACATAAAGCATGATATGAAATTTAGGTGTATGCCCAAGACTCAAATGGAGTGAAGTGTGCAGTGCTTTCTAATCGTGGCACCGGAAGCTAACTACCTGCAAAAGCATATATATCATGGGTCAACAAACAATGTTGGTGAGTTCACTAAGTAAAGTAAATGAGTAGGTAACTGCGCTGGTTTCCAAAACCACGTAAACAAGTAATTGATTGGTTCCAAGAACCGTGTAAACACTAGTTCGTCGCATGTCAAGGGTAGCTAGCCCATTCATGATAACTAACACCGAATATACCGAACTGCTATGTACGTGTAGCCACAAATGTGAGCCGCATGCCTGACATCATTGTCTATCCACAATGATAAAGTTCGTTAAGTTATAGTTCACGCCCGCGCTCCCTGAGCCGGTGTGAGGTTTGTAAGACCTAATAGCGCTATCAACTAATAACCCGCTTGCCAATCCCGGCAACTCATTCGGTACGTGAGGACTTACAGATGATAGAGTTGGTTTAGTTCATCAAGGACACAGTTTGCGAACTAGCAAAGTAAACGACCCACACAAGGATCCATCAAAGTAAACGACCCACACAAGGATCCAAAACATCCCAACCAGGGATATGTAAGTAGTCCCAAACCGGACTAGAAAAATGTTAAGTAAGTTGTCTCATACCTGAGACGCATGCTTTTGAGAAAAAGAGTAGTGAAACTCACCTTAGGACGCACGTGAATAATCCAAATTCCTCAAACAGTAATGAGCTACCGACTCCCTATTACAAATGTCACTAGGTGAGTATATGTGCATAACCAACACACTATACAACTCGTTTGTTCAAGACTTTCAAAGTTCAAACCGTATAGTGACACCTAATGACTCTACATGCACAAGTAAGTCCTACGTATCCCGTTGGTTATCATATTGATTATTATCAGTTTCATACCTCATACACATCTCATATAAGTATTCATACAAGTTCATGTCAAATACGTACCATATAAAACTCCAAATAGTCACGTAAACATCCCTTACAAAATCTGCGTTTTTAGGGCAGATTGTGCGCTGTGAGAAATGAATTATTTAAAATACTTAACGAATGAATTAAACTCCAAACTTTTTACTGGATATTCAATAGGATTCATTTGATAACCCATATTTTTGTTTTGTCTCAAAACCAAACACAAAAGTTATTAAAATTCGTACAACACAGCTATGTCCAGATAATTTCCACAACAGGTCAGTTTAGTAGAAAAATTCCCAAAAATTGTGTATTCACCCAAACGAGGTGAATCCACATGGAAAAGCCAAGATATTCCAATATTGACCTACTGTCCAAATTTCATTACTTAATTGTTTGTAAAACTTGAGTTATACCCGTTTAAAGTTGACCCAATTTATAACTCCGAAATTCTGATATGACCTTTAATCAAATAAAATTCCAAAAACATATCAAACGACATCCAAATCAGATGATTTTGCCCATTCTGAAAAGCTAAGACCATGTACAATCCATTAATGCAAAGAATCGATCAAAAAAACCAATTTAACATCACAATACAGACCCTACAAAACATCCTAACGAATCTGTCAGAAAACAGAAACTTGCACCCCAAGTTATTCATAAACCCTAATTATGCATAAAAATCTCTAACACATGCATAATCCATATTATCATGATCAAACACATATATTATTATACAAAAACCCTAATTATGATTACTAACAACAATCATCATCATCAAATCACCATGAACATTCAAGAACTCCCACTAACACAGGTATGCGATTTTTATATATATGTATACTCTATGATTTTTAAACTTTTCAAGCATTATAAATCATTATAAAACATGTGAAAATTATACCTTTCCACGCAAGAGTCCTCCAAGCCTAGAGATTTTTACCCAAACTAGCTTGAAGAGATGATTAAGATTGATGGTTATTGAAAATTGAGTGTGTGTGTGTGTGTGTGGGTATTCACGGCGCAAGGGTAGGTTAGGGTTAGGGTTTAATTTTTTTTTCATCAATAATTATAAGGGGATTTGGCTTGTTGCCCAAGTAATTGGGTATTAGGGCCTTTTAGTCTACTAACCGGACCCGTTAATAATGTTTTAGCCCAATACCGGACCCGATAATATTAACCACCCTAACTTACTTAAAAATCATTGTTTTTATCATCTCATAACATATTAATCATAGAGTGCACGTAATTTGCATGGTTTACGTACTAACTATCAGTTAAGCAGTAATTCGCATAAACACGTAATTCACATAAACATGTTACTTCACGTTCATCATATTTCAATTGTACACATTATCATGTATGGTAGACAAATCACCAACGTTCGGGATACAGGACTCATGTGTGCATTGTGATGATAACTTTACTTATTATAATGTAACATATGTTATTATCACATAACATATGTTATTACCCTATAACATATAGGAAGACCTTCCTAACTAACCCTAGTCAAGTGTTTAGTCACGTATGCACATGCAAGTTAACTAGAGTTTAGTTAAAGTAGGAACCTGAAAATGCGGGGTGTCACATCATCCACAAGTTGAAAAGAATTTCGTCCCGAAATTCGGCAAGTAAACAGTAAAGCCAACTAGAAAAATGCGTGCTTGGTTCCCGGATGTCACATCATCCCCAAGTTGAAAGGAATTTCGCCCCGAAATTCACTTTGAGAGAGCTGCTTTACGTTTAGTGTTTGGTTTATGCATAGTTTCAGGTTCAGTAAATAGATGTGGGTATTTAAGCCGCATTTGATCCATGCGTTCCCACATGCATTCCGGTCCTAGACGGGAATTCCATTGTACGTTAATAGTAGGTATAGTGTTTTCCTTGAGTTTCTTGACGCCCAGCTCAAGAATCTCCACTGGTTCTTCCATGAACCGTAGCCGATCGTCCACCTAGATCTCCTCCAGTGGCACCATCAGTGTTGTATCCAACAGGCATTTCTTTAGATTCAATGCGATACGTGGGATACATCATGTACCCCACCGAGTTTATTAAGCGAGTTTAACTTGTAAGTTACCGGACCAATCCTTTCGACAATCTCGAATGGTCCAATGTATCGCGGGTTCAACATTCCCCGTTTTCCAAAGCGTATCACCCCCTTCCAAGGTGACACCTTCAACAGAACCTTGTCCCTAACCTGGAACTCCAAAGGTTTCCTACGCTTATCAGCGTAACTTTTCTGTCGATCTCGAGCAGCAGCCATCTGGTTCCTGATTTGCACCATCTTCTCAGAAGTTTCGTGCACGAGTTCGGGATGTGTTAGCTGGCTATCCCCAACTTCATTCCAGCAGATGGGAGACCTACACTTGCGTCCATAAAGTGCCTCAAAAGGCGCACACTGTATCAAAGTGTGGTAGCTGTTGTTATACGAGAATTCAATCAAAGGCAAGTGCTTATCCCAACTGTTGCCAAAATCCACCATGCACGCTCGTAGCAGATCTTCCAATGTTTGGATGGTACGTTCATTCTGTCCGTCTGTCTGTGGGTGATAGGCTATGCTCATATCTAAGCGATTCCCCAAAGCATTTTGGAGAGTAGTCCAAAAATGAGAAGTGAATTGCGCATCGCGATCAGATATAATAGAAGTAGGCACCCCATGCCTAGAGACTACCTCCTTGATGTAGAGATTAGCTAGTTTTTCCAGCGAGTTGGTTTCCTTTATTGCCAGAAAATGTGCCGATTTGGTTAAACGATCAACAATAACCCAAATCATGTTATGACCAGTTGGCGTTCTAGGAAGCTTTGTAATGAAATCCATAGAAATTCTGGCCCATTTCCACATAGGGATTTCTGGTTGCTGGAGTAGGCCTGAAGGTTTCTGATATTCAATCTTAACCTTCGCGCAAGTCAAGCACTTACTAACATAAGTGGCTATTTCAGCTTTCATGTTTGGCCACCAGTAAAGAGTTTAAAGATCTTGGTACATCTTGTCCGAACCAGGATGTATCGAATATCGAGAGGTGTGAGCTTCATCGAGCACCAGTTGTCTGAGATCCCCAAAACGTGGTATCGAGACTCGATTCATAAAGTATTGAAGACCACCCGTCTTCAGTTCCAAGTGCTTATCCGCACCATGTAAAGTTTCAAGTCCGATGTTTTCTTCTTTCAAAGCCTTGCCCTGGGCTTCACGTATCTTATCAGGAAGATTAGAATGTACGGTAAGTTGTAAAGCTCGCACTCGTTTGGGTTTTGTTTCCTTACGACTGGGGGCATCAGCTACTTCGCTAGCTTTTCCTGGATGATACTTGATGGCACAGTCATAATCATTCAGAAGCTTGACCCATCGATGCTGTCACATGTTCAGCTCCTTTTGATCGAATATGAGTTGGAGGCTCTTGTGGTCAGTGAAAATCGTACACTTCGTCCCATAGAGATAATGCCTCCAGATCTTTAGAGCAAAAACCACTGCTCCTCGTTCCAAGTCGTGGGTGGTGTAATTCTTCTCATGAACCTTTAATTGACGTGAGGCATACGCGATCACCTTATCGCGCTGCATCAGTACACACCCTAGCCCTTGGATAGACGCATCACAGTATACCACAAAGTCCTCTATACCCTCAAGTGATGATAGTATGGGTGCACTGCAAAGCTTTTCCTTTAAAAATTGAAAAGCAAACTCTTGGGCATCTCCCCACTTGTAAGTAATACCCTTCTGTGTTAGAGCAGTGAGGGGTTGAGCGATCTTAGAGATTCCCTCAATGAACCTGCGATAATATCTTGCAAGACCAAGAAACTGGCACACCTCTGTAGGAGCCTTAGGAGCCTCCCACTTTTTGATTGCATCAATCTTGGCGGGATCAACGTGTATTCCTGCCTCGTTAACCACATGTCCAAGAAATTGGACTTCTCGAATCCAAAAGTCACATTTAGAGAATTTCGCATACAACTGCTCATTTCTCAAGAGTTCCAAGATCAGCTGCAGGTGTTTCTCGTGCTCTTCCCACCTCTTAGAATAAATCAGTATGTCGTCTATGAACACTATGACGAATTTGTCCAAATAGGGCTTACACACATGGTTCATCAGATCCATGAACACATCCGGTGCATTAGTTAGCCCAAATGGCATCACCAAAAACTAATAATGTCCATAACAAGTTCGAAAGATTGTCTCCGCCACATCCTCCTCTCGGACTCTCAGCTGATGATATCCCGACCTCAAGTCAATCTTAGAATAGAAACTCGACCCTTGTAGCTGGTCGAATAAGTCATCAATACGAGGCAAAGGGTAGCGGTTCTTATCCGTTACTTTGTTCAATTCCCGATAATCGATACACATGCGGAAACTCCCATCTTTCTTCTTAACAAACAGATCTGGATCTCCCCATGGTGAAGAACTAGGTCTAATAAAGCCCCTATCCAATAGCTCTTGGAGTTGGGTAGATAGTTCTTGAAGTTCGCCTAGTGCTAGGCGGTATGGTGCGCGTGCAACTGGAGCTGCTCCAGGTACAAGGTCAATTTGAAACTCCACTTGACGAACAGGTGGAAGTCCAGGTAGTTCCTCTGGGAAAATATCTGGGAAATCTCGGACTACTGGGTTGTCCTCAATCTTAGTTTCAATTTCAGTTTCAGTTTCAGCTCGAGTGTCAGATATGTTAGCCAAAATGGCTGGACTGCCCTTACGAATACACTTCTGGGCTTTCAAAAAGGAGATGATGCCCACCATGGCACCACCACGATCACCCTGTATAGATAAAAGTTCTCTACTTGGGAGGGGGACACGAACAATCTTCTCCTGACAGAGAATTTCAGCGTGTTGCTTGGACAACCAGTCCATGCCAACCACGAGGTCAAAGCTTCCTAGGGTGATAGGTAGAAGGTTGATGGCAAACAATTGCCCATTTAGCTCGAGCTTACAATGACGATGAATATGGGTTACCTCAACAGGCTTTCCATCAGCTAACTCTATAGAGTACGGGGTATCAAGAAGAGTAGGAACCATCTCTAATTGTTTACTAAGTTTCGATGACACAAAACTATAGTCTGCACCAGTATCATATAAAATAGAAGAAAGAGTGTCATTCAAGGAACACGTACCCGCCACGACATTGTTATCAGTCCTAGCTTCCCCAAAGCCAATCATAAATGCTCTTCCCCGAGCCCCGTTGTTGTTGTTACCGTTGTGGTTGTTGTTGTTGAAGGACTTATACCTCGCCCTATCCCATGTTCTCTTGCTATCACCAAAAGTAGAAGATGAAGCACCATGCTTCGGTAAAGTACCATACTCAACAGCCTCATCAGTGAGTTTGCGAGCCAGGTGAAAGATTTGTTAGATTTTGGGTAGGTGAGCTGCAGTGGCCAAGCCACGAATCTGAGGGACCCACCCTTTTGGTATGAAGCTCGATCCGTTTGTAAAGTAGGTTAAATAAATTAGATCATATAGTAGCTGTAACACCCCAACCGATGGCGGAAACATCGGGATGTCACGTATTGATGATTGTTCAGTAGCTCATGGTAATACATATGTTCAAATAATCCTTTATTTCATCACAAAATTGAATTACATTAAAGTCTACATCAAATAATCAAACAAAGCTTAACACTTCAAATATCTCCTCATGCTAGCTCTAGACTTCAAGCATCAGTATTTCCTGTTTGAGTTTGGAAAAATGGGGGGGGGGGGTCAACTAGAAGTTGGTGAGAATACATAATCCATGTAAAGCATATAGTTTAAGTATAAAAGTTTAGCAATTCGTATGTCTATCGTAAAATTTAAGTCTACAAGAATAGTATAATATGTTGACATAATCAAACCTCCGACTAGTTTAGGTCCATCCCGTCATCTACGGTTCACCTTAGTAATATGTTGAACGATAACAATCACCCACGTTACCTATGTAGGAGGTACACGTATCCGGGTGGGGTTGTCAATCCAATAGATCTATTATTGAGTATCGCCGGCTTGGCCATAGCTAATGATTATGTAAATGTTGAAACTCGTTGAAACTCGTTGAAACTGTTGACTAATTCATGAGGCAATAAAGTTTACTACTAGACATGCATGTTGAATTGCTTAAATAATTGTTGCAAGTATAAAGAATCGCATAAACATGGTTACGTAAACTCACCTTAGCAAAGTATTAAGTCTCGAGAAATAGAATATGTGTAGCCCCAAAGTTGCCAATTACAAGAGCTTATAATCAAAGCTTCAATTGTAGAAGTAATAGACTATAGAAGAAAGGTATGAGGGAAAGTTTAATCGGATTGAAACAATCGATTTAGAGGTGCAAAGTATAATGGGTCATAGGTGGGTTTTTATACTAGTTTTGGATTCAATTAGCCATTAAAATTGGTCAACACCATAAAGTAAGGTTTTATGATGAATTGACTATTTGACTAAGACTTTGACTGTTTGACTAAGACTTTGACTAGGACTTTGACTATTTGACTCAAGGCTTTATTTAAAAAAAAAAATTCTTGTATGTGAAAAAAAAAGAATTTAGAATCATATTATTATTATTATTATTTATATACATTTATGTATGTATATAAGTTGTGAGTTAGGATAAATAAAGACTTAGGCACATTTGTATAATATTAATGATAAAGGTGTAATAAAAAAAATATATATATATATAAGGGCTTTTTATGTATTAAAATTTTGGGGAAAATTTTGCACTGTTACAGTCTCCCCTACTTTTGGAAACTTCGTCCCGAAGTTTATTGAAAACACAGGGTTGAAGGTGATTGGGTAGAAATTAGGACAAGGGTGGTTTGGGAAGTTTCGAGTTAAGGCATGACATAAATTTATAGGTAATAGAATAAACTGTTTCGAATAATTTTGGTAAGAGTTTTGATATGTGTGAGTTTTAAGGGTTGGATTAGGTTCATCTGAAATAGCAAGGAGAATAAGAATCTTAAGTTTTAGGAGTCCTAAAAGGAATGAGTTGATGGACTATTGAAAGACTAAATGAACTACCAGATAACTAAGGTTTATAATTGGTCAACTACCGAAAACCTTGATAGAATTTCACACTACCTTAACGTACCTGTAAATTCATGATTACGTTCCGGACCGCAATCACCAATTTACCTTACATTAGGGTTTTGTGTCCTTCTATAATTCTAGACACACATGTAAAATAATATGATTAACCATGTATCCAAAAATGAGTCCAACTGTTGAGCAGGAAAAAGACTTCTACCAGTCAGTGAGTAGGAACCTCTACCGATTGTTGAGCAGGTATGATAGCCTCTACCAGTCGTTGAGCAGGTTGTAGGGCCTCTACCGACTGTTGAGCAGGCATGATGACCTCTACCAATCGTTGAGTAGGTTATTTTGTACTCTACTAACTGTTGAGCAAGTACTTCATCCTCTATCAGTTGTTTGATTAAGTGTACCAATTATTACACACATGAATTGCAATTTGATAATATGTAAATGTAAGCAATCAAGTATCAAGTATAGCATACGAGTTGTAATAGAGTTGCCCTAGATAAGGTTAATGACTCTAGGTGTGTCTATAGTAAATAGCTTATATTCCATGAATTCTAGTTTCAAATGTTCAAATAAGGCAAATAGTCGAATCCTCATGTATAACTAAGGATTATGTTTGATGCAACACACAATCAAGTTTCAATAGTTTGGTTATCATGGGTAACTAGCTCATGTGTGAGAAGGTGAAGGATATGAATTTAGTTCTTGAGAGGATGATGAAAAATCTTGAAGCAGAATCAAGGTTGTGAGAGATAGTGAATGTGAAGATAGTTGATAAAGAGTTTATTTTATAGTATGGAGATTATATGATTTGGATAGGGTGTTGGATATTTAAAAAGTGGCTAAGATGGTAAGGTGAAGTGTGATTGTGAAATCCATAGATGGTTATGAAATGAGATTGATTTAAGCTGTAAAATTTTGAGATTTTAGAGCTTAGTTTAAGGAAAGTGAGTGTAATCATTTATTCATTAATTAAAACGAATAAACGAAAACGTTGACTTATCAAAACTTCTAGATTCTAATAACATAATGAAGACATGCTTTAGCCTATAAGTGAACACTCATCCCGAGAATTCCCAGGTAGGCATCCGGGTCCCTCGTCTGATTGGGATTTATGCGCAATGCCAGTCCTAGACAGAAAACTCAGAATACAGGCATTCACCCTTCCAGATTGCACGTGTTCGTTATTAAAATCTAGAACTTCGACGAGATCTTCAAGGTGGTTCAGGCTAAACCTGAGGATTTGTCCTATTAGTCTAAGAGTATGTCTTGTGATGGAGAGCACTCTTCATGTAGGGTCTAAAGTAAGGATAAGAAGTAGGATAGAGAATATAAACAAGTAAGGTTGCAAGTAAAAGGAGCAAGTACTGATTAAAATCCTATGGTTATAGACTAGATTATTATTTTTTTTCTAATAACCTAATTCCCTATAACCATGGCTCTGATACCAATCTGTAACACCCCAACCGATGGCGGAAACATCGGGATGTCACGTATTGATGATTGTTCAGTAGCTCATGGTAATACATATGTTCAAATAATCCTTTATTTCATCACAAAATTGAATTACATTAAAGTCTACATCAAATAATCAAACAAAGCTTAACACTTCAAATATCTCCTCATGCTAGCTCTAGACTTCAAGCATCAGTATTTCCTGTTTGAGTTTGGAAAAATGGGGGGGGGGGGTCAACTAGAAGTTGGTGAGAATACATAATCCATGTAAAGCATATAGTTTAAGTATAAAAGTTTAGCAATTCGTATGTCTATCGTAAAATTTAAGTCTACAAGAATAGTATAATATGTTGACATAATCAAACCTCCGACTAGTTTAGGTCCATCCCGTCATCTATGGTTCACCTTAGTAATATGTTGAACGATAACAATCACCCACGTTACCTATGTAGGAGGTACACGTATCCGGGTGGGGTTGTCAATCCAATAGATCTATTATTGAGTATCGCCGGCTTGGCCATAGCTAATGATTATGTAAATGTTGAAACTCGTTGAAACTCGTTGAAACTGTTGACTAATTCATGAGGCAATAAAGTTTACTACTAGACATGCATGTTGAATTGCTTAAATAATTGTTGCAAGTATAAAGAATCGCATAAACATGGTTACGTAAACTCACCTTAGCAAAGTATTAAGTCTCGAGAAATAGAATATGTGTAGCCCCAAAGTTGCCAATTACAAGAGCTTATAATCAAAGCTTCAATTGTAGAAGTAATAGACTATAGAAGAAAGGTATGAGGGAAAGTTTAATCGGATTGAAACAATCGATTTAGAGGTGCAAAGTATAATGGGTCATAGGTGGGTTTTTATACTAGTTTTGGATTCAATTAGCCATTAAAATTGGTCAACACCATAAAGTAAGGTTTTATGATGAATTGACTATTTGACTAAGACTTTGACTGTTTGACTAAGACTTTGACTAGGACTTTGACTATTTGACTCAAGGCTTTATTTAAAAAAAAAAATTCTTGTATGTGAAAAAAAAAGAATTTAGAATCATATTATTATTATTATTATTTATATACATTTATGTATGTATATAAGTTGTGAGTTAGGATAAATAAAGACTTAGGCACATTTGTATAATATTAATGATAAAGGTGTAATAAAAAAAATATATATATATATAAGGGCTTTTTATGTATTAAAATTTTGGGGAAAATTTTGCACTGTTACAGTAGCTATCTCCTGTAGCTTGGTAGTGTAGGCATCGATCTTAGACCCAATCGTCTTTAGATAACAAATTTCATCATGGGGGGGGGGGGGGGGGGGTTACATTCTCTACCCAAGTATCTGTAACTCATTGGGTGTGCATGTAGCATACATTACCCCATCCTGTCGGGGGCAAATGCACTTGGCAAAGACTTATACTATCGAAGCAATCAGACGGTCTCCTTCAGTTCCGTTGGAGTTATCGAGGTTTACAACCAATAAAAGGCTTGAAAATACGATGGCAGGTTGTTGTTGTGGTATGTACATTCAAGGTATAAGAAAGTTCAAACGTGGAATTCAGGGGAAAAGAATGATTTAGCAAGATGGATCTTTACTAGCTTGGAAAGATGCGAGGGCTTCAACCACCCTATCGTTGATCATACGAACTCAGTCTTATCTAAGTTAACAAAGGGGAAAGAAAGAAAAGACAGGTAAGAAAAAGTAAGAGTCAATCGTCGCCACGCCCTGTCTAGATAGTAGAACCTTCGTTGTCACTTTCCATGTGCTCATCCTGCTCAGGTTCCCCTTCCATCCCTTCTTCTTCCTTTTTCGCGGTGTCAGGGTTATATGGTTCTTATCACGTACTGTCTCCTTCTCCGGTCCTGTGTAAGTCAATTCAATGGTCAACATCACCACTCGTTCCTCCAATCGTGACTATCGGTAGGTTTCGTCTTCCTTTGAGATGTTGCACTGCATCGCAGGCCTTACATAACCCCCCAAGAGTGTGTGTAACCAGCCCCGATCTAATGTGTTTCCTTGAATCTACCATATACTTATGAGAAACAGGGATATGCTCGTACTAGGCGTAAGGTACTAAAGTAAGAAATAAATTCTATACGTGAAACCCAGTCTCGTCTGAGTTTCAAAATGAGAGTAAGAAATATCAAGCGACAAGGAACAGGAACTAATTGTGTCCTTGCTCAAAGAAAAGGATAAGTCTCAACATTTGACTATCTTCGAATTTGATTCGGTTTAAGGGTATCGCGTCATGCGCATCGTGTAGCTTCCTATGTACGTGCGCCATAACGCTCGCAAGGGCTCTCCCCCCGGTACAATTGTTGTTTCCTCATCCACGAGGTTTGTTAAGATACTACTCCCAGTAATGCGGCACCTGGTGTAACTCTGGGTTCCCACCATTGACGTGTTCAGAATTAGGTCTAGAACTAGAAGATAACATATCTCCCGAAATCATATGTTGTAGATATATGTAGCTAAAAGCTAGTTGTGCACTTAAGTTGTGAGTGTACTTATGCTATGATGATTATAGACTAGACTCAACATGCAGTCCTAGTTCACTATAACCAATGGCTCTGATACCAATCTGTCACACCCTCAAATTTCCACTGCGGGGTTTATACCGCGAGGTGCATGACATACCAGGATCCCATAGCCATAAGTCATATGAACGAACTCTAAATGCCCAAACCATTTAGTTCGTTTTCAAAAATCAAGTTTAGTTAAGTTGCGGAAGCGTAAACCAAGTTTAAACCTTTCTAAAACCATGCGCAAAACAACGCGCCCAAGATAAAACCATATGGAAGAAAACATAAAGCATGATATGAAATTTAGGTGTATGCCCAAGACTCAAATGCAGTGAAGTGTGCAGTGCTTTCTAATCGTGGCACCGGAAGCTAACTACCTGCAAAAGCATGTATATCATGGGTCAACAAACAATGTTGGTGAGTTCACTAAGTAAAGTAAATGAGTAGGTAACTGCGCTGGTTTCCAAAACCACGTAAACAAGTAATTGAGTTGGTTTCAAGAACCGTGTAAACACTAGTTCGTCGCATGTCAAGGGTAGCTAGCCCATTCATGATAACTAACACCGAATATACCGAACTGCTATGTACGTGTAGCCACAAATGTGAGCCGCATGCCTGACATCATTGTCTATCCACAATGATAAAGTTCGTTAAGTTATAGTTCACGCCTGCGCTCCCCGAGCCGGTGTGAGGTTTGTAAGACCTAATAGCGCTATCAACTAATAATCCGCTTGCCAATCCCGGCAACTCATTCGGTACGTGAGGACTTACAGATGATAGAGTTGGTTTAGTTCATCAAGGACACAGTTTGCGAACTAGCAAAGTAAACGACCCACACAAGGATCCATCAAAGTAAACGACCCACACAAGGATCCATAACATCCCAACCAGGGATATGTAAGTAGTCCCAAACCGGACTAGAAAAATGTTAAGTAAGTTGTCTCATACCTGAGACGCATGCTTTTGATAAAAAGAGTAGTGAAACTCACCTTAGGACGCACGTGAATAATCCAAATTCCTCAAACAGTAATGAGCTACCGACTCCCTATTATAAATGTCACTAGGTGAGTATATGTGCATAACCAACACACCATACAACTCGTTTGTTCAAGACTTTCAAAGTTCAAACCGTATAGTGACACCTAATGACTCTACATGCACAAGTAAGTCCTACGTATCCCGTTGGTTATCATATTGATTATTATCAGTTTCATACCTCATACACATCTCATATAAGTATTCATACAAGTTCATGTCAAATACGTACCATATAAAACTCCAAATAGTCACGTAAACATCCCTTATAAAATCTGCGTTTTTAGGGCAGATTGTGCGCTGTGAGAAATGAATTATTTAAAATACTTAACGAATGAATTAAAATCGAAAAGTTTTACTGAATATTCATTAAGATTCATTTGATAACCCATATTTTTGTTTTGTCTCAAAACCAAACACAAAAATTATTAAAATTCGTACAACACAACTATGTCCAGAAAATTTCCACAACAGGTCAGTTTAGTAGAAAAATTCCCAAAAATTGTGTATTCACCCAAACAAGGTGAATCCACTTGGAAAAGCCAAGATATTCCAATATTGACCTACTGTCCAAATTTCATAACTTCATTGTTTGTAAAACTTGAGTTATACCCGTTTAAAGTTGACCCAATTTATAACTCCGAAATTCTGATATGACCTTTAATCAAATAAAATTCCAAAAACATATCAAACGACATCCAAATCAGATGATTTTGCCCATTCTAAAAATCTAAGACCATGTACAATCCATTAATCCAAAGAATCGATCAAAACAACCAATTTAACATCACAATACAGACCCTACAAAACATCCTAACGAATCTGTCAGAAAACTGAAACTTGCACCCCAAGTTATTCATAAACCCTAATTATGCATAAAAATCTCTAACACATGCATAATCCATATTATCATGATCAAACACATATATTATCATACAAAAACCCTAATTATGATTACTAACAACAATCATCATCATCAAATCACCATGAACATTCAAGAACTCCCACTAACACAGGTATGCGATTTTTATATATATGTATACTCTATGATTTTTAAACTTTTCAAGCATTATAAATCATTATAAAACATGTGAAAATTATACCTTTCCACGCAAGAGTCCTCCAAGCCTAGAGATTTTACCCAAACTAGCTTGAAGAGATGATTAAGATTGATGCTTATTGAAAATTGAGAGAGTGTGTGTGTGTGTGGGTATTCACGGCGCAAGGGTGGGTTAGGGTTAGGGTTTTATTTTTTTCATCAATAATTATAAGGGGATTTGGATTGTTGCCCAAGTAATTGGGTATTAGGGCCTTTTAGTCTACTAACCGGACCCGTTAATCATGTTTTAGCCCAATACCGGACCCGATAATATTAACCACCCTAACTTACTTAAAAATCATTGTTTTTAACATCTCATTACATATTAATCATAGAGTGCACGTAATTTGCATGGTTTACGTACTAACTATCAGTTAAGCAGTAATTCGCATAAACACGTAATTCACATAAACATGTTACTTCACGTTCATCATATTTCAATTGTACACATTATCATGTATGCTAGACAAATCACCAACGTTCGGGATACAGGACTCGTGTGTGCATTGTGATGATAACTTTACTTATTATAATGTAACATATGTTATTATCACATAACATATGTTATTACCCTATAACATATAGGAAGACCTTCCTAACTAACCCTAGTCAAGTGTTTAGTCACGTATGCACATGCAAGTTAACTAGAGTTTAGTTAAAGTAGGAACCTGAAAATGCGGGGTGTCACAAGGTGGGTCCGGGGAGCTCGCTCATAAAGATGTGGTTAGCGCAACAAATGAAAAGATCAATATCGTGCGCGCACATCTCAAGGCCACGCAAGATAGGCAAAAGTCCTATGCAGACAAAAGGCAAAGACCAATAAAGTGTCAACCAGGAGACTTCGTGATGCTTAAGGTATCCCCGTGGAAAGGGGTGATTCGGTTTCGGAAGACGGGCAAGTTGGGCCCATGATTTATAAGGCCGTTTAAAATACTCGAGCGTGTGGGGCAAGTATCATATCGGCTAGAGTTACCCAAATAATTGAAAGGCGTACACAATACCTTCCATGTATCCTATCTCCGGAAGTACATGGAAAATCAAGATTCGTACGTACCTGTAGTGAAATTGAGATCGACGAACAACTAAACTATGTGGCTCGACCCATAGAAATTCTCGACAGGAAGGTGAAACACCTTAGAAACCGAAGCATTGACTAAGTGAAGGTCAAATGGGATCATACAAAAGGGTCAGACACCACGTGGGAGTTCGAAGAAGAGATGCGGCGTTTCTACCCCTACCTATTTCGTGTGTTTCTAGTTTCGAGAACGAAACTCTTTTCAAGGGGGTGGAGTTGTAACGCCCCAAAATTTGTTAAACACGTTAAATGGTTAATAACACACATTATCATGGGGCTTAGAACAAGAAAAGAAAAATGATTAAATGTTTAAAGCTTCATGTGATTAACCATAACATAAGTTAAGTTGATTAAGAATTCACATGTCTAATTGACCATAATAGCAAGTAGGGGGACTAATATTGTCAATGTCAATACTAAATGGTGGAGGGTTAGATGTGTAAAACAAGAACCACCAGGATTCCATCTCCTGGAATCGTATACCACACACACACACACACCATTTTCACACACTAAACATAAAAACACCAAATCAGGCCCTAATTAAACATAAATCAAGTGGTGGTATCTTGCTTGATCCAAAATCAAGTCATCTAAGCGCTATCCCATCCTTAGGTAAGCTTGTTTTATCCAATTTGATGTAGTATAGTGTTATGTGGGGATAATGGTAATCTATGAACATTAAATTTTGATAAATTGGTGAATTAGGAGGGTGCCTCTAGTACAAGAGGACCTTAAAAGGAAATATGTTTGGATGAACCTTGATAATTTAAAATCTGTGGGAGAAATCCTTGAAATTCATGGGTGAACTTGTGGGTTCTTTTGGGGTTTAAACAAGGGATAGAGAACTCATGATAAACTGTATGTGTGTAAAGAAAGTTAGATTTAAATAGACAATGGAATTATTAGTATAACTAAAAGTCATGGGAATTTGTTAAATGTGGTGGGTATGGTTCATTTGGTCTTGAGGACTTACAATATAGTGTTACAAGAATCCTGCTAACCATGTGCTCGATAAAATGTCACAATGAGGCTCGACCTCATAGGATTATGAATGTTGAGTGATGTACTAGATAATTCATGTGGTCACATTAACAATTGTCTAACTGCAATCACATGAATGTCCTCATGAACTAATCTTAGGTACAAAGCAAGAGGCGTCGGGAAGTCACGCGGGGAAATAATTGAGGTAAAGGGACGCGAGTAAGGTAAGTCATCACCACGATTGTAATGCTTTTGTAAATTCATTATATACGAGTCGCTTGTGATGTTTGGAATTGGGCTTACTTGTGGTTTCCAAATGTCGTGCATCTTTTCAATTAGAAGGCCTCGCAAGCCATTCGGACCATATACATGTTGACTGAGTAGGCGACACATGGGGTCGTGGCTACGAGGCATATTCTCAATGGTAGAATGGGTTGAATGAGCGCATATTCCCTAGAATCAAATCTTGATTGAGTGGATGAAATGTGCAGCATAGGACCTTGGGAACCACGAGTAGACACACACCAAGTGATGTCGGTTCTAAACCCTAATAGACAATAGTTGGGTAAATGGGTCATCGCCCATAAATTCTAGTTCGTTCTTAGACCTTATGCAAGAATGGAGCCGATGATCTAAATGTTGGGGATAAAGCTTTAAGAAATCTCATCTATATTATGTTCTAGCGCAACATGATCATAACGGGTAAAAGAATTTGAAAGACGACTTAGCTATGAAACTCAGATAATAAGTTATGTTATATGATTGCCCAATGTGTTAAAACCATGAGATAATCACTAGAATATGACCCTCATCATTTGCTATCTTATGTAGAGGACTTATCGAATTGATTGTGGGATAATAAAGGGTGTTTTAGATGGGTTTGGGGTGCCAACAACACCTGCTAGCCATAATCTACGGCATCAGGCCGTAGGCTATGGCCTAAAACCATTTCTCGGCCAGAATTCGTTGGCTGTAACCTATAGCCATCAGGCCGTAGGCTACGGCGGTATCAGCAACAACAACATACATGGCCGTAACCTATGGCCATCATGTAACACCCTGCCCCTCTCACCACCAATATTGTCCGCTTTGCCCCGATGGGTTGCACATCCAGAGCTCACGGATTTGTTTTTGGTTGCCCAGTGGAGACTTCCTAGGAGGTCACCCATCCTGAAATTTCTCCCACCTAAGCACGCTTAATCATGTTCTATGTATGGTCTAAAAATATAAACTAATCTAGACACCTAGTAATATAAAACAGACTTAACTAACTAGACCACACGACAGGCAAGTGTACCTATCAATGCAGTACAGACTAAGTAAGTCCGAGTATCGAACCCACAGGACACTAATGGAAAACAAAACTAGACTCGACTAAGACTTAAGAAATTTGGTTTATAAATGATTTTTGGTTTTTTAAATAATTAAATAAAATAAATAAAGTAAATAAACAACGATAAATAGACAGCGAAGATAATCGAGGAAAATATCAGGATAGGAAGGCAACTACCTAGGTCAAGAATCCTACATGAAAACTCACAACTCTCGGTAATGGAAAACTGAATGGATACCAGATTCTAAAGATAACTTAAGAAACTCTAAGACGTATTAGATCTCCTCCCGGTCTCACCAACACACCCCAAAGAATCCTAAAGAATAAAACACTGGCTATCTAGCTCGGATCACCTCCCGGTCTCACCTAACTAAGAATGTAAAGGTACTCAAATGACTTGATCACCTCCCGGTCTCTCTAATCACAATACACCCGAAGATGTAGAGGAGTAATCTAATTGGGTTAACTATGACTTGGAATTGCAAGAAAGTAAAGACAACTAGGATAGGATCACCTCCCGGTCTCACCCAAAACCTAACACCTAAAGCTCTAGACAACCCAACATTCCATCACCTCCCGGTCTCAAGAATGGAAGAATACTTAAGTCCTCTAAATTCTCTTATCAAGTTCCTATGGCTTTCGGATCCAAAACCACAAACTAAGCTACAAGCACCAAGCAGGTAACCCTAATAATCATCCAAACATGAAAGACATTCACTAAGACGATTATGGAACTCTCAAAAATAATAAATTAGACTTAAGTACGCACACACATCATAATAAACACCAACTAAATCGTTACCAAAACATTAACCATTCAATATAATCCATAAACCGAAAGCTATAAAATTAACACGCAGTCATCATACAACCTAGGTAGCCATAAAATATTTAGCCAATAATAGTCATGGAGAACGAAAAAAACATAGGTTCAAAATAATAATAACACATAGTAGCGAGTATTTGAGAACACAAAGTAATCATAAATCGAAACTAATGTTTGAGGTAAACGAACCCAAGCCTTCACCAATCGTTCCAAGCCTTCCTACCCTTCACCTCTCCTCTATTTTTCTCTTAGAACTGCTGTGTCGATCCTACACCTCTGGCGGCTGACTTCTGTTCAATCGATGAAAATATATGTTCTTCCATAAAGTGTCATTCGAAAATAATATATATGTTGTTGTGATGATATGTCCACCGCCTCTAATTAATTATAAGACCTTTTTCTTTTCTTTTTTCTATTTTTCTTTTCATTCACGTAAAGCCTTTCCATTACTTGTTTTTATTATATTATTATTAGTACTCAGTTTGGGAGCTCGCTCTCGGGTATTCTTGGCTCGACCAAAGTTTCTCATTTATGCTCCAACGTCTATGAATACCTGCTCTCAAGTGTTCGTGCCTCAATTAAAATTCTTTTGTTTTGAGCTCATTTTCCACGAACACCTATAAAATATTAAAATAAATAAATACATAATAAAAATGACACGAAACGAATAAAAACCTGATTAAATAATATACAAAATACATAGGAAAATATATGTATTTTGCAACACATCAAACATCCCCACACTTAAACCTTTTTCGTCCCCGAAAAAGACTGCAATGGAATCATAATTAGGACTCTTGGTTTCAAAAACTCTTAGGTTCATTAATTAAGATCTAATCACGCATCAACCAAAACTGTCGGTATTGTTGTCCACCTAAACCCAACCACTATCTAATCAGGCCCTAATCATGTGTAGCAATTAAGTTCATGTTTACAATCAATCTATGGGTCTCACACTCAAGATATCTAGCTTCACCTAATCCCACCTCAAGCTTTCAAAGCAAAGGCTAAACCATATAGATTTACCAACCACTGCAAACTAAACTCCCTAATGTATTAGAAATTAAATTTATGATGGATGATGGATGAAGTTTATGAGTTTAGACACATTTGTTTTTTTTTTTCCATACCTAACCCAGAGGTTGTCTCAATCAGAGTCACCATCCCCAAGAGTGACAGCATGAGCTTCGGTATTTTTTTTTTTAACTTGACCTCGAGGGAGTTTTGATCTGAGGCTTCCGGTTTTTTTTTTTTTTTTTGGTCTAGCTCAATTGATGGACATGTGGATTTTTTTTGGGCGCCACTTTTCACCGGATGTATTCTCATAAAAAGGATCAAGTGTGCCATTTAATTAATAATACATATGGGCTTTCAACTTACAGTGGTACCTCTAATTACAATCAACGGTTTCAGTTTTACCGTTTCTCCTAAGATGAGAACCCACAAGATATCATGACTATTAAGGTATATTAAGAACAATCCTGGGACCTTTCAAAGCTAGCTGGGCCTACCGACACATCTTAAGCAAACGCGCTTTCAATCTATTTATATTCTCATATATATAATATTTTGAAAACCAAAAATCCCAATTTTACTATCATTTTCCATAAAAAAAATGCACAAAAGATCAGGGACATTGTCCTCAATGTGAGTGTAGAATAAAATAAAGCAGAAATAAAAACGAAGTTTCCATCCCCACACTTGAACGACACATTGTCCTCAATGTGAGTGTAGAATAAAATAAAGCAGAAATAAAAAAATACAACAAAAAAGGAACAGACTCCCCTGGATATTAGCGATGTAGCTGCAAGCGATCTGAAGTTGTCCTTCTAAACAGGTCGTATAGCATTTCATTCGCGGCCTTTGACTCAAACCTGACAAATAAAAACTAAGAAGAAAATATAAAAATAAATGGTTGCCTTAAATGATTGTTGGGTCGTCCCCACCCGAATGGAGATTGAGTACGGGTGGCTAGGTCCAAACCTGCAATAAAGTAAATTAGACAAACCAATGACTAAAAAATAAAGACTCTCTCCATCATCCCCACACTTAAAGGGAAGATATCCCCAAAGTGGGTTAAGAGAAAACTGACTCAAAATAAAATAAAAGACTCTAAAAAAATATAGACTCAACCTACTCAATATACAAAAATGCCGGAAACGTACTTGAAAGGCAAGATGGTGGAGTGTGGTGGATGATGGTAAAACATGTGGTGAAATGGCGGTGAATGGTGGTAGAAGAAAACAGGGTGAAAAATATTTTTTTTTCTAATCAACTCGCACAACGTGAAGGACACTGGTGATCTCAACGCACGCCGCGAACGAATAAAATATAACTTTCCGGGGTAATTACTATTCGTCTATAGCGATCAGGTCAGCCCAGGCTCTTCGCATTACACGAAGGACCTTTTTTCACAGAAAGTTAATCAAATTTTATGTTTAGAAAAAAAATTCTTTCATTATCCAAACCTCCACCAAAAATCCCAATCATATAAATATATAAATAAATACCTGGGATTCGCTCATGATGTGAGCCGTCCTTGCCAAAAAAACACAAAAACCTGCAAAACAAAACAATCACAAACCGAAAACAAAGAAAAAAAATCCTAGAACTCTACAAACTCTACAACTCGGAAGCATCCGAGTGTGCCTATGCATCAATCACTCTAGCATCGGGTGGCTTCTCCTTGCAATACGAACCACCCCAGAAATCATACACCTTCAAAACTTCTTCCTTTCTCTTGGGTTCATTCCTATTCCTATACCTACCTGGTAAATTCATCCACCAATTCACAGCACTTACCGTCTCTTTCTCTTTTCCTTTTCTTCTCCTACTCTCAATCTCCTTAGGGATTAATTTCTCCAACTCATGATCCAGATGATCATCTATAGCCTGTAACTCATCTAACAAATCTCCTCTCATCCTAGGCTTAATCCCAAACTCAACCTGCTCTTCCCCCACACTTATGCTCAACTTACCCTCTCCCATGTCTACTACAGCTCTAGAAGTAGCCAAGAAAGGACAACCTAAAATCAATGGAACGACATCATCCTCAGGCATATCTAACACTACGAAATCCACAGGAAACACGAACTTGTCCACCTTAACTAAAAGATTCTCAATAATACCACGAGGGAATTTGGTGGACTTGTCCGCCAGCTGGATGTACATGCGGGTGGGCTTAAGTTCTCCTAGGTCTAGTTGCTTAAAAATGGAGTATGGCATTAAATTAACACTAGCACCTAGGTCTGCAAGAGCATTCTTAATGGACAGGTCACCTATGGAACATGGAATGATAAAACTACCAGGATCATCCATCTTAACTGGCAGCTTATTCTGCAAGACTGCAGAACACTCCTCACTCAAACTAACCTATGAAAGTTCCTCAAGCTTTTTCTTATTAGCCATGATGTTCTTGAGGAACTTAACATATTTAGGCATGATCTGGAGGATTTCTATGAAGGGTAGGTTCACCTTAAGTTGCTTAATAAGTTCAATAATTTTTATCATATTGGTGATCTATCTTATTCTGTAACAACCTACCTGGATAAGGAGCAGTGGGCTTATACACTCTAGTGGGCTCTACCTGCCTCTCACTCTCTCTATCCACCACCACTCTCTCATAAGGACCCTCACTGCTAGACACAGGACTGGATGTAGCTACTCTAGAAGGTGTCCTAGCAGGTGTCTCTAACTCTATCTCTTCATCTACCAGTTCCTCCTCATCCTCAACTGGTATCTCTACTCTCTCAGTCGCACCCCTACCACTACGAGTGCTCACAGCCATCGCTGTACCCTTAGGGTTCTCCTCAGTGTTACTAGGGAAAGTACCTGGTGACCTAACAGAGAGTTTCTGCGAAATATCTCCTATTTTTCACTCTAGGTCTAACAAAGTATTCTGCTGGTTCCTAAGCATTAGGTCATGCTCCTCAAGTTTCTGAGTGGTTTGCTGGTCTTTTGCAACCAGCTGAGTGAGCATCTGACTTTGACTAGCTATCATCTCCTCTATCCTCTTCAAACTAGAACCTGAACTATCACCTATTTCTCCCCTATCAGACCTCCACCCAGAATTAGATTGGTTCCTCCACCCCGAGTTATAATTATAACCATTTCCCCGGTTAGAACTCCCCAAATAATCTACATGCTCACGGTTTCCTACTGGGCAGTCTATGGTGTCATGTCCACCCCTACAAATTTCACACTTGAGTGCACTCATCTTAAGCTCTTTAACCTCTCTCGCTAAAGCCTCTATAGCAGCAGCCATACTAGTCTCAGGAGTGACCTGATGAACACCTCTAGTAGGTAGTCCTAGTAACTGGTATGGAATCCCCGTGGGCTGGGTTCTGTTGTTCAGCTAGAGCAAAACTCTCAAACATGTCCTTACACTCATCAGGGTCTTTTTTATCCATAATATGTCCCCCAGCAGCAGTGTTAAACATTTGCCGCGTAGCATAAGTAAGGCCATTGTAGAATTTCTCTACAAGGGCCCAATCAGAAAGTCCATGCTGGGGACACTTGTTCAACAAAGTGTTGAACCTCTCCCAGGCCAAGTGGTATGGCTCGTCTGGATCCATTCGGAACGAGTGGATCTGGTCTCTAATGCGAGCGGCCTTAGAAGGAGGATAATATTTTTTCAGAAACTTGGTTTTCAAGTCTTCCCAGGTAGTGATGGAATCCTGGGGAAGAGTATCCAACCAAGTGGCAGCACGCCCAGACAGAAAAAATGGAAAAACTCTAAGATAGATCGTGTCTGGGGTGACACCTGTCAGGCCAAAGGTGTCACAAAAGCGCACAAAACGGGACCGATGGCCTGGAGCATCCTCATCATCCAGGCCATTGAACTGGGTGGTATGGGCGATGGTGTTGATAACGTGTGAGGGGATCTGCCAAGTGTGGTTATTGGGCATGGAAGCCCGAGTAATGGGAATTCTCATTCCCGTGGCTCCCTCACAGGCCATCTGGTGGACAGTAGGTCTAGGTGGTTGAGCGTCGCCCATGATAGTAGCAGGGAGAGAAAAACGTACCTTTTTGGTTCGGTTGATAGCACGACGAAGTTCCCTCCGAATGTCAGCAATGTCTCGCTCGGGCTTTGGTATGATCGGCTCAGATGGTCCCTGCGAACGAGTACGTGGCATAAAACCGCAAGACAGATAGAAAAAAAAAACGCGTAAAAAAGAACAAAGATAAATGAAATATAAACAACAAATATATAAAAAAAAACACAAAAAGAAAATAAAAACCTAAGACTCTCTAGACACGCTAAAAACCACAAAGACTCAAATAAGACCAATTAATCAGTGAAGTCCTAATCAAAGCTAATTTCGCAATCGCCAAGTGTCCCCGGCAACGGCGCCAAAAACTTGATGTGCTATGTATGGTCTAAAAATATAAACTAACCTAGACACCTAGTAATATAAAACAGACTCAACTAAACTAGACCAACAGACAGGCAAGTGTACCTATCAATGCAGTACAGACTAAGTAAGTCCGAGTATCGAACCCACATGACACTAATGGAAAACAAAACTAGACTCGACTAAGACTTAAGAAATTTGGTTTATAAATGATTTTTGGTTTTTTAAATAATTAAATAAAATAAATAAAGTAAATAAACAAGGATAAATAGACAGCGAAGATAATCGAGGAAAATATTAGGATAGGAAGGCAACTACCTAGGTCAAGAATCCTACATGAAAACTCACAACTCTCGATAATGGAAAACTGAATGGATACCAGATTCTAAAGATAACTTAAGAAACTCTAAGACGAATTAGATCTCCTCCCAGTCTCACCAACACACCCCAAAGAATCCTAAAGAATAAAACACTGGCTATCTAGCTCGGATCACCTCCCGGTCTCACCTAACTAAGAATTTAAAGGTACTCAAATGACTCGATCACCTCCCGGTCTCTCTAATCACAATACACCCAAAGATGTAGAGGAGTAATCTAATTGGGTTAACTATGACTTGGAATTGCAAGAAAGTAAAGACAACTAGGATTGGATCACCTCCCGGTCTCACCCAAAACCTAACACCTAAAGCTCTAGACAACCCAACATTCCATCACATCCCGGTCTCAAGAATGGAAGAATATTTAAGTCCTCTAAATTCTCTTATCAAGTTCATATGGCTTTCGGATCCAAAACCACAAACTAAGCTACAAGCACCAAGCAGGTAACCTTAATAATCATCCAAACATGAAAGACATTCACTAAGACGATTATGGAACTCTCAAAAATAATAAATTAGACTTAAGTACGCACACACATCATAATAAACACCAACTAAATCGTTACCAAAACATTAACCATTCAATATAATCCATAAACCGAAAGCTATAAAATTAACACGCAGTCATCATACAACCTAGGTAGCCATAAAATATTTAGCCAATAATAGTCATGGAGAACGAAAAAAACATAGGTTCAAAATAATAATAACGCATAGTAGCGAGTATTTGAGAACACAAAGTAATCATAAATCGAAACTAATGTTTGAGGTAAACGAACCCAAGCCTTCACCAATCGTTCCAAGCCTTCCTGCCCTTCACCTCTCCTCTATTTTTCTCTTCGAACTGCTGTGTCGATCCTACACCTCTGGCGGATGACTTCTGTTCAATCGATGATAATATATGTTCTTCCATAAAGTGTCGTTCGAAAATAATATATATGTTGTGATGATATGTCCACCGCCTCTAATTAATTATAAGACCTTTTTCTTTTCTTTTTTCTATTTTTCTTTTCATTCACGTAAAGCCTTTCCATTATATTATTATTATTATTAGTACTTAGTTTGGGAGCTCGCTCTCGGGTATTCTTGGCTCGACCAAATTTTCTCATTTATGCTTCAACGTCTATGAATACCTGCTCTCAAGTGTTCGTGCCTCAATTAAAATTCTTTTGTTTTGAGCTCATTTTCCACGAACACCTATAAAATAATAAAATAAATAAATACATAATAAAAATGACACGAAACGAATAAAAACTTGATTAAATAATATACAAAATAAATAGGAAAATATATGTGTTTTGCAACACCTCACTTAACTGTGGAGTTCTCCTCTCATCCACTAACATTAAGCCCCAAAACGCGTTGGTGATTTAAGAGGCATTGGATTACATATGTACCAAGGATCTCTCATGGCCACGACCGATGTGGGATTTTCCTAGGGTGTCACATTCACCCCCTGTTAGAGTCTCATCGTCCCTGATGAGGTATGCACCCACCATCCCGAACTGCACAGGAGTGGCTCTGATACCATCTGTAACACCCTGCCCCTCTCACCACCAATATTGTCCGCTTTGCCCCGATGGGTTGCACATCCAGAGCTCACGGATTTGTTTTTGGTTGCCCAATGGAGACTTCCCAGGAGGTCACCCATCCTGAAATTTCTCCCACCTGAACACGCTTAACTGTGGAGTTCTCCTCTCATCCACTAACATTAAGCCCCAAAACGCATTGGTGATTTAAGAGGCATTGGATTACATATGAACCAAGGATCTCTCATGGCCACGACCGATGTGGGATTTTCCTAGGGTGTCACACATCAGGCCGTAGGCTACGGTGGCTGTTCCCTGGTCCTTGGTTTGTGATTCACCTTATGTTTTTACATATGTTTTTCCTTGCTCTAACGTGCATTATCGAATTCTAACAAGTTTTGTTCATGGTGAAACCTTAGGATCGTCTAGGGAATGATAGAAGGAGGTTGATCAAGCTCATATTTTGAAGAATCAAATGCATACGCTAATCAAGCTTCCACATTTGCATTTTGTTCCGGGCTTAAACGACATTAGTCCACTTAGGTGTAAACAATCAAACTTTTAAACATGATCATGGTTGTGATGATTTTGTAAAAACTTATATGATTATTTTGAATGAACCCGAATTTCTGACCACTAAATCTCAAGGTAAAATCTCTAAATTGGATATGGGTCTTACACAAAAACCATCATCTGTTTGCATGCTACCTACAATTCCATAAAAAAAATGAAAATTTAAGTAAAAATAACAACGCATACAAATGAAAAATACAATAAACATTTTATCGGATCTTGAGAAATATAACCCGGGCTCATGCCAACGCTTCATCCTCGATCGTCATCCAAGGCATGTGTTCTCTTTTTTTTTTCGCTGGTTTAGTCTTGTGCCTAGTTTTTCCTTTATGTTTTCTTGGATTTTCGTGATTGTGTTTCAGGCACAACTTTCTCTTCATCGTTTTTTGTTAGAGAAAGGAAATCATGTTTGACTTCTTATTGGGATGGTTGTTTTTAGGGCATTTGTTGTTGTTGCATACGCAATTGAAACGCGTTCAGATATTGACTAAAACTGACAAACGAATACATAGAGGGATCTATGAGTGGTGTAAATGATGGTTGGTTTGGATCTATTGTAAAAAAAAAAAAAGAGTAGAATGATGTAAATTTTAAAAAGGTTAATTGATTTAAATAATGGGTAAATTGGGGTTTTTTTAATCACTGTCCAACGACTCTTTTGGTTTTGTCGCTATCGTGGAAATCTTCACCCCTTTCACGATCACAAATATAGAGCGTGACCTGTAAATCATTGCCACGAAGCCACGTCACTCCATGACACCCCCCTTCACGACACCATACCGCACGGACTAAGTCAAAGGTGGGCCTCCATCTATATCACAATTGCATACATGTTTTGACATTTTAGGCCAAAAAAATGACTTAGCTGTTAATGACCATATTTAGTTATTTTAGTAATGCAATTTGAATTCCTCCAATTCACAGTGAAAATGTGAAACACGTTCTACACCTCTACTTGCACTAAAGTCAAGCTATAATATTGAACCCTTAGTGTCATATTGCAAAAGATTATGTTGTCATTTGTTTGTTCTTTATTATACATGTTCATCAGCTCATAAAGAAAAGTGATTTCCCTTTTTTGCAATTCTCATTACGATTATAAACCAACAAATTCGATAATTTTAAGGAAAAAAATTAAATGCCCCCTTGACTAACACGTTTATTATTAACCAACCAATTAATATTAACTTTACGGGAACAATGAATTGTTAACAATATTCTATATACACGTGTGAGAATCAAACAGGGGTTTCCCCTCTTGTGGGCTTAGGAACCGGTGTTTTCACGGTGGGTCAAGTTGCCTTGAAAGTTGTTTACGGAAAAGTGACCAAACACGGGAAAACGTTCGTTGACAACTAGCACGTGTTTATACCATTTGCATTTGAAACTTTTGGTTTCCTTGCGCCTAAGGCTTTGGAACTACTTTGTCAAGTCCAACGGGCCATGCATTGTCATGTTATGTCCCCAGTTGTAGTTTTTAAAAGACTTTCCTATGCTATTCAAAAAGCGCTAGAGACGTAACTTGTTGCCCGTTTACCATTTTTTTATGTAATTTTCTTTAGTAAGTGACCATGTAATGGAACAGAATGTTGTTTCTAACCAAACCGTATGACTATGATAATAAGCATAAAGTTACTAAAGAATAAACAATGGGCTGGCTCGTAAGCAACTGTCACACCATCAAATTTCACTTGCAGGGTTTTACCGCGAGGCGCGTGACACACCACGATTCAAGTCAATGGTCACAATAAACAACAACTATATGAGAAAAAGTGACGTTTGTAAACAACGACGCAGTTCAAAAGTTTAGCGGAATCATAATTAGTTTACAGACCCAAACAGTTTAAAGAGTTACAACGCAAAACCTACAAAGAGTTAACGTTTAAAAAGTAGTCAAAGATAATGTTCATGCAGCGGAAATGTAACAATAGGATGCAGTGCGACTCCGTGCGCCCTATTCCTTGCCCGCTACCTTAGCGATATGAGAAAACATGCTATGTTAGTCAACACATAAAGTGTTGGTGAGTTCATAGAGTTTTATGTTTGCATATGTAAGTAAACATTGAAAACCAGACTGTTGGATCAGTGTTTAAGCTGCTCTTATGTTTGAACTTGCTAGTAGACACTTAAGTGTTTAGCAAGTTCTTTGTGAGTGTTAGCACAACGGAATGTTTATAAGTTTATAGCTACACTTTGTCAACAGGAGTTATTACTCCCCCTGGAATCAACAACAATAAATGAGAAGTGTTTGTTGAGAATCTAAGTATTGAATGAGAATGAAATACTTTGACAGATTCCCAGTAAACACGAAATGGAAATAACAATAATAAGTGTTGAAGGATTTCTTGTATTAAAATCAATGTCTAAAACAGAAGGATGAATCCTTCTATTTATAGACTTTACAAATACATGAACCTTGCCAAAAAGAAAGTTCAGAAACAAGTTGCAACAAGTTGCAGTCTTGGAACATGTACATAAAGCAAAAAGAAATACTATAATACTAAACTACTGATATACAAGGGCGGTGGAAAAGATCTTCTTTAAGTACTGATGAATGACAAACTACTGATGAGTAGTTTGTCTTCAGCAGTTCTTCAGTTGAAGTGTCTGGTTTGAACTTCAGAACTTCTGATGACTTCTTCTTCAGTACTTCTGAATCTCTTCTTCAGCAGTTTGATTCCTTGTCTTCAGCAGTTCCATACTTAGAGTATTTTGACAGAAAGTGAATTAGACTAAGGTTTGCAAAAGTGGTTTCACTAATCCTCTTTGTCCTAACAATCTCCCCCTGGATTGATGAAGCCAAAACCTTACTAATTCCTTATTGTTCCTTTCTGTCCTTCACAATTTTCCATATTCCTTTGAACATGGAATTCTTGAGTTGGTTGAGTTGAGCATCAGTAAGAGACCCTTGTCTTGGTTCCAAGTGTTGGATTGTAAGCAGGTCTTTGGTTGATAGTTTCTTCAGTTCTTTCATCGACCTATATTCCCTGCTTGTTTGATCTCTTCTTGTCACAAGTACTGAGTTGTTATCAGTAAAGGACCATCTGATGACTGGTTCTTTAGACTTGTCAAAGTCTGCAGTGTAGGGAACCATGGTGGTACCCTGGGTTTCTCCTGAGTGTTGAATGTTCTCAACTTCAGTGACTCTCAGGTGGGATTCACCTCCTTGCTGTTGTTCCATCACATTAGGTATCTGAAATGTAGGCAAATGATGTTCAGTTGTTACCTTAGTATGCATTTTGTCCCTGTTTGAGATTGTGTCCCTGTTTGAGAACTAAAGCCATGTGGTTTGTGTGTGTGTTGATGAATCGAACAGTGATTTGGTGTTGCAGGTTCAGGGGTTTGAGAGCTTTCTTGAGAGAGAATGAGGGAATTTTTTAGTTTGAAAGGATAAGTGTTGAAAAAAGATATTTATCAGAAGTTTTTAACCGCTTGGATCTTCTTTATTAGAAGTTTTTAAACCGCCTAGGTTAAAAATCTCTTTATCAGAAGTTTTAAACCGACTAGGTCAAACTTCTGATGATGGGAAAAGTCAGATTTGTCCTTTTTGACTAAACTGCTGATGAAGGATTATCTTCATCAGTAGTTCCCATTTCCTCTTCAGTAGTTTTAACAGCTGATGAGAAATGTTTTATAAATACTTTTATTCATAACTTCTGAAGGTTATTTTATCAGAAGTTATTCACTTTTCAGAAATTATCCCCATACTGATGTTTTGTTCATCAGTAGTTTCTCTCTTTTCAGAAGTTTTTCAAGTGTTTTGAAAAATAGATGTAAGTGAAAAATAAAAATGTGCAGAAAAATAAATAGAAACACTTACAAATTTAGCATCCCTAGCATGTATACTAACTTCTGAAATGTTGATGTGGCAAGGGGTTTAGTGAAAATGTCAGCTATTTGATTAGCTGTTGCTACATGTTTCACTTCAATCTTGCCTTTTTCATAGCAATCTCTTATGAAATGATACCTGATCTCAATGTGTTTAGTTTTTGAAAACTGAACAGGATTTTGAATGATGCTAATGGCAGATTTGCTGTCTACAAGCAATGGTGTCTTGGTCTCTTTGATTCCATAATCAAGAAGTTGATATTGGAGCCATTGTATCTGTGATGTACAACTTGCAGCTGCAATGTATTCAGCTTCAGCAGTTGAAGTTGTAACAGATGTTTGCTTCTTTGATTGCCAGGACACTAGACAGTTTCCCAAGAATTGAAAACCACCAGATGTTGATTTTTTTGACATTTTACACCCTGCATAGTCACTATCTGAAAAAGCTGATAACTTGGTATTGCTTGAAGCAGGATACCAAATTCCAAGTGTGGGAGTTCCTTTCAGATATCTGAATATTCTTTTGACTGCAATAAGGTGTGATTCCCTAGGAGCTGATTGATATCTAGCACAGATACATGTTGAAAACATAATATCTGGTCTAGAAGCAGTTAGATATAAAAGGGAACCTATCATACATCTGTACATGGTTTGATCAACCTGTTTTCCTTGATCATCTGGTTCAACTTGTGTGGTTGGTGTCATGGGGGTGGAACATGATTTACAGTCTTGTAAAGAAAATTTGTTTAATAATTCTTTAACATATTTTGATTGATGTATAAAAGTTCCATTTGTTTGTTGTTTAATCTGCAATCCCAAAAAGTACTGCAGTTCCCCCATTGTACTCATCTCAAATTTGGATTGCATGAGTTTCTTAAATTCATCACACAATTTTGTGTTTGTTGAACCAAAAATGATATCATCAACATATATTTGAACAAGTAAGATATGATTTCCAACATGTTTTATGAAAAGTGTTTTATCAATGGCACCTCTTGTGAAGTTATTTTTGAGTAAAAAGGTTGAAAGTGTATCATACTGATGAGCCGGTCGTCACGGTTCATACAAAACCTAATTAACCTAGGTAGATAGGATAAGTAGGGTATCAATCCAAGGAGCGTGTGGTTAGTGTATATTATTTAGTTGATTAAACGGTGTTACTTATGAAGATTGCTAGAGAGCTTATGAAGTTTGCAATTGGTTCATTTAAGAATTTGGTTGGAAGGTTTTGTTGTTATATTAAAAACTTGAATTGAGATTAGAAGAATGAAAAATAATGTGGATTGTAAACAATTCTAAATAAAAGGATCACACCTAGGTTTCAACAACTAAAGTCTAAGGTTTTCACAAATGGGTCAAACAAGTGTAGTGCAATTGGTGTTAACGGGGTGATTGTTCAATAGGCTTAGGTGTCAAGTTTCATCAACATCAGAGATGGACTAAACTACACTTCATTACCTAGAACATACAACCCTATGTTTGTATTAGAGCAAGAAAACATGTTCATGACACTAGAAATTGGCACAAGATCAATTAACTAAAATGAATTCAACATAAGATTAATCGCAATCTAATACAATTAATTCAAACACACAATCACACAATTAAAAGTTTAAAGAAATACCCAAATGTTAAACCCTAAAACTTCAATTGTTTACTTCCTAGGTATGATACAAAGAGACTAGCCACTCATGGCCATGGAGCTTGATTCTTCAATGATATGGTCTTGAATCTTGAAATCTTGAATAATAGGATGATTTGGTGTTCTTCAATGATATGGAATGATAAGGGTTTGACAAGATGGATTGGTTATGATAGAGATGCCAAATTATGAGCCTTCAAGGTGTTTTAAAGCCAAAGAAATCAAAACTTCCGTTTTGATACACATTAAAAACATTAAACCCAAGTTTGACTGCAGGTGCTGTAGGCTACGCCACTTTTGGCATCGCCTACGCGAGTCCCGTAGCCTACGCCAAAAGTGGCATAGGCGACGCCATGTCTGTTTTGGCTACGAGAGTTTGCTCTGTCCTACGGCATTTTGGTCCCCTTCTCCTACGCGAATGCTGTAGGCGACGCCAAAAGTGCTGTAGGCGACGCCAGCTTGTCCCGGACACCCATTTCAGCTTTTCTTGTTCGGTTTATCACTCCTTGTGCTCCCGAGATGTTCCAAAAACTCCAGATTTGCATCCTTTTTGTGTTAATACCTGAAAATCATAAGACACATCAAAGTAGTGCTATTCCATAATCATTTATGCATTAATCATTTAATTTAGCTTTGTTAATTCTCGAGTTTTTACCAACCTATCACATCCCCACACTTGAGCTTTGCTTGTCCTCAAGCAAATTTGTTTATTGCAAACCAACTAAGTGAATCAAAAGATCCCACATTTCTTGTCGATTCTCAAATGCGGTCCCTAGGCATACCCTAGCTCACAAGACTTACGCCTCTCAGTAGATTTACATTCCAATGGTTTCCATGTTGCTCAATTTTGTAAAAAAGATGCCAAACCAAATCCGACAAAGATCAAAGTTCACATTCTTGCACACCCCTCACAATGGTTCTCTCCGCTCGGTTTAATCAAAACTAGTCATGATGTACTAGTATTTTATATTAATCGCTCAGAACCGATTATAATGCATATTAGTATAGGCTTGCAACTCAATCGCCCTTTACCAAATTACACAATAGTAAACACAAGTCAAAAGGTCTTTAAGGGGTTGTAATGGGGCTAGGCGAAGGGTATGGAATGGGATATTTGAAGTGACTATGGTGATGAAAATTCGACTTTTATTACATCGACTAAATAACTACTCAACTATAAGGCAATGTTGCGCCTTTTTTATTCAATCTCTAACTCAAGTATATTTTTGTGCTTTTCTATGAGAACTTTCATTTGTTTGAAACGTATTTGTTCTCATGCTTTTCAGTTTTTTTTTTTTTTTTTTTTTTTTTTTGAACTCACATTGCAAATTATATACAATACAAAGCAAAATCCTACAATCGAATTTTCATTACTCTGGGTTTAAAAATTGAAAAGGTTAAATGGGTCAAAAGGGTTGAAATGGGTGATCAATTAAAAGATTAAAGGCTCAAAGTTGTTTAACTAAGGGAGATTGTTTTTGGGTTAAGGATATCAAATTGTGTCACCATTGGTCTAAGGTGGCAAGCGTATCGAAAGTTGCAAGTTCTACTTCATACAATTATAATGGCACACTCAATTCAAAAGAACACAACATGCCAATAGATGTGGAATTTTTAGGGTGTTAGCATGTTGTGGTGGCTCAAAAATCTCACAAGAACATGAAAGGGAAATGGGTTGCCGATATGCAAAAATGTTATACCCTTCACTTGTCTTTTCCGACTCGGCATTTCATACTTTTCTTAAAAATAACCATTAGAAAAACACATCGAGGAACTTAAAGAGTTATGACCATGACCAAGGATCGTCACTCGTGATTCAACAAACAAATTTGGGACTAAATTTTTTTTTGTTGTTTTTTGTTTTTTTTTTTTTTTTTTTTTTTTTTTTATTTTTTTGTTGGCTTCACAAACTCAAGTAACACCTAAGGACAAACATTTTTTTTCAGAATTGTATATTTTTCTCCCCCTCCCCACACTTAAAAATAAACATTGTCCTCAATGTTTCAAAATTGGAGGTTGATACTTATTAAAAGATTTATTCTGAAAAAACTTTGTATAGGGTGTGAACAATCAATCCAAAACAACTCAACTCCTATCATTCAAAGACAAACATACACACAACTTTTTTATTAAAGGAACGGAGTGCACCTGATTAGTAGTCAATAATGCCCGTTCTTCAACCTTTTATGTCCAAGCTGAAAGCTCCTTTCCTCCTCTTTTCTTGTCACCTACATCAATTCTTACCCTTCTCTTCGACATCAATCAGAAAGCATTTGAAGTACTTATTCAACAAAACAAACATACTAGACTAAAACATAAACACACTCAACTCACGCACACATACAAAACACTCAACATAAATAAAAATGATCATGCCCACATGAATAATATAAGAAGGGAAAGAATACATGGACCTGATCAACGGGTTGCCTCCCGGAAGCGCTAAGTTTAAGGGTCTTCAGCCAGACCGAATACACCACCCTCATGGTGGTCGAGTGGGATGTCTCCTTCCCTCCGCCTCTAAAGATGCAACCCTCCTACATTCCGGTATGTCCTTTAAGGTGTTCCTAACCGGGTCAACCATCTTTTCTGTTCTTGTTTCATTGTCCAAATCAGGCGGTTTCCTCCATTTCGTCTTCCTTCCTTTCATTGTCCTATTCTTGACTACTCCAAACCTGCCAACCACACAAAAATCCTCTTTTGGGTGATCCTCTTTTACAAGAGGGTCACCACTATCAAAAATGTCATTTTTGGGAAATTTGTTATCAACAACCGAGTTAGACAAATTTGGATATACATTTAAACAGAGCTCACGGTCACCAAATTTCATGCTTACCGCTCCATTAGCACAATTTATATTAGCATGTGCAGTTGCTAAGAACGGCCTACCCAGTATAACGGTGGGTTGTGTGTTTATCACACTATTTACATAGTCTACCACCAAAAAGTCAACCGGGTAGTAGAAATCCTCTACTTTCACCAACACATCATTCACCATCCCCCTTGGATGCGTGAGAGTCTGATCAGCTAATACCACCATGGTGTTAATTTCATGTATTGGACCAAAGTCATATTGGTCAAACAGACTCCCAGGCAATATACTCACACATGCTCCAAGATCTAGGAGCGCCCTTTCTATTTTAAGCTCTCCAACCTGAATTGGAATCAATGGGGCTCCTGGATCTTGAAGTTTAGGGGGAAGAGCATCCGACAAAACAGCACGAACATGTGCCCCTAAATGTTTAGGCAACTCGTTGTGCTTGTTTTGGTTGCTCAACTCTTTCACACATTCAACATGAGCAGGAACTTTTTCAATTGCATCAATAAGTGGTAAATTTATTTTGACTTGTTTAAAATTTTCCCACCTCTCGTCCTTTGGTGGGCTCCACTTTGACACATTGTTTGGGTCTACTAAAGCTGCAGGATATGGGATGGTATTAGTCTCCATCCCCACACTTGTCTTAGTAGTCATCTCATTTAAGCACTTTTCGCAAAAAGATTTTTTATAATTTTTAACTTCAAAATTATTTTGCGAAATATTTTCCTCTTCCTGCTCATCATCACTATCAACCTCCTCCACCACACCATCAACAAATTGTTGTGGTGGAGTTGTTTCATTACCCACAACCTTATCATTCAAAATAAAACTTACCGCGTTTATGTGTACGCTTTGAGTGTTCTTTGAACTCGATGCTTGATGTTGTGGGTTTATTGTTGTGTCACTTGGAAGCTTCCCAGCGCTTCCTCTCAATTGAGCCATTTCTTCCGCCAATTGACCCACTTGTTTTGTTAGGGCCTCGTGAGACTTATCTCTCACCTCATTGGCTTTGTTGTTCTCTTTCATCATGCTCATTAAAGCATCCATTTTCGAACTCAAAGACTCATCACCACCTTGACTTCCCGAAGAGTTTCCTTGATTGCTTGAGGAGCCGCCTTGGTTGTAACCTCTTTGATAATTGTTGTTGTACCCTTGGTTACCACCTTGATTGTAGTTGTTTCTTTGGTAACCGCCTTGATTACCACCTTGGCGACCTTGATATTGCCCACCACCGCTTTGATTTCCCGATTGGAAATTCGGGTTCATTTGGTTAGCGGGATTACCATACCTAAAGTTAGGATGGTTTCTCAAGCCTGCATGATAAGTGTTGGAGTTCATGTCATACTTCCTTTCTCCATACACTTGATTTACCTCTTCGGTTGTTTGACCCATATCACCGGAGCACTCACTAGCTTTATGCCCCAAATCTCCACAATTATCACACACGGGGTATTGTACCGATGACACCTCCCGTTTCTTCATCCTTGCCAACTCTTTCTCCAACTGAGCAATCCTGTCCTTAGAACTTGAATCTGCATCGGGAAGAGATTTAGAGACCGGGTGTTTAGTTCTTCGATCAGCTGCCTCATCCGATTTTGAATTCTTTGCCATTAGCTCCAAAAAATCCCAATCTTCTTGCTCCGGATTAGACAACAATGTTCCATTGCTAGTAGACTTGAGATATTTTCTTTCCTCTTTGCTCAGTCCATTCACGAAACTACTAACCAATTCCCAAAGGTCAATGTTGTGGTGCGGGCATTTCCGAATTAACTCCTTGAAGCGAGTGAAAGCTTCATGAAGAGGTTCCCCTTGTAGTTGTTGAAAAGAACGAATCTCTAGCCGCACCGCATCTGTTTTAAAACTGGGGAAATATTCATCCAAGAATACTTGTTGCATTTCTCCCCAAGTGTAGATGCTGTGTGCGGGTAAAGTGAGGAACCACGTCTTTGCTTTATCCTTGAGAGAAAACCGGAATAACCTCAACTGTACTTCATCTAACGAAAAGTTATGACCTCCCATAGTACCACACATTGCCTTGAATTCAGATAGGTGATCATATGGGTCTTCATTGGCCATTCCATGAAAATGAGGAATGATGTTGATGTAGTTAGGCTTGCAATCAAAGGATCTTCTCCCTGGAGGTGGTGGTACAATAGGTGATTCGTTCTCAGATGCAAGTGGTCTAAACCGACCATTGACTCCTTGCATTGGAACTGGGGGCCTTCGTCTTGGAGCATTAACTTCTTCACCTCTAGGTTGTCTTCCCCCATTAGGTCTTCTTTCTGCTCGACCCACAAAATTTTCACCCCGGTTTTGGTGAATGTTGGGAAATTGATGCCTTCTTGGGTTTTGTCTTGGTTGATGATTATTAACGACGTGATTGTAATAACCGTCATTACCCCCGTTTTGATTTGCACCCACGTTAGAACTATTATCACCGTGATACTCTTCCTCATCCCCATAATCATCACTAACATTTCTATAGCCCCAATCCTCATCATCCTCATTGTAATCCCTTTCAGAATATTCATCTTCTCCCGAGTGGTAGGAGTGAACACTAACTCTGTCTGATGATTGATAACTTGGTACACTGAATGGATCATCATCATTAATGTTTGCCCTCAATTCTTCAATATTCTCAACATAATCTTCATATCCGGCTTCATTGTACCGATTGACCGGATCAAATGTGGGATTGCCACGGTTAGACATGGAAGGACCTTGGTTTACATTTCGGGTGTTGGGATTTCGGTTGTGAATTGGTTGGTGAGGTGGGTTTTGTTGGGTTTGATTTGGATGAGGTGGAGTGGGTGGCCTTCTATTTTCACCTGAACGGCGAATTGGGTTTGAGCTTGCCATTTGAACGGTTTCAAAGGACAAAGGTTGACGTACGGGTGGTGTTTGGGAGTTAGAAGGAATCGGCTCCTCTAACCGATGTTGTCGGTTTCTTCTTGCTACTCTCTCGATTTCCGGTTCAAACACTAAAGGAGATGTTCTCCCCGAATGTCGCGTACGCATGCACTACCTGTAAACTGCACAAATAACACACCCCGCGTAACAAGGAAAAGTAGAGAATAAACCAAACAAACAATTTAAACAGATTATCACACTATTAACTACTCAATAAACACTAAGCGCACTAGCTCCCCGGCAACGGCGCCATTTGATGAGCCGGTCGTCACGGTTCATACAAAACCTAATTAACCTAGGTAGATAGGATAAGTAGGGTATCAATCCAAGGAGCGTGTGGTTAGTGTATATTATTTAGTTGATTAAACGGTGTTACTTATGAAGATTGCTAGAGAGCTTATGAAGTTTGCAATTGGTTCATTTAAGAATTTGGTTGGAAGGTTTTGTTGTTATATTAAAAACTTGAATTGAGATTAGAAGAATGAAAAATAATGTGGATTGTAAACAATTCTAAATAAAAGGATCACACCTAGGTTTCAACAACTAAAGTCTAAGGTTTTCACAAATGGGTCAAACAAGTGTAGTGCAATTGGTGTTAACGGGGTGATTGTTCAATAGGCTTAGGTGTCAAGTTTCATCAACATCAGAGATGGACTAAACTACACTTCATTACCTAGAACATACAACCCTATGTTTGTATTAGAGCAAGAAAACATGTTCATGACACTAGAAATTGGCACAAGATCAATTAACTAAAATGAATTCAACATAAGATTAATCGCAATCTAATACAATTAATTCAAACACACAATCACACAATTAAAAGTTTAAAGAAATACCCAAATGTTAAACCCTAAAACTTCAATTGTTTACTTCCTAGGTATGATACAAAGAGACTAGCCACTCATGGCCATGGAGCTTGATTCTTCAATGATATGGTCTTGAATCTTGAAATCTTGAATAATAGGATGATTTGGTGTTCTTCAATGATATGGAATGATAAGGGTTTGACAAGATGGATTGGTTATGATAGAGATGCCAAATTATGAGCCTTCAAGGTGTTTTAAAGCCAAAGAAATCAAAACTTCCGTTTTGATACACATTAAAAACATTAAACCCAAGTTTGACTGCAGGTGCTGTAGGCTACGCCACTTTTGGCATCGCCTACGCGAGTCCCGTAGCCTACGCCAAAAGTGGCATAGGCGACGCCATGTCTGTTTTGGCTACGAGAGTTTGCTCTGTCCTACGGCATTTTGGTCCCCTTCTCCTACGCGAATGCTGTAGGCGACGCCAAAAGTGCTGTAGGCGACGCCAGCTTGTCCCGGACACCCATTTCAGCTTTTCTTGTTCGGTTTATCACTCCTTGTGCTCCCGAGATGTTCCAAAAACTCCAGATTTGCATCCTTTTTGTGTTAATACCTGAAAATCATAAGACACATCAAAGTAGTGCTATTCCATAATCATTTATGCATTAATCATTTAATTTAGCTTTGTTAATTCTCGAGTTTTTACCAACCTATCACATACCAGGCTCTTGGAGCCTGTTTGAGCCCATAAAGAGCTTTGTCTAGTTTGTACACCCACTCAGGATGAGAAGGATCCTCAAACCCAGGTGGCTGACAAACATACACTTCCTCTTTTATCTTTCCATACAAAAATGCACTTTTGACATCCATTTGATAAACTTTTATTTTGTTGGAAATGGCATAGGCCAGAAATAACCTGATGGCTTCAAGCCTTGCAACTGGAGCAAAGGTTTCATCATAGTCAATGCCTTCTTCTTGAGAATAACCTTGTACTACCAGTCTTGCCTTGTTCTTTATTATCATACCAGCTTCATCTTGTTTGTTCCTGAAAACCCATCTTATGCCAATTGGTTGCTTGTTTGGTGGTAAGGGACAGATTTCCCATACCTGTTGCTTGTTGAATTGAAGCAATTCATCTTGCATTGCCTGCACCCAATTGTTGTCTTTGAGGGCTTCCTGGTACTTCTTTGGTTCCAACTGTGAAATGAATGCTGAGAATAGACAAAAGTTGGAGAGCTGGTTTCTTGTAAGAACACCTGATGCAATATCACCCATGATTTGATCAAGTGAATGATCTTTGTGTTCGATCAGTTGTTGTAAACCACTGACAGGTGTTGGTGGCTCATGTTCTTCAAACAGACTACTGAGGTCTATTATATCTGGTTCAGCAGTTTCAGTGTCTTCAGTAGTTGCAGGTGCTGAAGCAGATGTTTGAGTTTGGCCTTCAGTATTTGTTGAATCAGAAGTTTGTGAAACTTCTGATGGTTTTGAAGTTGACTTAATGACTGTTTGAGGAGTCCATGGTGCTGGATCCTCATCATCAAACCTTTGATCACCATAATAAGTAGGTTTGGATGAAGTGACAGTCTTTGCAGGTTCAAAATGAAAGTTGCCAAGGTCAAAGAGTTCAGCATGATGTGCTGGAATGAGAGTGTGTTTTGACTCATTGAACTTGACATTCAGTGTTTCTTCTACTATCCTGGTCTTTGAGTTAAAAACCTTGTAGGCTTTTCTAGTTGATGAATAACCAAGAAAGTAACCTGAGTCAACTTTGGTAGCAAACTTTGAAATAGATTCCTTGATGTTCAAGATGAAACATTTACATCCAAAAGCCCTGAAAAAGGAGATAAGGGGCTTCATGCCGTGAAGAACTTCATAGGCAGTCCTTGAATGTCTCTTGACCACAAGAACTCTATTTTGAACATAACATGATGTGTTAACTGCTTCTGCCCAGAAGTATAAAGGTAGGCCAGAATCAGCTAACATTGTTCTTGCTCCTTCTATTAAAGTTATGTTCTTCCTTTCTACCACACCATTTTGTTCAGGAGTTCTGGCAACACTGAATTGTCTAATAATCCCTTTAGACAAACAGAAGTCATTCAGAGTTTTGTTCCTGAACTCTGTCCCATTATCACTTCTAATGGTTTTGACAGGTAGAGAGTATTGCTTCTCTACTTGTAGAATGAAGAACTTGATGATTTCAGCAGCCTCATCCTTGGAAAATAAGAAGAATACCCATGTAAATCTTAAGTAGTCATCAATGATGACTAAGCAGTACTTCTTTTTACCAAGGCTCATGATCTTTACAGGCCCAAATAAGTCCATATGGAGTAGTTGAAGACATGCAGTTGTTTTTGATTCTTCAATAGACTTATAGGAGGACTTATGCTGTTTACCCTTTAAACAGGATACACAGTGTTCTTGACACTGGTATACTTTTAAGGGTAGACCTCTGACCAAGCCCATTTTTGTGACTTTATTTATGGTTTTAAAGTTCACATGGCCAAGTCTCCTGTGCCAGAGATAAGTTTCTGAAGTTGATGCCCTTGAGAAGAAACAGGCAGTGTTGTTCAGTACTTTGTCTTTTTCAATGTCCACTGCATAGACATTGCCACATCTTTTGGCAATTAACAAAGTATGATCTTTAATGATCTTCTCTATCAACTTCTGGCCTTCTGGTGATATGATCTTGCATGCTGTCTTTGTGAAAAAGGAAGAATATCCTTTATCACACATCTGTGACACACTAAGCAAGTTGTACTCAAGGTTTTCAACCAGATTGACCTTGTCAAACTGTATTTTGCCAGAGGAGACATTGCCATGTCCTAGCACATATCCCTTAGCATTGTTCCCAAAGGACATAGATCCATCTCTTTGACTGATAAAATTGTTTATCAGGTATTTGCATCCTGTCATGTGCATTGAGCCTCCACTGTCTACATACCAAATGCTATTCAAGCCCCTGGAAACTCTCTGCACAATATAGCAAATCGGTTAGATTTAGGAACCCAAGCCAGTTTGGCTTTGGGTTTGCTCTTGAGAACATTTACAGCTTGTTCTTGACCAAGTTCAGAAATCTATGTCTTTTTGGCAATGGATTTTGCATTAAGCACAATGGTGGTATCCTTTTGAGGACCACCATCAACTTTGGTCATCAGTAGTTGTACCACGTTCATAAGATCTTTAATCTCAGCAGTTTGTGAAACTACTGAAAGAGAATTTTGAGAAAAAGACTTTTGTTGAGATTTTGTCTTTTTCTGAGAAAGGGTTTCTTGGGAGAAAAGGTTTTTGTATAATCATTTTTGATTTGTTCTCCCACAACCAGTTGTTGATTTTTCTTATTAAACTGAATTCCCTTTCTATATCTGCAAAATTCTGTTTTGTGGTTGAACAGACCACAAATTTCACACTCTTTTGTCTTTTCTTTCAAAGACAAATCTCTGACAGTCTTGATAGGTTTTAGGTCATCAGCAGTTTTCAGGTTCTCAACTCCTGATGTAGTTGAAACTGCTGATGACTTAAAGTCAGATTTAAACAATACTTCTGAAGAACTTTCTTTGTGTGATTTTAGAAAGTTTTCATGGAAAGATGTGCATTCTTCCTCTTCAGAAGTTTCACCTGAAACAATTTTTCTCCCATCTTCAGTAGTTTTGGGAGAGAAATCAGTTGGTGTTTCAGTGTGATTGTACCCTATGCCAAACCTAACATTTGAAGCACTTTGTTTGTTTAGCAATAGTTGGTACCCCTTACAAGATTCCACCCATTTTTCACATGTGACCTTGGTGTCAGCAAGCTCTTGTCTGACATTTCCTAGGTCATTAATCATAATTTTGATTTGTGCTTTGGTTTCAATAGCTGAGTTAGTCAATTTAGAAACTTCTTTTGTTTTTGCAGAAAGTTTTCTTTCTAAATCACATTTTATCTGAGTGAGTTTTCTCTCAGAATCATTGGCTTTTCCTTGTAAGTGCACATTTGTCTCTCTTATGAGAGCAAAAGATTCTTTGCATGAGTTTGAACATAATTTTGTCAAAGATTCTTTTGATACCTGAGACAAGGCAGATTTTGAGGAGCATCCCTCAAATGCCATCAAGGCAAAGTTCTTTCTGCCATTGTCAGGCTCTCCCCAGTTGATGTCAAACATTTTGTTGTCTGCATCAGGATTGCACTCTGTGGTGTCAAAAGGAAGACTGCTCCAGTCAACATACCCTGAGGTAAATAGACTTTGTTGAGAGGGTTGTTGTTGCTATGGAGGTTGTTGAGCAGCTGGAAAGGGAGGGATTGATTGTTGGCTCTGCATCTGTTGAGCAGGCATCTGTACATATTGTACTTGTGGCACATATTGGTGTTGAGGAGCTTGTGCCTGTACAAAATGTGCACTCCCTTGTGTTCCATTATTCCTGTTATAATTGGGGTTAAAATTGTTTCCAGACTGAGATTGGTTAAAGCCAGAGCTTCTACATTCTCTAGCAAAGTGTCCCAACTTTTGACACTTATGACATCTAAGTTTAGATTTGTCAAAACCAATTTTTGTAGAACTGTTAAGTCCTGGAAACTTCCTTCCTGACCTTTTGTAAAATTTGTTTGTTTTTAAACTTAACATGGCCAGTTGGTGCAAAATATCCATTTCTTCCAGGTCATCACTGCTGAAACTATTTAAGTCATCCATGATAAAACATATGTTATCAGCAGTTTGACCAAAGTCATTATTGTCATAACCTGGGAATGATCTTTCAGATGAGATCCCAGCAGTTATGTCAATGTGGTCAAAAGATCCAAAACTATTTGAACAAGTTGGTGAGTCTTGTCCCAATAGTGTTGTACTACCAGGTAGATAGTCATCAGCAGTTTTACCAGAGTTTTGTAACTTTTTCTTTTGATCAATTTCTCTCTCAAAAGTAAGTAATCTCCCATGAAGTTTTGTAAGAGTGAGGGAGCTAAAAGCTGGTGAAGATCTTAAGACTATTGAGTATGTTTCCCATTTGTCAGGTAAAGACCTTAAAAATCTATGAAGCATAGATACAGTTGTATAGGTCTGACCATTTAGTTTTAGCTCAGATATTAATGAGGAAAATCTTTCAAATTGCTGAGTTAAAGTTTCTCCATTAATGTGAGCAAAAGTTTCATACTGTTGAGCCAAGATTTCTCTGGTGTTGGCAATCACCTCTTCAGTTCCTCCAAACTGTTCTTTAAGGCAGTCCCAAAGCTCTTTGGCACTATCACAATGTAATAGGCCAGAATAGATTTCATTTGGGAGTGCCATTGCCAACATAGAAAAAGCTTTTGCATCAAGCTCAAGTTTTAGGAAATCATCATCAGTATAGTCTTTTGGTTCTTTTGGAATCTCTTCCTTAGTTTCAAGATTTATGTTTACTGGTTTATGAGGACCATATATCACAGATCTCCAACAACCTGTGTTGGTCTGTGACAAGGTATGTGCCATTCTCTTTTGCCATATGTTGTATTCATTTCTTACAAGCATGGCAGGTTTAGTGGCAGAACCAGTATTATGAGGATCCATTTTAAAGAGTATTGATTTGTTAAATATCTCTTAAAGTGATGGATGTTGATAAAAGTGAGCTTATAATCCTTTATTGAATATCAACAAGAGCCTGTGTCTGATTCTCAATTTGTTAGATTGATATGTGATCAGATAAACCAGAGCTCTGATACCAATTGTTGGATCAGTGTTTAAGCTGCTCTTATGTTTGAACTTGCTAGTAGACACTAAAGTGTTTAGCAAGTTCTTTGTGAGTGTTAGCACAACGGAATGTTTATAAGTTTATAGCTACACTTTGTCAACAGGAGTTATTACTCCCCCTGGAATCAAGAACAATAAATGAGAAGTGTTTGTTGAGAATCTAAGTATTGAATGAGAATGAAATACTTTGACAGATTCTCAGTAAACACGAAATGGAAATAACAATAATAAGTGTTGAAGGATTTCTTGTATTAAAATCAATGTCTAAAACAGAAGGATGAATCCTTCTATTTATAGACTTTACAAATACATGAACCTTGCCAAAAAGCAAGTTCAGAAACAAGTTGCAACAAGTTGCAGTCTTGGAACTTGTACATAAAGCAAAAAGAAATACTATAATACTAAACTACTGATATACAAGGGCGGTGGAAAAGATCTTCTTTAAGTACTGATGAATGACAAACTACTGATGAGTAGTTTGTCTTCAGCAGTTCTTCAGTTGAAGTGTCTGGTTTGAACTTCAGAACTTCTGATGACTTCTTCTTCAGTACTTCTGAATCTCTTCTTCAGCAGTTTGATTCCTTGTCTTCAGCAGTTCCATACTTAGAGTATTTTGACAGAAAGTGAATTAGACTAAGGTTTGCAAAAGTGGTTTCACCAATCCTCTTTGTCCTAACACAGACCCAACTATCCTTTAATACCTGATGCTAGCTAGACATCATAACATAATACTAAAGCGTCATGAACCATTGCTGAACATTTGTAAGTTTCCTTTAATACCCACCACCGGTCATCACTCGTTTTCTTAAGTTAGATAGGACAAATATGCACCCGTCCGACCTCCAGTCGACCCGAGTGGGACTTGTCGGGCCCAATAGATCTATTCACACTTTCTCTGCTATGTATCCACATATTCATGATTCACAAATTAGAAATGGCTTAAGATGAAAGTCGCCTAGTACCCATATGATATAATGTAATTCTATGGTCTAAAGGTTAGAGCTTATCTGTCATGTATCTCCCCCAACGGAAAACAGTATAAGTGGGGCTATGAAACTCACCTTAGGTTGCATCTTCAAGTAAATAATAAACCAAGCGTGTTATGGTAGTCCCGACTACTTCAAACCTATAATAGATAGCCTATAAGTGTTTAACCGATGATGCAAAAGTTCACGTTACGACGAAATGATTGTCTAATAACCACAAATTGTCCAAGACCATGACTTTGTATGCTTATAAAAGTGTTTAACGTTTGACACGACCACACCCGACAAGTAATGCACGTAAAACACTTGATTTATACCAAATATTCACAAAAGTTCACGTTACGACGAATGAGACTAAATTACTCTCATTCGCCCCAACTGTTATGGTGAATGAGACTAAATTCCTCTCATTCGCCCCTACAATTATGGCGAATGAGGGATATGTTTCCTCATTCGCATGAACGGCCATGTGAATGAGGACTCATTCGCCCTGTTCATGCTGTTACTCAATTTAACGAATAAAAACCCTTCAAATCCGATTGAAAACCCCACGAATTACAACCAAACACTGTAGTGTCATTTATCTATCCTAACAGCATGTTATTACATCCGATTTGGTAACTAATTTACTCATTTTGTACAAAAATAACATGTTTACCTAAATAGTAAATTATGGAGATGTCACATCACATGCATGAAAAGTTTACCCAAAATGGAAAATATTGAAATCATCCTAAAAACATCATTTTCTAGATTACCCAACAGAGATTCAATCACCCTATCATGTTTCTATCATGCCTAAATCACCATATTACGCAACAAACCCTAGATTTATATGAAACCCCAAATGGGTCTAAACTAATAACATCATTTCACAACAAAACACCATCTAACCATGTTTCTAATACTCATATAACATCAAATCAGTAACCTAGCCTCATATATCATACAAATAACACAAAAGCCCTAAATCCTAGGTCACCAATCTAACTCCCAAGTTTATACTTTGTGAAAACCAATCTTTTGTGTTTAGATATAGCTAGGAAATGTTTAGAAAAGGGTTTTTATCTGCGAAAACACATTAATATCAGATTTGGACATTTAGGGTTTATAAAACTTTGATAAAATGAATGAAAAAGGGTTTTAATGGATTACACACCTTGAATCTTCACTTGATATTGGTTATAGAGGTGATTTGGCTCAAATATCTAATAAATGAGGGCAGAAACTCATTTCTACGGGTTGGGTTTGTAAGAGAGTACTTAGGGGCAAGTTAGGTTTGTGAAATGGTGAAATTGAGACAAAGAGATGCTTATGTAGCCTGGACTCATTCGCCCCTACATTGTAGCGAATAAGCCCATTCGCCCCTTCATCCAAACGAATGAGAGATTTTACCTCTCATTTGCCCTAAAATTCACTCATTCGTCCCAACTTTCAGGCGAATGAGAAATTCCTTGGGTCATTCGCCCCAACGACTGAAAATGATACTTGGAACACATATTATCATACCAACTCACATATACACATATTTACAAGTTGTTAATCGATCATAGAACATATAATACTTGTTAGGTAACCCCAATCATGTTAATTCACCAACAATGGGACTCAAGACTTGTGTGTATGTGTATTTTCCCTAATGATTCCTCGAATCATCAACCCATGGACATCGTGTGTACGTAAACCAACTCCCGATGATTCCCCGATTCATCGAACCCACTCAACTACCCTATTTAAGTTCGTTTTATAAATGTTTTGCTAAGGTAGACTTAAGTTTTTGATAAAAATGTTAACTTGAATTTGTCGGGTGTCAAAATAACTATATTTTACAAAGAGTTAATGGCCAAAATCGTTCCTAAGGTTTGAACATTTTTGTCACATCCATCCAAAATCGTTTTTTTTTTTTGTGTGTGTGTGTGTTACAATTGGATCCTTCGGGTTCACGTTTTGTTGCCAAAATTGTTCCTGACACTAACCTAGTTAAATTATGTCGTTAAGTTTGGGGGTATTTGTGTCTTTTTTACTGCCCCTTTTTAAACCCCTTTTCTTCCTTAGATCTCTTATGCTTTCCCTCTCTTTAAATTCCTCCATCTCTCTTCAAAATTTTGATGAAACATAAATTTTGTTTTATTTTTCTTCAAAATCTTAAGCAATTCTTTTTAGGAAATTTGTTTGATTAATTTCTTTCCCTTTTGTTTTCATGTTTGAATTAAAAGAGAAATATTATGAAATATTGAGTTACAAGAAAATAGTTGAGGAGTGGTAGGCACAAAGACTATATCTAGTTGGAATTTGAGAAGAAATGATAGATTTAGATTTTTTTTTGATCGGCAAAATTCGCTTATCATTCATCACCAAAAAAAAATATATATACACTGCAGACTAACAAGATGCTAGCTGCTACATCAATCACCCAACAATTCAGCCTAAACAAACTTCAAATTACTTTACATACTGGGAACTTTAAACACCCTCCAATCCTCCCAATTCCAATTTGCTTGTTTCCACTTATGCTTCACCCATGTAAACGACATCGCTTGTGCTTCACCAAAGATGCCACTCACATTGATTCTCTTTCCATTAAAAATAAGATCGTTCCTTGCTCTCCAAATCGCCCAACACACAGCAAGAATGATGAGTCTAATAATCTTCTGTTTCTTTTTGTCATTGCCGATTAACCCAAATAGCTCCAAGAGGTCTTTAACATTGTGTGCATAAATCGGAGCGATCCCAATCCACAAACTCACCTTGTTCCGGACATTAGCCGAAACGAAGCAGGAAGTAAATACGTGGTCCGCATCCTCGTCATACTCCCCACATAATCTGCAAGTAGCTGGTCCGTTAAGGATCTTCCTTTTTTTTAAACCGACAAGCGTTGGAAACCGGTCTTGTATCGCCCTTCACCCGAAGATAGAAATCTTTTTCGGAGCCCCTTTAACCCACTCAAACGGGTAAAACGGTGCAGCGTTTCTGACCAACAATGTTCTGCAGCCCGCAACAGTAAACGAACCATCCTTACTCTCCGTCCATGTCCATGAATCTGACCCGTTTGGCTGACCCAGACACTGCAGAAGGACGTTGCACTGCTGCAGTTCCTGGACCTCAATTGAAGTAGTCGGATCTCTGATCCAGAGCCATCCCCGCCTTCTTCGTGCCACCGTAACATTCTTTTCAGCCTCTAGAATGAACAGATTTGGGAACATCAACATAAGCGGTTTATCACCACACCAAAAGTCGACCCAAAACCTAACGTCTTCTCCATTTCCAACCTTAGCTTTAATTAAACATTTCAGCTCTAAATTCTTTTCCCACAAATCCTTTTCCACCTTAACAATAGCATTCGATGTTCCTGCTACGCCCGCTATAACTGGAAGATACGTTGCTGCAGTTGGGTTACAATGAATCGCTGAGATAACCCGATGCCAAAGCGCTTCTTTTTCGTGTTTGAAACGCCACCACCATTTTATCAGTAGACTTTCATTGATAACTTTTAGCGAGTATAAACCCAACCCCCCCCCCCCCCTTTGTCAATCGGACCAATTACCCTTTCCCAAGCGATCCAATTTGTCCTCGCTTTATCTTCAACTCCGCCCCAAAAGAATCTTCGCCTTAGCGCTTCAAGCTTATCCAAAACTCCTTTAGGTGCCCTGAAAAGCGAAAAAAAAATAAGACGGAAGGCTATCCAAAACAGCCTTGATAAGAACAACTCGACCACCGATCGATAATTTCTTTGCCTTCCACTTAGATAGTCGATTCTTGAAGCAATCAATAACCACATTCCAAAAACACGCTTGATTCATATTAACCCTAATTGGTACCCCCAAGTATCTACACGGAAAACACCTCGCTTTACACCTTATCAAGCTTGCCAATTGATCGACCTCATCTTCATTAACTCCCACCCCATGCAAAAGCGTTTTTTTCATAGTTCATCTTAAAGCCCGAAACTAAGTGAAAGCATCTCATTAACCTCACAATATTTCTTGCATTGTTTTCGCACCAATCACCCATGTACACAATATCATCCACGTACAAAAGGTGCGACATTACTGGACCATTATGAGGTAACCGAATCCCTTGTATCAGCCCCACATCAATTGCTTTAGTGACAAAGCACGTAAGCGCTTCCATCGCAATAATGAAAATAAAAGGGGATAACGGATCACCTTGTCGAACACCCCTATAACATTGGAATTCCCACGTAGGCGACCCGTTAATTAAAACCGACGCCCAGGATGAATCAAGAATTCCGCATATCCACTTGATCCATCTTTGCGGGAAGACCATTTGTTCCATAACGGACCGAATGAACCGCCAACTAATCGAATCATAGGCCTTTACCATATCGACTTTTAAAACAAAAGCTTTAATTTTGACCCGTTTAATCCAAGAAATCACCTCATTTAACATAAGCGGGCCCTCCAATATATTTCTATCACCCATAAACCCGGACTGGACATCGGATATTTCCGACCCAATAACCCTCTTAAGGCGATTAGCTAGTACCTTAGAAATTATTTTCGAGATGTAGCCCAAAAGACTTATCGGCCGAAAGTCATTAAAAGCCACCGGATCCGGACATTTGGGTATTAATGCAATAAAAGACGAGCCGCATCCTTTACTAATCAACCCTTCTGTGAAAAAAGTATCCATAATCTTCATCACACTTCAGCGATTCCCAAAAATGCTTCAGAAAACCAAAGGTAAAGCCATGACCACTGCACGCACTAATTCTTATTAATTTGGTGGTTGGAATTTCAACAGTTGACGGTACCGAGTTGACTTAGTCAACAAAATAAAGTCATGGATGAATTGCGGATGAGTCTGGGAGTGATATTATTAGGCACAAAATAAAGTCATCTAAATCTATATTTGAATAAAAGTGGGGATGGGTCTGGGAGTGATTCGGATGAGAGGTTCAGGAGTATAGGGTTGTGTTTTATTATATTTTCATTACTAGGTTTGAGACCCGTGGGTACCCACGGTGCAAACCATAGTAAATTAAAAAATATATATTAAACTAAGACTTGTATTATTCAAGTTTAGTGTCCACAACGTAAAGTCTTAAGAATAATGGTTAGCCTGTTATTTTTTTCTAATATAAACGTCATGTTTCAATGTTGCGTTGATATGAAGTGGATATTAAAACTAATATATAACTTTGGTTTTAATGTCAACGTGGATAATTTAGGTAACTTATAAATAATGATAACAACGAAAACCGATTACCTATTACGATCAATACTCAACCAAAGTATAACATTTAACAAAAAACCACAAAGGTATAAATACATTTTGTTTTTGTAAATTACCTTTATTATATTTTTATTTTTAATGTAATTGTAATTAGGAAATAACTTGTTTTACAGATCAATGGTCACGCAAGGTTCAAACCAAACAAAAAACAAAAAAAAATTAAAATAATACTTTATTATTGAAGTTGTATATACATAACGTCAGCAGCTGATAACCTAGGACATTTGGGTATTAATGCAATAAAAGACGAGCCGCATCCTTTACTAATCAACCCTTCTGTGAAAAAAAGTATCCATAATCTTCATCACATCACACTTCAGCGATTCCCAGAAATGCTTCAGAAAACCAAAGGTAAAGCCATGACCACTGCACGCACTAATTCTTATTAATTTGGTGGTTGGAATTTCAACAGTTGACGGTACCGAGTTGACTTAGTCAACAAAATAAAGTCATGGATGAATTGCGGATGAGTCTGGGAGTGATATTATTAGGCACAAAATAAAGTCATCTAAATCTATATTTGAATAAAAGTGGGGATGGGTCTGGGAGTGATTCGGATGAGAGGTTCAGGAGTATAGGGTTGTGTTTTATTATATTTTCATTACTAGGTTTGAGACCCGTGGGTACCCACGGTGCAAACCATAGTAAATTAAAAAATATATATTAAACTAAGACTTGTATTATTCAAGTTTAGTGTCCACAACGTAAAGTCTTAAGAATAATGGTTAGCCTGTTATTTTTTTCTAATATAAACGTCATGTTTCAATGTTGCGTTGATATGAAGTGGATATTAAAACTAATATATAACTTTGGTTTTAATGTCAACGTGGATAATTTAGGTAACTTATAAATAATGATAACAACGAAAACCGATTACCTATTACGATCAATACTCAACCAAAGTATAACATTTAACAAAAAACCACAAAGGTATAAATACATTTTGTTTTTGTAAATTACCTTTATTATATTTTTATTTTTAATGTAATTGTAATTAGGAAATAACTTGTTTTACAGATCAATGGTCACGCAAGGTTCAAACCAAACAAAAAACAAAAAAAAATTAAAATAATACTTTATTATTGAAGTTGTATATACATAACGTCAGCAGCTGATAACCTAGGACATTTGGGTATTAATGCAATAAAAGACGAGCCGCATCCTTTACTAATCAACCCTTCTGTGAAAAAAAGTATCCATAATCTTCATCACATCACACTTCAGCGATTCCCAGAAATGCTTCAGAAAACCAAAGGTAAAGCCATGACCACTGCACGCACTAATTCTTATTAATTTGGTGGTTGGAATTTCAACAGTTGACGGTACCGAGTTGACTTAGTCAACAAAATAAAGTCATGGATGAATTGCGGATGAGTCTGGGAGTGATATTATTAGGCACAAAATAAAGTCATCTAAATCTATATTTGAATAAAAGTGGGGATGGGTCTGGGAGTGATTCGGATGAGAGGTTCAGGAGTATAGGGTTGTGTTTTATTATATTTTCATTATTTATTTATGAGAAAGTTTATTGTAAAAAGTAGTTTAACGTAAAAAGTATTAAGAAGTATTTTGTGCTTTTAATCAAAATAATTCAATGGATGAGATTAAAAGGGGAAAAATATACGTTGAGTTTCTAAAAGAGGAGGAGAAGGGCAAAATAGGTATAACCCACAATGGTTTAGTTCCACCCCCATTTTTTTAACGTCCATAACTTTTTCATACGACATTATTTTTTATAAAAATATACCATAAAAACAAACATTTTATTCTCTTTCATTTGCATACCATATTGATATACTTTAAAAAAAATTTACTAGGTTGATATTACTTGCGTCTAAATGTAAAACTTGATATTATTACTTGCGTTTAAACATTTTTGTGACACCCGGCAAACTCCGGTTAATAACTTTCGTTAAACTAGTAAGTCTACCTTAGCGATTCATGCATATTACGTACTTAACTGGGTCAGTCGAGTCGTTACGATGATTCTGGGAATCATCGGGAGTCGTTACAATGATCCGCGGGATCATCGGGAGTCGGTCCATAACCATGTGTACAAGGATTGGTGATTCGTGGAATCGCCGGGTTTAACGCACACAAGCAAGTCTCGAGTCCCGGGAATTGGTGAACGGATGTAAACGTGTTAGTTATCGTGCATTATGTGTTTGTAATCATTATGTGACTTGTCGGTATGTGAATATGTGTTTATATGTGTTAAAATAGTGTTTAACGCGCCAAAAACTCGTCCTGGAACCCTACAGGCGATTAGGAACCAGGAAGGCTCCTAATCGCCACTTGTATAGGCGAATAGGGAAGCTTACTGGTGGTTAGAGCTTCTAATCGCCAGAATATAGGCGATTAGAGGCTCTAATCGCCTGTACTGATCCCCTACTCGCCTGATCTGATATGCACGAGTCAAAACACCTATAAATACAACCCTTGACTCCCCAAACACCATTTGTGCAACCCTAACTGATCCTAAGCCTCCCTCACACCTTAAAACACCTCTGGAACTTGTTTTGCTTCAAAACTCACCATTTCCAAGCTTACACACCTTTCTTTGATAAAATCCAAGGTGTGTTCTTCATCCTAAACCTTTGTAATGTTATTGTTCTGGTTCCCCAAAATTCCAGACCTTGTTTTGCTAAGAATGTGTCTTTAAAAACCTTGGAAATGAGTTTTAAAACAAGTCTACACCATAATACTTGCTATATGTGAAGTATTGATGCATATAATGATTTTTGGTTATTATAACATGAATGTTTCCATGAATTTGATGTACTTCTGATGTGTAGGAGTTGTTAGGATGATTATCTATGAGTTTAAGCTATTGTTATAGTGTTTAGATGAAAGTATGCATTTTGACCCATTTGGGTGATTCTTGAAGAATTAGGATGTTATGATATGTTTCATTGCTTGTTTATTGTTAGAAATCATGCTAGAATAATGTTATAACATAGGGATGATGATTTGCAAGTTGTAGGAGGTGTAATCTGATCTTTACTTCTTAAGGAAAGATTTCATAGTTATGGAAACCTAGTACTTTGCCATTTTAGGAAATAAACGCACCGAGGCCGTTAGAGCTGAGATAAATTGGGGGTTTTTGCTTAGAATGGGTTGGTAAATGGTTTAGGTTTGATGTTGGGTGTTTTTACTTGTTTCGGATTTGATTTGGAAGGTTTAACGCGCGAAAACGCGCAACAGCACTGCTACTGGCGAATAGAACTCTAATCGCCTGATGTATCAGGCGATTACAGTCTAATCGCCTGATACAACAGGCGATTAGAAGCCTACTCGCCAGTTGACCTCCTCTATTCACCAGTTGACTTTTCCTAATTGCATGTAAGTTTCCTAATCGCGTGTACTGCTGTCGTAAGCGTATTTTGACATCCCGGAGCATGATTTGACACCTAGGAACATGATAGGAACCCCGGGATACACCCAATGACTTACTAACACGTGTCCGGACTTGTTTATGCGTTAATTGAACATTATGCTAGACTAGGTGAACTCTTGCATGTATTAAGTGTTTAATTGCATATGTTGCATGATGTCTTCTATTTGTCTAACACGTGAGATGTCGGGTCACCAATGGGATGTCGGGTCTTGTCTGGTACGATCGGTTTAACAGTCAAAGGTGTTTTCAAACGTCTATGGTTATGGTCTGGAGATTCGGGGACTAGTTAACCTGCGGGTTATTAGTCCGGGTACTTACATACATCTTATGATAGGTCGCCGCTATTTGGGGCTATCATAGCATACTGATTTAACTGTTTTCAAGTAACGCAATCTAAGGTGAGTTCACGGCCCCACACTTTACTAGTTTTGTTTTCGGGGTGAGAAACATGCTTATACATTTTGATCACACATTTACATGTTATACATTATTAACACACGTTTTCATGTTATACTATGGCTCAAACTTTATTACTATACGGTTCATCTAAGTCCCTTAGAAACCACTAATACGGGGATGTAGCGGGGAAATGTGGATAGTGCTATTGGGCCTGACAAACCCCACTCGACGGCTGGAGGCCGGGCGGGTGCATATTGTCTCAATCACACTAGGCTTACCGAAGATGAGGTAGTCTGTAAACAAGGGTATCACACAGTCAGCAATGGTTTCGCCCGTATGAGTAATACACTTGACGCCTAGCTAGCGTACGAACAAGCATAGTATGAACAATAACAATAACAGTAACGGTAACGGTAACAGTTTTCAAAGGATTAACGAAACGCTTATTGAAAAAGGAAAACCTGTGAACTCACCAGCATTATATGTTGACATTTTGGCATGTTTTCTCAAGTCGCTAAGGTAGCGGTTAATGGACTAGGCGCACGGAGTCTTGCACGGCGTCTAGAAGTCTTTTTGCATATTAAACAATGTTTGTAAAACTGTAATATGTCTTTTGGTTGTAAACAAGAAATGCTTCTGCTGCTGGTTTATGGCTCAAAGCATAATGTTTTGGTTGTTTCATGGAATGTCTTACGTATTTTCTTACATTTAGTTGTCGTTTATTGTAACCGTTGATTTGGATCCTGGTGTGTCACGCGCCTCGCGGTAAAACCCCGCATGTGGAAATTTGAGGGTGTGACAGATTGGTATCAGAGCCAATGGTTATAGTGAACTAGGACTGCATGTGGAGTCTAGTCTATAGCCGAGTCTCACACACACTAGACGGTCACATACGTACGAGTCGTGTCGCTGGGTAAACATATTAACTTTGTCGGGGTGTCGGTATCCTTATCACACAGTATTGTATTATCTTCCTTGTCCTTGTTATTTCTATCTCTACTCTATCTTTCCTTTCGGTTTAAAGTCGGGGGGACTTGTTCGTTGAACCTTGCACGACGATGGTGTACATTGGAGCAGCTTCGACTCATCCTCGAGATCTGTCCAGGATTTGGACATCTCCCTTCTATGCTCCAATGGACACATCTGCTTACACACACTATCTTGCACATGTACTCATTGAAATCTATCTCTAAGTGATTAGACACTTGGAAATTCCTTGAGTTGCTCGTTTCTTCTAAGTTGTGGGTATCGGGTGGCTTGAGGTTCAAGCTCGGGGCACGCCTAGAGGACCATGTAGAGCAATTTATCATTTCGGGTGCTCACGAAATCATAAGTTGAAATGCATGGAAGACCTGGTGGACCTCGTGTTGGGATCAATGGTCACGTTTGGACCCAATCCTTTGCTCCTTTTGATTTATGTTGGTTTAGCGTTGGTGATGGACTGAGTGTTGTGTTCTTGTTCTGGCAGAAGATGTCGGGAGCTCGTGGCGGTCGTAGGGGTGGCCGTGCTGGCGGTCGTGGCAACATTAACATGACCCAGGAGGAGTTGAACAACCTGCTGCAGCAGCATGTGAATGTGGCTTTGGCTGCATTCCAAGCTGCCCACAACGCTATGGGTGGTAAGTCGATTGCTACCTACTCCACCTTGTTTCTGGGTATCTTATTTCCTCCCTTGTTGTTTACCTGAGTGTTCTGTCCCAGATGGCGCTGTTAATCCCCCTCCACCGCAGTGCTCTTACAAAAAGTTCATGGATTGCAAACCCCACAACTTTAATGGGACTGAAGGGGCAGTGGGACTGCTCCGGTGGCTGGAAAAAGTCGAATCCGTGTTCTCTATGTGCAGTTGCCCGGCGGGCGACCGCGTGAAGTATGCTTCGGCGACCCTTGAGGGTCAAGCTCTGACTTGGTGGAACTCCACCACCCAGACCTTGGGTATTGGGGAAGCCCACGCTATGCCCTGGACATAATTTGTCCAACTCCTGAAAAGCGAGTACTGTCCGAGGGACGAGGTTCTGAAGCTCGAGCACGAGGTCTGGAATCACAAAATGGTGGGGTCCGAGATTGAGGTGTATACGGCTTGGCATAACGAGCTAGCGGTGCTGTGCCCGGATTTGCACATGCCAGAGTACAGGAGGATTGAGCATTATGTTTCTGGGTTGGTACCGTAGGTTAGGGGGTTAGTGGCTGCGGGTAATCTTGTTGTGTATTCTGAGGTTGTTCGGTCAGCTCACAGGCTGACAAATATGAAGGTTGCTGAGGGTGTTTTACCTCCTAGGGGTACCGCTGTGAAAGCACCAGTGGACAATAAGAGGAAGTGGGATGGTTCTGGTAAGAGCTCGGGTTCGGGTCAACCGCAGCAACAGGTGAAGAGGGTTGAAGCTTTGGGATCATCGTCCGACCAGAAGCAGGGTGGGTATACCGGGAAGAAGCCGAGGTACGATCTGTGTGGGTTTCATCACTATGGGAATTGTGACAGGTTTCGTTGTGAGCGCTGTAATAAGACGAGCCATTTTGCTAAGGATTGTCGGACCAGTCTTCCATCTAAGCTGGCTCAGGCTACAGGTGCTACTCCCGCTTCTTGGGGAAATCAGGGCTGCTACAATTGTGGGGAAACGGGGCATTTCAAGCGCGATTGTCCTATGATGAAACAGGACAATGATGGAGACAAAGGGGAACCTGATACTACTACCGGTACGTCCTTTATTTGTCGCTATACTTCACCTTTATTTTGGCTTCCGTACTGTCAAGGGCTTCATATCCGTTTAGCTTTATCTGCTACTATACTCTGTGTCTACACCCTGGGAGGGTAAGTCCTTGGTTATCGTGTGTCGTGTTTCATTTTGTTCGGGTCTCGGGTGTGTAAATTCTATGTGAGGAGATAATCTGGAGGCACTGCTTGGACGGTACCTGATACTTTGTTTATACCGATCTCAAGGGTCTTCAGCATATCTCCGGTCGGGTCGGGCTGGTTATGTGACAGTTTACAACAGCCGTCTTATATTCGTCTTGAGGAATTAGTTTCTTGGGTCGGAGTACTCGTTCTTAACATCTCTAGTCGTGATCCTTGTATCTTTCCGTACTTTCGGGGAGCGTTGCTTTGGGCACTGGATGCTCGGTTGCGTGCTTGGTGGGTCATCTCTTGTATTATCTAGGTTCATTACGGTTCACGTGGTGGACCGAGGCTTTAATGGGTCAGGGTTCTCGTGTACTTGGGTTGACACTCATTACTGTCGGAGAGTGAATCTCGGGGCGAGATTCCTTTCAACAGGGGGATGATGTGACGACCGGGAAAAAAATTTCTTTTTATCGCTTCGTTCTCTTTTACTTTGGGAAATTTTCAGGACGAAAATTCCTTCAACTAGGGGATGATGTGACACCCGGCAAACTCCGGTTAATAACTTTCGTTAAACTAGTAAGTCTACCTTAGCGAGTTATGCATATTACGTACTTAACTGGGTCAGTCGAGTCGTTACAATGATTCTGGGAATCATCGGGAGTCGTTACAATGATCCGCGGGATCATCGGGAGTCGGTCCATAACCATGTGTACAAGGATTGGTGATTCGTGGAATCGTCGGGTTTAACGCACACAAGCAAGTCTCGAGTCCCGGGAATTGGTTAACGGATGTAAACGTGTTAGTTATCGTGCATTATGTGTTTGTAATCATTATGTGATTTTTCGGTATGTGAATACGTGTTTATATGTGTTAAAATAGTGTTTAACGCGCCAAAAACTCGTCCTGGAACCCTACAGGCGATTAGGAACCAGGAAGGCTCCTAATCGCCACTTGTATAGGCGAATAGGGAAGCTTACTAGCGATTAGAGCTTCTAATCGCCAGTATATAGGCGATTAGAGGCTCTAATCGCCTGTACTGATCCCCAACTCGCCTGATCTGATATGCACGAGTCAAAACACCTATAAATACAACCCTTGACTCCCAAAAACCATTTGTGCAACCCTAAATGATCCTAAGCCTCCCTCACACCTTAAAACACCTCAGGAACTTGTTTTGCTTCAAAACTCACCATTTCCAAGCTTACACACCTTTCTTTGATAAAATCCAAGGTGTGTTCTTCATCCCAAACCTTTGTAATGTTATTGTTTTGGTTCCCCAAAAGTCAGACCTTGTTTTGCTAAGAATGTGTCTTTAAAAACCTTGGAAATGAATTTTAAAACAAGTCTACACATAGTACTTGCTATATGTGAAGTATTGATGCATATGATGATTTTTGGTGATTATAACATGAATGTTTCCATGAATTTGATGTACTTCTGATGTGTAGGAGTTGTTAGGATGATTATCTATGAGTTTAAGCTATTGTTATATTGTTTAGATGAAAGTATGCATTTTGACCCATTTGGGTGATTCTTGAAGAATTAGGATGTTATGATATGATTCATTGCTTGTTTATTGTTAGGAATCATGCTAGAATAATGTTATAACATAGGGATGATGATTTGCAAGTTGTAGGAGGTGTAATCTGATCTTTACTTCTTAAGGAAAGATTTCATAGTTAAGGAAACCTAGTACTTTGCAATTTTAGGAAATAAACGCACCGAGGCCGTTAGAGCAGAGATAAATTGGGGGTTTTTGCTTGGAATAGGTTGGTAAATGGTTTAGGTTTGATGTTGGGTGTTTTTACTTGTTTCGGATTTGATTTGGAAGGTTTAACGCGCGAAAACGCGCAACAGCACTGCTACTGGCGAATAGAACTATAATCGCCTGATGTATCAGGCGATTACAGTCTAATCGTCTGATACATCAGGCGATTAGAAGCCTACTCGCCAGTTGACCTCCTCTATTCACCAGTTGACTTTTCCTAATTGCATGTAAGTTTCCTTATCGCGTGTACTGCTGTCGTAAGCGTATTTTGACATCCCGGAGCATGATTTGACTCCTAGGAACATGATAGGAACCCCAGGATACACCCAATGACTTAGTAACACGTGTCCGGACTTGTTTATGCGTTAATTGAACATTATGCTAGACTAGGTGAACTCTTGTGCATATTAAGTGTTTACTTGCATATGTTGCGTGATGTCTTGTATTTGTCTAACACGTGAGATGCCGGGTCACCAATGGGATGTCGGGTCTTGTCTGGTACGGTCAGTTTAACAGTCAAAGGTGTTTTCAAACGTCTATGGTTATAGTCTGGACATTCGGGGACTAGTTAACCTGCGGGTTATTAGTCCGGGTACTTACATACATCTTATGATAGGTCGCCGCTATTTGGGGCGATCATAGCATACTGATTTAACTGTTTTCAAGTAACGCAATCTAAGGTGAGTTCACGGCCCCACACTTTACTAGTTTTGTTTTCGGGGTGAGGAACACGATTATACATTTTGATCACGCATTTACATGTTATACATTATTATATGTAACAGCCCAGCATATATATCATTGGGTAGAGCCATGGCCACAATTCTGAAGGCCTTAGCATCTAACTCAATTTTCTGAAAATCCTGGTCGGAGTAGTTTTCAAGTTTCTTAGGCTCCTGAACCTTGGGATCTTCGGTACTCGGCAGCATCGGAACATGTGGTCCGAAGATAACCGACTTCCAACACCCAGTGTTCTGTTGAGCTAGAACATGGCTCATCCGACGTTGCCAGATATTGTATTCAGATCTGACAAGCATTGGTGGCTTGTTGTTCGTGCCAGTGTTGTGTGGATCGTGATTGATTGAAGCCATTCTCTGATTTTTCCAAAACAAAGTCTGTTTATAAGCGGTTGAATCGAAAATAAACTATTACTCTATTTTCAATCCGACAAACAAACGATATCAATAATTGTGAGCTGATCTGTTTATATTAAATTGATTGATTAGATTGAATTTAATTGACCAAGCTTTGATACCAATTGTTAGGATCTGAGTTTGATTATATTGATTTGTTTTAAGTAAAATGAGAAATGAATGAAATGAATATATATGGTAAGTGCAGCGGAATAATAAACTATAATCAAAACAAAAGGAATAGATGTTTTCTTAATCGAAAGCTTTCATTATATTGAAAGATTACAATCAATTACAAGTACTCCCCCTTCAGCCTGATCACTCTGTGATTGTTTGTCTAAGAGAATTTTGTGAGTGACCAATAGAACAGTACAAGCTATAACACCCCAACCGATGGCGGAAACATCGAGGTGTCACGTAAGAATGAGTATACAGTAGCACATGGTAATCCAAATTTTAATTGAAATAAATTTAAATTGCAAATATCCAAAAATAGAAATACATAAGAGTTTTAAATGTGGAAATCTAATACATCACAAAAGACCAAGCAAGCATAGACTTCAAATTATTCTTCATGGAAATACTCTAGTCTTCATGCATCATTATTTCCTGTTGAGTTGTAAAAATGGGGGGGGGGGGTCAACTAGAAGTTGGTGAGAATACATAATCCATGTTAAGCATATAGTTTAAGTATAAAAGTTTAGCAATTCGTATGTCTATCGTAAAATTTAAGTCTACAAGAATAGTATAATATGTTGACAAAATCAAACCTCCGACTAGATTAGGTCCATCCCGTCATCTACGGTTCACCTTAGTAATATGTTGGAACGATAACAATCACCCACGTTACCTATGTAGGAGGTACACGTATCCGGGTGGGGTTGTCAATCCAATAGATCTATTATTGAGTATCGCCGGCTTGGCCATAGCTAATGATTATGTAATGTTGAAACTCGTTGAAACTCATTGAAACTGTTGACTAATTCATGAGGCAATAAAGTTTACTACTAGACATGCATGTTGAATTGCTTAAAATGTTGCAAGTATAAAGAATCGCATAAACATGGTTACGTAAACTCACCTTGGTATAGTATTAGGTATTGAGGAATAGTATAAGTGTAGCCCAATAGATTGCCAAGTATCACCCTATGTATAAGGCAACAAATAAGTCTAAGTCTATCTAGTATATTCTAGGGTTTCGATTTGGGGATATCCAATTGTTGAATTTATAATAAAATGTTTAAATAACTAAAGGGAAATTTGGTAATTAAATAAATGAAAGTCTTTTTATAAAGTTTGAATTTAGGATGTTCACAATAATGTGTTTGAAGTATAAAAATAATTTTTATAAAATTATTTTCTTTAAAATAGATTATTAAATCTATTTATTACAAATTGCCATAATTTAACTTTAATATTTAAAAATACTAAAATTAAAGAATTATTATTTTAAAAATCATATTTCTGTTCTAAATATTCAGAAATAAATTGTATAAAATTTTGGTGCAAAAATAATAAAAATTGAATTTATTATGATTTTATTATGATTAAAACTAACAAAAATTGATTAAAAATATAAAATAAATGATTTTTCAGAATTAAAAATCATTTCAGTAAAGTTTATCATTGTACAAACTCAGGATAATTTTTGTGGAAATTTATAAAATTGTTTTGATATTTTAATGGATTTTTATAAATATAATAGCATTAAATTGATTTAATTATTATAAATATTAAATAAATGAATTTCAGAAAACTAAAAACTGTAGATAAATCTTTTACATCAGATTTGTTAAAAATATTTTTTTTAGAATTTATACAAAGGTTTTAATAATTAAAAATGAATTTACAAGATTAAAGGTATAATATATATATATATATATAATTGGTTTATTTTAAAAATGAAAATAAAAGAAAAAGGGGCGCCATGGCCGGGACTCGAACCCGGATGGCTGTGGTTATAAGCATCAGTCACAACCACTTGGCCTAGGCCAGTGGTTGTGATTAACTCTGTTTAAATAAAAATAAGTACGCGATGAAAAATCAGTTTTATCCCCAATTCAATATTCACGAACCCTAGTTTCAGCAATTGATTGATTCACTCATCAATAGCCCAATTAATCATGGGGCTATTGATGAGTGAACGCCGATGAACAAAACCCATAGAAAATTTTAAACTTACAACGCTGTATTGAACTCGATTGCTCGGTCAAGTTTAAAAGTCAAACTGCGATCGTGAATAATAAACAGAGTAAAATAAAGAAGATTGGAGGTAGAGAAAGGATTATTGGCGAGTTGTGAAGGCTCGAGATTGTCCAATTTATAGTGTGGATCACTGGATCGAAGTAATGGTAAGGTTGACCAATATTGAATGGTATTACGCGTAATATGATTTAATTGGTATCAATTGATTGATGTTAATCGTGTATCAAAGTCAGACAAGGCCGGTAATCGCGTATAGTTTCCAAAGATACACAAATCACGAGTTAAATCGATGGATTATGGCAAGTCATTCATCACAGTTGACTTTGCATGTCAACTGTGAAGGTTTTAAGTGGTGTTATAATTATAATGCGCCTGGATTCAAACAGATAACAAGGCCAGCCCAGCTGGTTAGTGTGTTGTGTGGTTTGGGCCGGCTTTGGGCGCGGGTTCGATTCCCAGCCCAAGCGGTTTTATATTTTTTTGATAAAAATCATGATTTAGCCATATATATTAATAATATATATATTATTAGGGTTTCACAATGCGACAAAAATAATTAAATGCGTACAAAAATACTGAAACTTGTCGTTTTATTAATGATGGTGATGTAACGTACAAGTTTAAATGCGAAATGTTACAGTCTCCCCCACTTTTAGGAACTTCGTCCCGAAGTTGGAGTTGGAGAGTCTGGTGGAAAAAGATGTGGATACTTCGACTTCATCTGGTCTTTACGTTCCAAAGTGAACTCTGGGCCTCGTTTAGATTCCCAACGAACCTTAACGATCGGAATGCGACTGCGCTTGAGTTTCTTGACTCCAGTATCAACAATCTCGACGGGTTTCTCGATAATGTGCATGCTTTCATCAATTTGCACATCCTCAAGAGGAACATGAAGGTTTTCATCCGCTAAGCATTTCTTGAGATTCGAAACATGGAAGGTCGGGTGAACATTGCTTAGCTCAGGTGGAAGATCAAGTTTGTAAGCCACTTTTCCAACTCTGTCAAGAATTTTGAAGGGGCCTACGTATCGAGGAGCTAGTTTTCCCTTTCTACCGAAATGAATTACTCCTTTCCAAGGGGATACCTTAAGTAGTACAAGATCCCCAACTTGAAATTCCAAGGGTTTACGACGTTTATCAACATAACTCTTCTGACGACTTCTAGCCTTGAGAAGATTATCCTGAATGAGTTGAATTTTGTCTGTGGTTTCCTGGATTAGTTTGGGTCCAGTGATACGAGCTTCACCAAACTCAGTCCAACAGACAGGTGAACGACATTTACGACCATAGAGTGCCTCGAAAGGAGCCATGTTAATGCTGGCGTGATAACTGTTGTTGTATGAAAACTCAACCAAAGGAAGATGAGAATCCCATGCGCCACCAAAATCGATGATACATGCCCTAAGCATATCCTCAAGTGTCTGGATGGTCCGTTCAATCTGACCATCTGTTTGAGGGTGATAAGCAGTACTCAGGTTCAACTTGGTACCCAAAGCATCTTGTAGAGAATCCCAAAAGTGAGAGGTGAAACGACCATCGCGATCAGAGATAATGTCCAAAGGTATACCATGGCGACATACGATTTCACTTACGTACATCTTTGCCAACCTTTCCACAGAATACTTCTCACGAATGGGTAAGAAGTGGGCTGACTTGGTCAAACGATCGACGATTACCCAAATACTGTCAAAACCTTTGGGTGTACGAGGGAGTTTGGTGATGAAGTCCATAGCTATGCTCTCCCATTTCCATACAGGAATCTCTGGTTGTTCAAGCATACCAGATGGTCGTTGATGTTCAGCCTTGACCTTGGAACAAGTGAGGCATTTTGCAACGAAAAGAGCAATGTCTTTCTTCATACCAGGCCACCAATAAGAATAACGGAGATCTTGGTACATCTTGTGGGCTCCAGGATGAATAGAATAACGAGACTTATGAGCCTCGTTCATGAGGAAAGTACGAAGATCATCACGGTCGGGAATCCACAGTCGATTGAGAAAATAAAGTAGCCCATCGGGTTTGGTTTCAAGTTGAGTTTCAGCACCGCAAGACATTTCATCGTACATGTTACCTTGGGTGACTGATGTGTGTTGAGCCTGGAGAATGCGATCTTGAAGATCAGTACGAACTCTCGCACATTGGAGTTTGATACGCTCTTTACGACTAAGTGCGTCAGCCACAACATTCGCCTTGCCAGGGTGGTAGCGAATTTCGCAATCATAGTCGTTAAGTAATTCAACCCAACGTCGTTGCCTCATGTTAAGATTCTTTTGGTCGAAGACATGTTGGAGACTTTTGTGGTCCGTGAACACCACACATTTGGTCCCATAAAGATAATGTCTCCAAATCTTGAGTGCAAAGACAACAGCGCCCAATTCAAGATCATGGGTGGTATAATTCTTTTCGTGAGTCTTGAGTTGTCGAGACGCATAAGCAATAACCTTTCCTCGTTGCATGAGAACACAACCAAGACCTTGGTTCGATGCATCACAGTAGACCACGAAATCATCATTACCATCAGGTAGAGACAAGATAGGAGCTTCACAGAGTTTCAGCTTAAGAGTTTCAAATGCTTCCTCTTGCTTTGGTCCCCACTCATAGGGTTTACCCTTGTGAGTTAAGGTAGTGAGAGGAACAGCGATCTTGGAGAAATTGGCGATGAATCGACGATAATAACCAGCCAAACCAAGGAAAGAACGAACTTCGGTTATAGTTTGAGGAACACTCCAATTTTTCACAGCTTCGATCTTTGCGGGATCAACATGAATTCCGTTCATATCAATGACATGTCCCAAAAATTGAACTTCCTTAAGCCAAAATTCACATTTTGAGAACTTGGCATACAGTTGTTCTTTCTTTAGGAGACCCAAGATGGAGTGAAGATGTTGCTCGTGATCGGATTTTGATTTAGAGTAAATCAAAATATCATCGATGAAAACGATCACGAATTTGTCGAGGTAGGGTCTACAAACCCGATTCATCAAATCCATAAAGACTGCGGGAGCGTTGGTCAATCCAAAAGGCATAACCATGAATTCGTAGTGACCATAACGTGTGCGAAAAGCTGTCTTGGGAATATCTTAATCGTGGACTCTAAGCTGATGATAACCAGAACGGAGATCAATCTTCGAGAAGTGGGTTGCTCCTTGAAGTTGATCGAAGAGATCGTCAATCCTAGGCAGTGGATAACGATTCTTGATGGTGAGTTTGTTGAGTTCACGATAGTCAATACACATTCTAAGAGAACCATCCTTCTTTTTAACGAACAAGACAGGGGCTCCCCATGGAGAAGAACTAGGGCGAATGAACCCTTTATCAGAAAGTTCCTGTAATTGACTGGCAAGTTCTTGCATCTCAGAGGGTGCAAGACGGTAAGGAGCTTTGGCGACAGGATTAGCACCTGGGACAAGGTCAATTCTAAATTCCACTTGTCGAGCAGGAGGCAAACCAGGTAAATCCTCTGGGAAGACTTCAGGATAGTCTCGAATAATAGGAATGTCTTGGATACTTTTGCCTTTGTCCTTCTTCTCTATCACGTTAGCTAAGAAGGCTGTATACCCCTTTCGTAAGTACTTTTGGGCAGTAGTACAAGACATAAGCTTAAGCTCGCCATAGGGTTTCTCACCATAGATCTTCAAAATCTCACCAGATTCGAGAGGAATGCGTATGACTTTCTCGAAGCACAGAATTTCGGCACGATGAGTTGACAACCAGTCCATGCCTACTATAACATCAAAACTTCCAAGATGCATGGGGATGAGATCGATAGAGAAGGTATGATTGTCGAGGTTCAACAAGCAGTTACGAATAATAGAGTCGATCGAAATAGACTTCCCATTAGCTACCTCTACCACTAAAGGTTCCTCTAGATTAGTGTGGGGTGAGTTAAGTAAAGGTTCAAACTTCAGTGACACAAATGACTTATCAGCTCCCGAATCAAATAATATGGATGCATAGTGGTTATTAATGAGGAACGTACCATTCACCACTTCGTTGTTGTCACGAGCCTGGTTAGCATTGAGATTGTAGGCGCGACCTTGAGCACCTTGGTTCTGGTTGCGGTTCTGGTTTTGGTTTTGGTTTTGGTTTCGGTTTTGGTTACGATTAGGGCAGTTGTTGATGTAGTGATCAGGGCTGCCACACTCGTAGCATTGACCACGAGCAGGCCTGTTGTTTTGTTGGTTGGGAGCTAGGTAGTTTCTGGCTGGGTTGTTTTGGTTGTTTTGGGCAGCAGGGGCTTGACAGGCGTTGGTGTAGTGTCCATACCGTTTACAGTTATTACACTGGCGGCACGGTTTACCAGGAAGATGATGGAACTGACAGGTGTTGCAAAGAGGGTGAGTCCCGCCATATGGCTTCTTGGCTGGATTTTGGGCAGCAGGTGGAGTAGCAGCAACCATGTAGTTTCTAGCCTTGCGCTTTTTATTGCTTGAGGTTTCAGGCTTGACTTCAATTGCGGGCTGTGGAGTGTCTTTGGCAACCGTCTTCTTAGTGCCCTTGCGGAAGAGAGTACCGTTCTTCACGTGATTATCAGTAAGAGTGGCCGCTAGACGCTTGGCCTCTTCCAAAGTTGCAGGATTCCTTCCCCAAACGGTGTCCTGAATTTGCATGGGCAGACCACCGATGTACTTCTCGATGGCTACCGGCAGGGGAGTGACTTTGTGAGGCAACAATAAGCTAAGCTCGTGAAAGCGGGTGTTGTAGGCAAGGTTTTCCCCACTATCTTGAGCTAGGGTGTGGAACTCATCCTCAAGCTTCTTAACCTCATTGCGAGGACAAAACTCTTCCTTCATGACCTCCTTGACTTGGTCCCATGTCATAGCAAGAGCAACTTCGGCCCCACGAGTGTGCTTCTCCTCATTCCACCAAGTGAGTGCTTGTTTGTGGAGAACACTCATGGCGTAACGAACCTTGAAGTTGTCGGGGCATTCACTGTTGATGAAGGTATTCTCAATACCCTCAAACCATTGGAGGAGTCCTGTAGCTCCTTCTTCACCACTAAACTTTGGAGGGTTACAAGAATTGAAATGCTTAAGGGTGCAGGCTGGGGGTCCATTTCCATTACCATTGTCGTTCCCGTTGCCGTGACCGTTCCCGTTGCCGTTCATTTGGATGACTTGTGCTAGCAAATTGGGAACCAGAGTTGCGATTTGCTGCGCCATTTGTTGAGAAATGATCGCAGCCAGTTGGGCATCGACACCATTGTTGTTGTGGTTGGGACCTTGGTCATGGTTATGGTTGCCACCACCTTCTTCGTGGTTCTCACCATTGCTGTTGCGAGTGCTGCGACGTGGAGGCATGATCTGTAATAGACACAATGAAATGAATGAGATTATATAAAGAATGTAATCATTTATTCATTAATTAAAACGAATAAACGAAAACGTTGACTTATCAAAGATTCTAAATTCTAATAACATATGAAGACATGCTTTAGCCTATAAGTGAACACTCATCCCGAGAATTCCCAGGTAGGCATCCGGGTCCCTCGTCTGATTGGGATATAGGCGCAATGCCAGCCTAGACAGAAGACTCAGAATACAGGAGTTCACCCTTCCAGATTGCACGTGTTCGTTATTAAAATCTAGAACTTCGACGAGATCTCAAGGGGGTTCAGGTTAAACCTGAGGATTTTGTCCTATTAATCTAATGGTGGATCAGGATTGCAGCAGACGAATAAGAGTAGTCACATGTAGGCTTAGGGTTATATAAGGTATAGGATAAGGATAGGATTAGGGAAGCTATTAGGGTTACAAGTAAGAGAAGCAAGTACTGTTTAAGTCCCTAAGGTTATAGTCTAGATTATTTTCTAATAACCTAATTCCCTATAACCAAGGCTCTGATACCAATCTGTAACACCCCAACCGATGGCGGAAACATCGAGGTGTCACGTAAGAATGAGTATACAGTAGCACATGGTAATCCAAATTTTAATTGAAATAAATTTAAATTGCAAATATCCAAAAATAGAAATACATAAGAGTTTTAAATGTGGAAATCTAATACATCACAAAAGGCCAAGCAAGCATAGACTTCAAATTATTCTAGATGGAAATACTCTAGTCTTCATGCATCATTATTTCCTGTTGAGTTGTAAAAATGGGGGGGGGGTCAACTAGAAGTTGGTGAGAATACATAATCCATGTTAAGCATATAGTTTAAGTATAAAAGTTTAGCAATTCGTATGTCTATTGTAAAATTTAAGTCTACAAGAATAGTATAATATGTTGACATAATCAAACCTCCGACTAGTTTAGGTCCATCCCGTCATCTACGGTTCACCTTAGTAATATGTTGGAACGATAACAATCACCCACATTACCTATGTAGGAGGTACACGTATCCGGGTGGGGTTGTCAATCCAATAGATCTATTATTGAGTATCGCCGGCTTGGCCATAGCTAATGATTATGTAATGTTGAAACTCGTTGAAACTCGTTGAAACTGTTGACTACTTCATGAGGCAATAAAGTTTACTACTAGACATGCATGTTGAATTGCTTAAAATGTTGCAAGTATAAAGAATCGCATAAACATGGTTACGTAAACTCACCTTGGTATAGTATTAGGTATTGAGGAATAGTATAAGTGTAGCCCAATAGATTGCCAAGTATCACCCTATGTATAAGGCAACAAATAAGTCTAAGTCTATCTAGTATATTCTAGGGTTTCGATTTGGGGATATCCAATTGTTGAATTTATAATAAAATGTTTAAATAAATAAAGGGAAATTTGGTAATTAAATAAATGAAAGTCTTTTTATAAAGTTTGAATTTAGGATGTTCACAATAATGTGTTTGAAGTATAAAAATAATTTTTATAAAATTATTTTCTTTAAAATAGATTATTAAATCTATTTATTACAAATTGCCATAATTTAACTTTAATATTTGAAAATACTAAAATTAAAGAATTATTATTTTAAAAATCATATTTCTGTTCTAAATATTCAGAAATAAATTGTATAAAATTTTGGTGCAAAAATAATAAAAATTGAATTTATTATGATTTTATTATGATTAAAACTAACAAAAATTGATTAAAAATATAAAATAAATGATTTTTCAGAATTAAAAATTATTTCAGTAAAGTTTATCATTGTACAAACTCAGGATAATTTTTGTGGAAATTTATAAAATTGTTTTGATATTTTAATGGATTTTTATAAATATAATAGCATTAAATTGATTTAATTATTATAAATATTAAATAAATGAATTTCAGAAAACTAAAAATTGTAGATAAATCTTTTACATCAGATTTGTTAAAAATATTTTTTTTAGAATTTATACAAAGGTTTTAATAATTAAAAATGAATTTACAAGATTAAAGGTATAATATATATATATATATATATATATATATAATTGGTTTGTTTTTAAAAAATGAAAATAAAAGAAAAAGGGGCGCCATGGCCGGGACTCGAACCCGGATGGCTGTGGTTATAAGCATCAGTCACAACCACTTGGCCTAGGCCAGTGGTTGTGATTAACTCGGTTTAAATAAAAATAAGTACGCGATGAAAAATTAGTTTTATCCCCAATTCAATATTCACAAACCCTAGTTTCTGCAATTGATTGATTCACTCATCAATAGCCCAATTAATCATGGGGCTATTGATGAGTGAACGCCGATGAACAAAACCCACAGAAAATTTTAAACTTACAACGCTGTATTGAACTCGATTGCTCGGTCAAGTTTAAAAGTCAAACTGCGATCGTGAATAATAAACAGAGTAAAATAAAGAAGATTGGAGGTAGAGAAAGGATTATTGGCGAGTTGTGAAGGCTCGAGATTGTCCAATTTATAGTGTGGATCACTGGATCGAAGTAATGGTAAGGTTGACCAATATTGAATGGTATTACGCGTAATATGATTTAATTGGTATCAATTGATTGATGTTAATCGTGTATCAAAGTCAGACAAGGCCAGTAATCGCGTATAGTTTCCAAAGATACACAAATCACGAGTTAAATCGATGGATTATGGCAAGTCATTCATCACAGTTGACTTTGCAAGTCAACTGTGAAGGTTTTAAGTGATGTTATAATTATAATGCGCCTGGATTCAAACAGATAACAAGGCCAGCCCAGCTGGTTAGTGTGTTGTGTGGTTTGGGCTGGCTTTGGCCGCGGGTTCGATTCCCGGCCCAAGCGGTTTTATATTTTTTTGATAAAAATCATGATTTAGCCATATATATTAATAATATATATATTATTAGGGTTTCACAATGCGACAAAAATAATTAAATGCGTACAAAAATACTGAAACTTGTCGTTTTATTAATGATGGTGATGTAACGTACAAGTTTAAATGCGAAATGTTACACAAGCACTGTTCTATTTATAGACAAATCTAAACCACTGGTGACCTAGGCTGACGTCACCTAAGATAGTGACCTCTAACAGAATAACAACATAAAACATCTGCCCTATACAAACTACTGTTATATTATAAAACACTGTAAGGTAAACTACTGTTGAGGAAAACTCTGATGGTCTTGTATCATCTGTTGGAGCCTAAGTGTTGTTGGCTTCAACAGACCTTTAGTCTTTAGCACTTGATCAGCAGTTGTTCTCTATCAGTTGTTATCCAGCAGTCCTTTGTAGCAGCAGTTGTCATAGCAGTTGTTTGGGTGGATCAGTTGTTAGGGTCAACAGTCTTTTGGGAAGAGTATGTTGTAAAGGTTGTTTATTTATGTGGATCAACTGTTAGTATATTTTGGCTTTTCAATCATCTGTTCTTCAGGTCAGCAGACCCAACAAAAATATACATGTAACAACGACAAACTTCAAATTATATAAAACATTATATCTATAACAAGCAAATTTAAAATTAATGTTTTTTTCGAAATTAAAAATTAAAATTTTATGTTAGAAAAGTAAAATTAAATAGAAATTATTAGTTACTATTCATTGAATACTTGTTTCAATAATATATAGGGTTTCAAATTAATATATAATTGTATTAAGCCTCTGGTACTGTGATGGGAGCGTAAAATCATATCAAGTAACACCAATGCCACTACGATCAGCGATCACCAACACCGAAAAAAATCGTATAAAAAGAAATCAAAAAGGAAAAAAACAAAAAAGAACAAAACTGGCCGAATAGTTAACGTAAAACTTTGTACCATACACTTGAAACGTAAACACATAGAAAACAATAACTAAGGAATTGTTTGGTAGGATCTTTCTGATTAAGTGTTCAATCATTAAGATGGTCTAAATGGTTCAGCTTCCCTTATTGGTTGAATGGTTAAGACCTTAATGGAACCATTAAGACGTTTTTTAGTTGAAACAAATACTTTTAATGTTGAATGATTAAGAGGTCTATGAGGCTAACAAACACCCCCTAAGTAGATCTAGGATCCTAGCATTACGAAGAGGTCGTTAAACAAGAAATATAGGGGTAAAAACATGCACGGTGCGGCCTGTTAACTAGTAGTAAAATTTTAGAGCAAAACATACAACAAAATATTTGTAAATGATGAAAAGTATTGGGACCAAAGTTACAATGAAAAAAAATTAAAATGTAAAATATGTAAAAGTAATAGGATTAAAATATAAAAAACAAGTGGGGTACAAGTGTACAACCCACAAAGCTAAGAGAACAAACACTTATGCATAAAACACTTTTTAAACAAAACTTACAACACTATAAAGCATAAACCACTTGTAAATTATTACTATAACTAATATTAAGCTCCCCCATGGTTGTTGCGATGGGGGCGTAAAACCATTTGAAGTAGCACGAATGTCACACCACCGCCACCGACAACCAACACCAGAAAAATTGTTTAAAAATGAAAAATAGCACCGAACGAAAGGAGTAAAATCGTTGAACCACACACGCCTATTGCAACATGTTAGAGCGAAGAAATTAGACTAAAACGTAAAATATAGAAAGAAATAACCGCATCGATCAGGAATCTCGTAAACTGGTAAAATATGAAAAGTACAAGAGACCAAATTTAAAAGCAAAAGTGTTAGGGTTAACTACAACCAAAAGAGAGCTTTAAGTTAAAACTTAAAAGTAAAAAATCAATTTTTTAGAGGTATTGGATTTTAATAATCCAAACTTTCACCCATTAGCCGACAATAATTTATACTACAAAAATTCCCAACAGCGATCCAAACTTTCAACGTATTGGCCGACAATGAACATTTGTTAACTGAGAACTAACTAAGTTAGTACATGCTGATGTGGCATGGCATGCCATGTCAGCGTCCACGTTTTCATCCATGCCAATGTTGGCATGCCACGTCAGTGTGAGCATGTCACGTTAACGTCTACGTCAGCATCCACTAACTGAGTTAGTTCTTAGTTAACAAAGGTTCATTGTCAGCCAATACTTTGAAAGTTGGGATCGCTGTTGAGAATTTTTGAAATACAGATTATTACCGGCCAATAGATGAAAGTTTGAATTATTAAAATCCAATACCCTTTTTTTTTTAAAGAACTCCATACATAGAATAGGATACTACTATGCATGAACAGCAATAGCACCAACAACATCAACATCTTCATCAATAGCAAAATAATCATGCAAAATCAAATTGGTCAAGAACTTCCAACTAACAACAATTTGTGGACGTAGTTGATATTCGACATTCCGTGTAAATTAGTGTTGCATACATGTCCCTCCTAAGTACTATACAGGCGAAAAATTATCAGCTCATTATATATATTTTTTAATCAACTCACTATACGTCATTAAATCATTTAATTTTTTTTTATCAAATTTTAATGCTACTCTTTAATTATTAGTTTTAAGAGAAGATCATTATTATTTCGCAAGAATGAGTTTAGTTATTTACTTATAAGATTGTCTCTGATTTACAAAATGTGCAAAGTGTCTCTGTACCTATATAAGATATATTTTTGCTTCTGTTATTTCACCCATCATAATGTATCTTTTATATTATTGTATACATATTTTATTTCAAAATATCGTTTTATAATTCTTAATCTATATTATAACTAGTAGGGTTCCCGTACGATACAGCGGGGAATATGGACACTTCTAAGGGTGTGTATGGTTCGATCTAGTCAGTGGCGGACCCAGGATTTTTTTTCATGGGGTGCGGAATCATATACCTTATATAGGTCGTTTATCCATCAGGTGGCCCGGGTCGGTTCGGTTCAGGTCGACTCGTATACCAAAAATAATAATACTAAAATGCTGCTGGTGGGTCGAGTTTTACCGCAGTGGGCCTTCGGGCGACGGGTTTCCCCCGGGAATTGGTGTGAAATTACCGGTGGATCCGGGTTACTCTCGGGATACTCCTTTGTCCCGTGGGCACTTTGAAAGTGCTCGGGATTGCTTTGTTGGCCGTTCAAGAAAAATATTCACATAATCACATTTACCTAATTACCTTTTAGAGTTTTGTTGTATTTGTTCAATTGTTTGTAAATTGTGACCGGTCAACGTCACAGGTTCCTCTTCTTTGTTTAGCGATCGCCGATCAGAAGCAGGGATGGAGACAGACAACGTTTTCTTTTATTTTTCTTTGTTTAGCGCTCTTCTGGCTTTAGGTTTATTTTTTGTTTGTTTTTTCATTTTAATAAATATTAAAACACATGTCGGCTTATTATAAACTTTGGGCTTGGACTCATTCTTGAAATTCGGCTACTAACTAATAAAATGGGCTACTTAACATATAATTATATTTTTTTTTTCTTGAGGTCGGTTTCAAAAGTCCAAGGGGTGCGGCTGAAAAATTTCATGGGGTGCGGACGGGATGAACGCGCGTATATAACACTAAATTTTTTTTTTTCAGGGTGGGCGCCCGCACCCCTTGGGCTTCCTATAGGTCCGCCAATGGATCCAGTATGATTATTAGCCTCAATTGAAATTAAAACCAAAGTCACGAGTTAATTGATCTTATTAAACAATCGGTTACTTGGTTTAGTTTATATGGTTAAATTATCAGTTTTTAGTCCGGTTTAGTTAATTTTGGTTAATAACAATAACCAAACTTGGGCTAAATTTTTTTGCCTAGAAGTACATATATTGAGGTATAAATACAAGAAATAGAGGTATAAAGCTAAAAATCTATCTATATAATAAATAAAAACACTAGGGTTGAATCCTAGCTTTTGAGAGGGTCTCCTAGGATCCAAATGGTAAATGGAGCTCCATGAAATGTAGTATATAAACCTCTTTTTTTTTTGTTTTCTCACCATCCATTTGTATCTTAAAACATTCTTCCTCCTTCCTAGCCTAATACATTGTTCATCCTTCATATCCTAATTCATTTCTCATTCCTCATTCCTTTCTCATTGTTCTTTTTGCAAGGTATGTTGTCCATCTAATCTTATATTTATCATATTACATCAATCTTCTATGAAATACAATCGGTTTTTTGGTAATGATCAAAACGTTTTACGATTAACATAAGTGTAGAAATTGTTTTATTATCAATTTTCTGATTTGGATGAGATTGATACATAACTGCTTACAATCATATTACATCAAAGAGAAATACAATCGGTTATGTATTTTCTTTTTACTACACAGAAAAATCACAATCGTATTACATCAACCTTCTACAAAATACAATCGGTTTTTTGTTAATGATCAACACGTTTTTTTATTAACATAAGTATCTAAACTGTTTACGATTAAGTTTCTGATTTGGATGAGATGATGAAAGTTTCGTAGATGATGAGTAATACGTATACCAATAGAAAGATTTCTAAATTCCGTTCTATACTATTTTCAAACGTATTTATTTAGTTAATATTATGGTTATATGTAAATCGATATTTTGCTCAGTTTTATTCATTTACATTTTATGGATTCATTTAGTTGTATTCATTTGAATCTTTGGGTCATTTGATATTTTTTAAGAAGTCTGTTAGGATGATGAATAGATAGATGTACATATAATTGTCATCAGTGTTTTTTACATATATATTGAATCGGTTTTACATATATATGTGAAAATCAGGATTTGATCCAAAGACACAAACGCTATTATGACTTATCACAATGGTTCTCAATTCTTGAAGGTTTTGCATGACCCTGCGTCAACAGTCTTGGTATTTTCTTATTTTCAAGTTCATATGACTAACTAATTTTTTAAAACGATTCTTTATTTTTTAATATTATTTTTAATGTGTCAAACTAAATTTACCATATCTATTATATACCATATTTATGTAATCGTTTTATATACCATATTTATTAGGATTGTTTAATTAAATTATATTACTATTGACCGAAATTCATTGACCGAAATTTATTAGGATTGTTTTTTGTCTCATTAAATTATATTTACTATTGACCGAAATTTACCATATTTATTAGGATTGTTTAATATTATTTATTGTCCTTGATAATAATTGACCGAAATTTACCATACTTATTACGATTTTTTTGTCTCATTAAATTATATTACTATTGACCAAAATTTACCATATTTATTACGATTGTTTGGTATTATTTAATATTATTAATAATAATTGACCGAAATTTACCATATTTATTACGATTTTTTTGTCTTATTAAATTCGGTTTACTATAATAGCTCTTATTAAATTTATTACGATTTTTTTGTCTCATTAAATTATTTTATGAAATTATGTCTCATTTAATTGATTATGAATCAATTTAACCTGTAATTTCAGCTTACCATAATTTAATGAGAAGAAAATTAAGTTTAATACGAAATTATTGTTGGTAATTATGAATCAATTTAATCTGTAATTATTAATCAATTTAATCAATTTTTTATTATATATGATTGATTATGAATCAATTTAACCCGTAATTTAGACTTACCATAATTTAATGAGACGAATTTAATTTTAGTTCGAAATTATTTTTGATAATTATTAATCAATTTAATCAGTAAGATGGCACATCAATTTAATCCGTAATTATTAATTTAATCATTTTTTTATTATGTATGATTGATTATGAACCAATTTAATCCGTAATTTAGGCTTACCATAATTTATTGATCGAATTTATGTATGATTTGATTATGAATCAATCATATCCGTAATTATGAATCAATTTAATCCGTAATTATGAATCAATTTAATCTTCTTTTTTTTTTGCATTAATGATTGATTATGAATCAATTTAATCCGTAATTTAAGCTTACCATAGTTTATTGACCGAATTTACGTATGATTGATTAAGAATCAATTTAATCGGTAATTATGAATCAATTTAACCCGTAATTTAGGCTTACCATAATTTAATCTCATTAATTTTTTTTACTCAATATAAATGTCAATGCACTAACAATTTTGAATTTATGAGTAATATTAATTATATAAAAATAATTGTAATGGACGTTTATGTATATAAGTGGATTCTAATTAAACAAAAACAAATTTTGTTAATACCATATAAGCACACTAATTTTCTGTAATCACATTAATAACATTGTTGACTTCTCCTACTAAAAATAGTCTTGATGTCATTGTAAAACATCAAATATAAACAACTGTAGACGAATCTTATTTTTAGAAGTTATATTTATGTATCTTATCTCCCAAAATACTAAATAGAGAATGGTAAGTAACCATTTTACTATACAAATTTAATAAATTCAATAAAGCATTCATTTGTATATTATTCAAAATATAGAATCGATTACCAGTATAAATGGTAAGTTAATGAATATTCATTAGAAATACCGACTTTTTAAATCGGTATTGATAAATATACAGTGAATCGGATTTACCTTTAAATGGACTTAATCATTCTATGTTTTACTTATTTTAAAAAAACAGGATCTCATCTGAACACACCAACGTTATTATATCTTATCACAAAGGTTCTCAATTCTTCAAGGTTTTGCATGACCCTTCGTCACCCGTGTTCGTATGTTTGTTAGTTTTTTTGTGTAAAAATGCCTATTTCATTTTATAAAATGATTTTTTTATACGTATCTTTCCAGACTGTGTCGAAGGCCATGAACAAATTTCTGTTATCTAAAAACATCATATGCAATGACGTTACAGTTTCCACATACGAATTATAATTAGTCTTGATTACAATTAATAAGATTTATTCATTTTTAATGTTATTTATTAAGATATTTAATATTAATTATTGACATTAATAATAATTGACCGAATTTAATGTTATTTATTAAAAAATTTAATCTCATTTATTTATATTACTTTTTTTTCGATTTTATGTTTAATAAGATTTAATCATTTTAATGTATTTTTAGTATGTTAGAATTAATGTTATTTATTGACATTAATAATAATTGACCGAATTAAATGTTATTTATTACGATTTTTTAATCTCATTTATTTATATTAATATTACTACAAAATTATGTTTAATCTATATTTATGAAATTATGTTTAATATTATTTATATTACTATTTGTTCGAATTATTATTGGTGTTTTCTGCAATTAATAGGATTTATTTATTTTTTAATGATATTTATTATGATTTTTAATGACATTAATAATAATTGACTGAATTTAATGTTATATATTACGATTTTAAGCTCATTTTATTTATTATTGACCGAATTGACCGAATTAAATTACGAATATATTACTAATACTAATATTACGATTTTTAATTTTAATCTACAGTGAATCGGATTTACCTTTAAATGGACTTAATCATTCTATGTTTTACTTATTTTAAAAAACAAGATCTCATCCGAACACACCAACGTTATTATATCTTATCACAAAGGTTCTCAATTCTTCAAGGTTTTGCATGACCCTTCGTCACCCGTGTTCGTATGTTTGTTAGTTTTTTGTGTAAAAATGCCTATTTCATTTTATAAAATGATTTTTTTATACGTGTCTTTCCAGACTGTGTCGAATGCCATGAACAAATTTCTGTTATCTAAAAACATCATATGCAATGACGTTACAGTTTTCACATACGAATTATGATTAGTCTTGATTGCAATTAATAAGATTTATTCATTTTTAATGTTATTTATTAAGATATTTAATATTAATTATTGACATTAATAATAATTGACCGAATTTAATGTTATTTATTAAAAAATTTAATCTCATTTATTTATATTACTTTTTTTTCGAATTTATGTTTAATAAGATTTAATCATTTTAATGTATTTTTAGTATGTTAGAATTAATGTTATTTATTGACATTAATAATAATTGACCGAATTGAATGTTATTTATTACGATTTTTAATCTCATTTATTTATATTAATATTACTACAAAATTATGTTTAATCTATATTTATGAAATTATGTTTAATATTATTTATATTACTATTTGTTCGAATTATTATTGGTGTTTTCTGCAATTAATAGGATTTATTCATTTTTAATGATATTTATTATGAGTTTTAATGACATTAATAATAATTGAGCGAATTTAATGTTATATATTACGATTTTAAGCTCATTTATTTATTATTGACCGAATTAATTTACGAATATATTACTAATACTAATATTACGATTTTTAATTTTAATCTCATTTATTTCTTATTGACCGAATTAAATTACGAATTTTTTACTAATACTAAAACTAATATTACGATTTTTAATTTTAATCCCATTTATATCTTATTGACTGAATTAAAATTTTCTATTACTATTTTTACGAATATATTACTAATTACTAATAATTACTAATACTAATCCCATTTAGTTTTACTATTCCACAAGATGTCGTTGATTTTTGAAATTTAAATTATGATTTTGATGTAATTTATGAAAAGTTTTAATATTATTTAAGATGATTTTAATGTCATTGGTTTGAATGATTGATTATGATTTGGTTGTTATTTATTAAGATTTTTAATCTTATTTATTGATATTACTAATATTACGAAATTCATTTTAATATTGTTGACCAACTTTAATTTTGATATTACAGCTTTCCTTTAATCAATTGTCATGAAACGATATTCTTTTAAACATATACGAATTTCTTTCAAACATTTATTTAAATATATTTAACAATGTTAAACCTATTTAATAGTTTATAATTTAAATATAATCCGAAGATAACAATGTACATTTATTTTCATAAACTTTTATTATTCTTTTAATAATAAATATAATTTAAATATATTTAACAGTTTCTTGAAATATATAATGTATTCATAATAAATTTCAATGCTATTACTAATATTACGACCTTAATTTTAATATTGTTGACCGAATATGAGTACAAACTATTTACGTTTTTGTTAAATTGATGGAGGTCAATTCTTTGACTATATGTCCTTGAGTTTGATTGTGCTAATTTTAAGCGTTGTTGACCAATTCACGTCAATTACCAATCCTTCCATTTTTTTTATAATTCAAAGACTTTCCTTTAATCAATTGTCATGAAACGATATTCTTTTAAACATATATGACTTTCCTTTAAACATTTATTTAAATCTATTTAACAATGTTAAATCTATTTAACTGTTTATAATTTAAATATAATCCGAAGATAGGAGTGTACATTTATTTTCCTACACTTTTATTATTCTTTTAATAATAAATATAGAGTAAAGATCAAATAGAAAATGCTTTTTTGGTGAGAACTGTGAGAATCAAGGGGGGGGGATTTATTTTTTTTAGAATTTTTTACCATGTGCTTAAACATACTTTCTAGATGAATAATACAAAAAAAATTAATTTTTTTTAGTGTAATTACTCTACAACAGTAATTACGTAATTACTCTACACCAAAATTTATTTATTTTTTTGTTGTTTTAGATTTCAATACTATAATATATGTTTAACAATATGGGAAAAAAAATTCGAAAAAAATACCCTCATTTGATTCTCACAGTTCTTACAAAAAAACACTTTGTACAAGATCTTTCCCCAATAAATATAATTCAAATCTATTTAACAGTTTTCAAAAATATATAATGTATTCAAGATAATTTTCAATGCTATTACTAATATTACGACCTTAATTTTAATATTGTTGACCCAATTTGTGTAAAAAAGTTTTACGTTTTTGTTAATTTGATGGAGGCCAATTCTTTGATTTTATGTCTTTGAGTTTGATTATGTTAATTTTAAGCGTTGTTGACCAATTCACGTCAATTACCAATCCTTCCATTTTTTATAATTCAAATATATAAATAAATTCCTACTTGATCACGTCAATCGAGGCATAGCATTTCCGATTTTGCAGAATTGTTCGAGACACATCAATACTATATAAACCTTAACAAATAATAAAATCATTTAATCATCATACCAATTTTATCAATGAAATTAAATGATAATATAAATTTTCAAAATGTTACTTTCTATTAAATAATTATATTACTTCAATCACAACTAATAATGTTTATTAAATATGTCAATGATAATTTGTATATAATGGGTAAGGAATTTTAAGACGCAGATGATTTTAATGTCGTTTATTTGAATGATTGATCATGATTTTGATGTTATTTATTAAAATTTTTAATCGTATTTATTGATGTTACTAATATTACGAATTTCATTTTAACATTGTTGACCGACTTTCATTTTGATTTTACGACTTTTCTTTAATCAATTGTCACTAAACGATAATCATCATGTTGATTTCAATAAGTGTGCTAATTTTAAGTGTGCTAATTTTTAGATGTCAATAAAAATTTGTATATAACGGGTAAGGCAATTTCAGACGCGGATTATTTTAATGCCATTGATTTGAATGATTGATTATGATTTTGATGTTAGTTATTAAGATTTTTAATTGTTAAGTACTATATTTGCACAGTTTAAATAATGACTTTTTTTGGCGGCATTTTGTAACATGTCAAAAGTTGCTTAAAGTGTGTGTACAATGGGTCCTTTTGGCTACATGTTGAAATGGGTCTGGGGTTGATCCTTTTGGTGTCTATTTTTTAATAAAATATAGGAAATTTATATTACAGCATGTGACATTGGACCCATTTTCTTATTAGTTGTTTTTTAGCTAAGTAATCGGTTTGAACCATTAGAGAGATAGCTTGTAAAATTTAAGCTACCCATTCAAGTAAGTGGGTTAAGGATTGTTTTTTGATTTACTCATCACCGTATCCATATCTTTACAACAACTATATTTTATGTAGAACACAAATATGGAATACAATGGTGGAGGTTTTCATAAATTATTGAAAATAAGCTGCATTTCGAGGATTGTGATGACAATGATAACAACTTCGAATGTGAAAAATCAGCTATCAATGAGGAAGACTTGGGAGATTTTGATTGAAGTAATGAAAATGGACCATTGGTTGAAGTTCGTTAAGCCCCAACTAAATGATAAGTGTTCTATGCTTAATTTTAGTTATGATTAGAATATAGATATTATCCAAATGATGTAATGTGTGATATTGGTTGAAGTTCGTTAAGCCCCAACTAAATGATAAGTGTTCTATGCTTAAGCTTAGTTATGATTAGAATATAGATATTACCCAAATGATGTAATGTGTGATATTGTGATAATATGCTATGTAGTTTGCAGTTGTCAAATTAAACTTTACTTACTCGATATATCCATCATTTCGTTGCATTAAACTCTTAGATGACATTTTGCATTTAACATCAAAATTCATACATGTTGCATTATCAAACATTTAGTAACCGAAACAAATTGCATAATACAATTCTTATTTTCTTACTTTTTTTATTTTACTTTCGGATGAACCGTGGGTCCCCACGGGACTCTAACCTAGTATAGGAATATATGAATGGTTCTATTTTGGTGGAGTTGATTTTGGTGAACTAAGTGTATAAAATAATAACTGATTTTAAGTGAATTCGATTTTTGTTAATTTAGTTTTTGATTACTTTCGATTCATTCTTCTGTTTTTTTCTTCGGTTTCGGTTAAATGTTCAAGTATTGCCCACCCCCATATATCTATACTATATATAATATATTTGATAGGACATTTTAAGATACTAAAAAGTTAAGAGTTAACGTTTGTTTATTTAAATAACAGTTACACATTTTCCTCTTATTTTAAGCCAACTGGAAACTATCCCTACGAATTGTAAATGACCATAATTTTTTCATACGTTAATACTTTTAAATAAATTATATCATAAAAAACGAGCATTTTATTGTTTATAATTTGAGTATAGTATAACAGTTCCTTTAATTAAAAATATATATATATATTATGTAATTAACAATATCTGTTACTTAACTTTGTTTGGATGAACCTCAATATCATTGATGCAATTTACAATAAGTTGTTATAAAATTGTAAATGCGGCGTCTCAAGCTTTACTTATAAATCTAAAGCAAGTTGTTGTAGAATTTACCACCAAACAGAAGCACATTCTTTGTGGATCGTAAGAGGTTTAAAGGTACCGATAGTATTTAATTTTCTTATTTGATCCTTTTTATCGTGTAACTGGTAGTAGTGAGAATAATATAATGATTGGAGTACTTAATTATAGGTATTGTGTCTCTAAATGTTACTGTTGGTAGAAAATGAGGTTTTAGTGTTGGTGTTCGCTAAGAATTTACCTCATGGTGAATAGGTGATGGTAACTTGCCTCTTGGTTTACTTAAGATTGAAAGTTTTCAATATGTATGATCATAATAAAATATGTTTTAACTTAACAATATTTATATAAGTTTTTAGTTAAAACTAAATCTTCATACATGAATCTTAATTGCATATATTGGTAATGATAGAAATAGATAAGCTGAGAAATGATCGCAGCGAGTTGGACCTCGTTGTCATGGTTGTTGTTATTGTTGTTGTTGTTGATGATGATGCTCTCACCATCATGATCGTTGTCAATGTTAAGACGAGTGTTGCGACGAGGAGGCATTATCTGTAAGAGGCACAATGAAGGTTTCAATGAGACATAGGATGAATCAAGGATAATGAGATATAATAAGGAATGTAATCATTTATTCATTAATTAAAACGAATAAACGAAAACGTTGACTTATCAAATCTTCTAGATTCTAATAACATAGTGAAGACATGCTTTAGCCTATAAGTGAACACTCATCCCGAGAATTCCCACGTAGGCATTCGGGTCCCTCGTCTGATTGGGATATATGTACAATGCCAGTCCTAGACAGAAAACTCAGAATACAGGTGTTCACCCTTTCAGATTGCACGTGTTCGTTATTAGGATATAAAGCTTCGACGAGATTAACAAGGCAATTCGGGTTAGGACCTGAGGATTTTGTCCTATTAGTCTAAGGGTAAATCCAGTGATGGAGAGCAATCATCTTGTAGAGGCTAAAGTAAGGATAAGAAGTGGGATAAAGAATAGAATCAAGTAGGGTTGCAAACAAAATGAGCAAATACTGGTTAAAATCCTATGGTTATAGACTAGATTATTTTTCTAATAACCTAATTCCCTATAACCATAGCTCTAATACCAATCTGTAACACACCAACCGATGGTGAAAACATCGAGATGTCACGTATGAATGAGTGTTCAGTAGATCATGGTAAATAATAAGTTTCAATAATTAATTAAAGAAATTACATACATTGTTCTAAAAGAATTTGTACATCAAATGAGAAATACTAAATACAAGTCTTCAAGCATTAACTCTAATCTTCAAGTAAAACTATAACTTGAAACATGTTAAGTTTGAAAATATTTTGGGTCAACAAAAGTTTGTGAGAATTACATAGGTTTGAGTATTGAATAAAATTTTGTACAATTCGAGTGTCATGGCAAGTCTGGTCCATATGTGAAAACAATACTACCCGGTAAATCGTGTGCATAATCAAACCTTGTGACTGGAATATTGTGGTCCATCCCATACGCATATGGTTCACTCGTTTATGTTGCGATAACAATCACCCACGCTACCCATACTGGAGTTAACGTATCCGGGTGGGATTGTCAGTCCAATAGATCTATCATTGTGTATCGTTGGCTTGTACGGAGTTAATGATTATGCTAGAATAATTGTGCTTACCATAGTAATGTTTAAGACATAATGCAACATAGAATAACACATAGACACTTATGTTGAATTGTAATTTGAAATGTAACATGTTTAGGGATGGCAATCAAACCCAAACCCGATAGGTAAACTAAAACCCGACACATTCGGGACGGGTTTGGGGTCGGGTAATCGGGTATGGGTCTGGGTATGGGATTAGTTTTTATTTTTTTAGCGGGTTTGGGACGGGTTTGGGATTTGATGATATACTCATTTACCCGACCCGATTACCAGATAAAGTAAACCCGTTTACCCGATTAGATACCCGATGTAATTTCCTATATATCTTTTAAAATATATATTCATAATATATCTAATTGTCCATCTAAATTGTCATCTTCTTAAAAAAACACCAATTGTTTGTGTATAATATCTGTTATCTGTCTTTTAGTGTTTTTATATGATTTAACTATTTTATATTTATACATTGTAATCAGATATACATAATGGATAAGTTTTTAAAATTAACGGGTTTACCCGAAACCCGTGGGTATACCCGATACCCGGCGGGTAATTACCAGATACAAACCCGACGGGTTTGGGACAAGCATACCTAATCGGGTATGGGGTTGGGATTACCTAAACCCGTCCCAAACCCGACCCATTGCCATCCCTAAACATGTTTCACCCCAAAATTGTGAAAAAGGGCTATGTAAACTCACCTTAGTGCTACAATTGAGTCCCTTGATATAGAATAATTGTGGTTCTTGTGTCTAAATATCACCCTATTTATAAGGCAATAATTGAGTAATGGGAAAAACTTAAAAGTCTAAGTTTTCTAGTCTACAAGTAGTTTTAGAGTTCCTAATTTGGGGGATTGATAACTGATTCATCGCTAATTAGATAAATTGTTAATAAATAAAAGAAATTCAGAAAATTAAACAAATAAAAGACTATTTATAGATTTTTTATTAAGGATGGTCATATTATAGGATTTTAAATATGAAAATAATTTTTATAAAATTATTTTCTCAAAAATTGAATATTTAGTATAATTATTTTTATTTGTCAAAATACAGTTTTAATATCAAAAATATTAAAATTAATGAAGTTTCAAATTAAAATTTATATTTCTATTCTAAATGAACAAAAATAATTTATGTAAAATTTTGGTATAAAAATAGTGAAAAATGAATTTATTATGATTTATTTATGATTAAAATAACAAAAATTAATTAAAAATATAAAATAGATGGTTTTCTGAAACAAAAATTTATTTCTGAAATATTTATTGATCTATAAGTCTAAAATAATTTTTTTGGTATTTTATAAATTTGTTTCGATATTTTTATAGAATTTTAAATTTATAATTGAATAAACTTGTAATATATATAATATATATTAAACAAATGATTTTTGAAAAATTAAAAATTGTATAATAAACTTCATCATTAGAATAATATAAAATATTTTTTATAGATTTTATAAAGCATTTTTAGTATTTAAAAACTATTTTTAAAAGAATATAGAAAATATAAGTATAAAAGAAAACTAAAAAAAAATAGTTGTCTGTGCTAGGAATCGAACGCGGGTCCTTGGCTGAATCAGCAGTTTTAAATCATAAGCCTAGACCAACTGGTCTAGACCCTGAGAACGGTTTTATATATAACATTTTATATGTAAACACAGTTTGGTTTGAAGATAATTTCCTTAAAATAAAAAAATGAGTTGGCAGGCTCGAACCCATGACCTTGGCCGGCCTGACCTTAACCCCCACGTGAGTTTACCACCTGATCTGCAGATCAGTTGGTGTATACTTTCATTTTTATTTATATATAAACAGATATGACACATAAACAATTAGAGGGTTATAGATCAGAAGATAGACACATAAATAAGGATGTTATTGAATTGAACTTACAATCTGCGAGGCAAACCCAGTAGCCGAGTCAAACAATAAGTCAAACGTTTCAACAAAGAATAATATGGAGAGTATAGGTGCAAAAATTTAGAGTATTGAAGTGTTAATCGGACAGTTCTTATTGTGGGTATACGTTCAATTTATAGGATCGTGGCAAATATGGAAGGTATTGAAGTTTTGACCAAGGCCGGTCAAAACCGAGTCGTTGATGCCCATTAGGAGCTGAAATTGTGTAATTAAAAGCTGTCAAGACGCGTGATCGACTGTCGGTCAACCATGACTGAATTGATTTATTCAATCTTTCCAAAAATTTCGAGTTTGTTCCCAATCTTAGAAGAATGCGGTCAAAATTTCAAAGTCAAAGATCAAATAAATAAAAAAAAAAAGGAAGTCGGTGGCTGTATGTCGAGCGCAGCAGGGGAGAAGGAAGAAAGAAGTGGGCCAAGTTGGGGTTTTTGGGGTGGGGTTCATTGGGCTCAAGGGGGATTGGTTGTTGGGTTGGGTTATTATTATGGTTTTGTTATGGTTTGTTTTTTTTAAAAAAAAAAACTTTATAAGTTCTTTCTTTTTTTTATCTGAAAAATATATATATATATATATATATTGATTATTACTATTATTATTATTATTATTATTATTATTATTATTATTATTATTATTATTATTATTTTTAGAGTGCTTTAAAATAAGAAATAGACAAGGTTAGTATGTTTGTACAAAAGAAAATATAATTTAGGTAAAGTGGTGATTTTACTAAGAGATTGGGGAAAATTCGCGATGTTACACTTTACCCAATTTGCCACCATCATTAAAACTCAATTTGAAAGAAATATTAAAACTTTTCAGTGTGACAACGTTAAAGAATATGTCAATGCCTCATTTCAATTTTTTTTCACAAACAACGGCACCCTTTACCGTCTATCGTGTCCTTACACCTCTTCCCAAAACGGTAAAGCAGAACGTAAAATTCGTACGATAAATAATATGATTCGTACTTTGCTTGCCAATGCCTCCCTACAACCTCACCTTTGGCACTTTTCCCTTGAAACCGCCACCTACCTTCTAAATATCCTACCAAACAAAACCACTAAAAATAAAACACCCACTGAATTGCTTTACCACTCCACACCGGCATATGATCACCTTCGGGTTTTTGGATGCCTTTGTTACCCACTACACCCCTCTACCACCATCCATAAACTCGACCACCGCTCCCACCCGTGCGTCTTTTTGGGTTACCCGCCTACTCATAGAGGGTACCGTTGTTTTGACTTGAAAACCAAACGCTTGATCATTTCTTGACACGTCGCATTTGACGAAACAACTTTCCCATTCTCCCAAACTGTCACCCCAGCTCCCACTTATGACTTCCTCACTAATCCATTCCCCATACACCACATTACCAACCCACATCAACTAGCCCAACCACACTCTCACACCCCTGGCCCAACTCACACGACTACACCTACTAGTACCACCGGCCTAACCTACGAACCCACTCCTCACTCTACGCCATCCTCATGGCCCACTACCCTACCTCATTCCAACCCACACTCACCACCTATTATCGACCCATCCATCTCTCAGCCACACACCAGCCCTCCTCAACCTCCACCCCCACCCACGGCCATTCCTCCCAGCCGCCCACATACCCGCTCCATGAGCGGTGTCTTTAAACCAAAACAACCTTTTAACCTCAACACCACAACTATCAACCCTGTAGTTCCAATACCTAAGAACCCAGTTGATGCCTTAAATATACCGGAATGGTACTCTGCCATGACTACAAAATATAATGCATTAATTAGAAACAGGACTTGGGAACTCGTTCCTCGTAACCCAACTATGAATGTTATTAGAAGTATGTGGTTGTTTAAACACAAGTACAGGCCGGATGGCACTTTGGAACGGTACAAGGCAAGATTGGTCTATGATGGGCGTTTACAACAGGTGGGTGTCGACTGTGGTGAGACTTTTAGCCCGGTTGTTAAACCGGCAACTATTCAGACAATACTCTCTATAGCTCTGTCCAAACATTGGTCCATTCATCAATTGGACGTCACCAACGCCTTTCTTCATGGGAACTCCATAAAACCGTCTACATGTACCAACCCATAGGTTTCTGTAGTAAAGAATTCCCAGATCACGTATGCTCATTGAAAAAGTCCTTATATGGATTAAAGCAGGCCCCTCGGGCATGGTACCAGCGGTTCACGGATTTTGTCCTCTCTATTGGTTTCTCTCACAGCAAGTGTGATGCCTCTCTCTTTACTCTTCATCAGGGGTCGGATACTGCTTTTCTGCTGCTATATGTTGATGACATTCTTCTGGTCACGTCTTCTGACACTCTTCGCCACTCCTCATGGCTCGTCTAGGCAGTGAATTCGCCATGAAGGATCTTGGCCCCTTAAGTTATTTTTTGGGCATATCATTCTC